>JAKXYG010001258.1:760000-854765 GCA_025895645.1 Cardicola forsteri
ACAATCATATTTACGATATATTTCATTTTGTTACTATTATTTGTACTAATTTTTTTGGTTGTTATACTCAATGTATCTATAGTGAAGTATTGAAGTTTAATGTAATAATAATAATAGTTGGAAATCGTTATATTAGATCAGCAAGTTTGGTCAATCCGATGTTGGAAGACAACAAGAGTCATAAAGGACAATATAAATATTTCCCACACTAAAATTACCACTACCAATAAAATATTTTAAAAATTTTAATGGTTTCCATTAAACAATAACTTTTAAAATTTGCTTCAGTAAAAATGTTTTTAACAACTGTATCCTAATTTTGTCACAACTTTTGTGTCAACGTAACAATAACCGTTACTTCGAATTTGCACAAAACCACTCCACTAGAGTTTAAACTAATGTTTATTTTAATATCTTTAAAACATTCTGAATAGACGTTGCGCTGTTGTTACTTTGCTTTAACATGTGATAAATGAAACAAGCAAATGGAAGGTAAATTTTAACAATATTGGAACAATAATCATAACTGCTTGATTTCGTTTTTTTCAATTACATGAATGTTTTATTTTATTTGTAAGAAAAATACTTACATATGGGTAAATAAACAATCTTTATTTTACAAAATTAGTGTTACTGTTATTTATTTTAATTTTGTTTTTACTTATAGTAATATCTTTAGTATGATTGCATTTTTATCAATTAATATGTTAATATATTTTATTAAACTTGTATCAATATTTTCAAGTAAAAGAAATAAATTATAATTAATAATTTTTAAAATAAGAAATCAAAATTTTAATTGTATGTTTGCAAAATAATTGTACTTTACACTTAACTACAATAATGAATTTGCTTACCAATTATTATTTTGTCTAATTACAAGTTGGATAAGAAATGCAAAACAATTTTAAATCTTTATGCAAATAAAATTGGTTTCAAATATTTAAATAAAATTTTGGATAAATTTCGAAATTTTAAATGTTATTTTGAAAAAGAATGACATTTAAAGGGTACATGTTAACGAAATAATGTACGTACAATTAGTTGAACTAGATAACAATGGTTTTTACCTACATATACCCTATTTATGGTGTTTTTCGGCATTTCATTGCTTTTCTTTGCAAAGTGTAAACTAGCTTTATATTTTTAACGTACTAATATTTATAGCCTAATGTTACTAAATCTGCTGCTATGCATTGTGAAAATAAGTCAAAAGTTATCTGGCAATATTGCAATATACTTCAAAAATGTAAATTACATTTACGCATAAAATTAATTTTTGTTGCATGATTCACTGTTAGACATATTTTCTGTAAACAAATATCAATATGTATAAATAACTGATTACTTAGTTAATTATCTTTTAATATTTTGGAATAATAGACAGTTTGCAAATCAGGATAGCTATTTATAATTGTTAATTACATTACTTTCCCGTTTCAAAAGATAAATATTTAAATTTTGTTTTTTGAAAAGCCTCAATGCAATGTCACATTGTATTACTACTTTAGCTTGCCAACACTGTGGTCGGAAAAGAAAGATAAGTTACAAATACATGCAAACCGGTATTTTTTTCGAATGACCTTTATATTATTTTGGTCGGATCTATATCACAAAAACTATAATCAATTCAATGTATCACACTAGTTCTAACATTTACCCGCAAATTGGAAATACTGAAAGGAAGTAATTGAATATATGGTATACAGACGTTGAACTAAAAATAGGAAACCTTGTCAAAACCCAACAATGTGATAATTTTTATCTTTCGTACCAATAATCAAGTATTAATTTTTTAATTTTAATTTTGAATAACTTAAATCAAAATTGTACGGCTTCGCTAAAATGTCCACTGCTGAAAGATGTTTCTCGTAAAACATTCAAAGTAATAAACATAAACATAAAATATTTATTCTTTGCTGAATGTATTTTTATTAAAGCATTTTATTTAATAGAAAACATTCACAATAAATCTAGTTAATTTTAATTCGACTCTAAATATTAGTCACTTTTTTATTTATTTAAAACAAAGGACTAAAAGGTCATAATCAGAAATAGTTATTCTATAAGCTATTAAAGTTAGCCTATAAAACATTTATTAAAAAATATAATAACAAAATTTGAATGTATAAATTATATCTGGAAAACCTTGTATAACTAATTCTGTTTATTATTTTCATTTATTAAACAATATTATTTGTTTATAATATTACAAAAATATTGTACGTTTATTTTTGCGTAAGTTTTATTAAAATTGAACGTAAATATTTAAAATATTTTAATTAATTTTAATTGTGCTTTTTGTAGCCTCAAACTACAAGTATTTTATTATTTTTCTTTGTACAGTTTAAAATATTTTTATCGGTTTCAGTTATTACTATTATTATGTCTTGTTGTGCTTCAGATAGTAATAAAGCTCCTTTATTGTAATTTGTATAGGACACATGTCCTGAAAGACTTCCAAGTGTAACCAAATAGTTTCATTTTGTTCTCTGATCTTTCTAATTCATCCCATTTAAGACCAATAAGTTCCAAAGTAGATTAGCCATATTTTTGCATTACGTTAAGTAGTCAGTTTTATAGATTATTATATATTGCGGGTCCTCGATTCAGCATTTAAATTTAAGCATACCATTTTCTCGTTCTGATTTAGCCAAATTTAGTTCAGTTAAATGTTTTTGATCCTTAAAGAAACATCAACCAACAAATAATAATTTTCATATCCACACTTTCTCAAAGCTTTTTAATGCTAAAATGCCTTTATGCTTGTTGCTGCTCTAGAGATAGTATGTTTGTTTTTCAAAGGTAGGATGAATAGCCCTAAATACGGAGACTTAAAACCGGCTCAACAGAATTGCCTAGTTTTTTATAACTTAAAAAACGGATATCGGCATTTCTAAATTGAACATGTTACAATTTTGCTGCAAGTTGCTTATACTCAAATATAAACTCAGATTAAATGTAATAATAACAATAATAATTTTGTTTCTGCTGATCTACTGTTTGACAAACCATTGAACTAAACTTTAGTTTTTCAGATCGATATGCAGATAATGTTTGAAGTAAAGCATTAGGTTAATTAAAGCATTTGTTGCTTTATTGTAAAAAAATCCTTTTTCAATAATATATCAATTATTTAAAATTACATTATGGAACAAATTAATACTAAACCAATTTAATTGGTAACTAATGAGAACTGAATTCATTTTCAATTTGCAATATTTGACAAACATCATGTCCAAATTAAATACGCGACCATCAATCAATGGAATGTGTGGATAATCATAAAATAAATATTGTGACAATGCGCATCCAATCTTTTAAGTGCTAAGCAATGTCCCAAGGTTCAATGCAACCAATTTGTTCTATGTGGAAATTAGAAGAAAAACTATATACATAAATAGTTGATTGTTATTTCAGCTCTGATTTAAAAAATAAATCATTTAATTTTACTGATTATTCACTTTTTATAAACATATATGAGCAAAGATTATATAAAGACGTTAAACAAGAAACACATTAATGCACATAGCAAGTACTGTTATGATATTAAAGTTTATTTAGCCAGTAACAATTGATTATTTCAATTCTATGTTGTGCCTTTGTGTTTGGCAGCTTTTAACAACACCAGTTCGCTGATAGAAACGTCTTTGTCGTGATATATGTAGCGCCATACATATATTTTGTAGATTATTATTTTTCACACCATTTACATAATTTCTATATTTAGAAACTTGTACTTTTTTAACATTGTTATTTGCACTACATTTAACTACTTTCTTCCTGGTTTGGCTTACTCAAATGTTTCACAACAACAACAACAACAAATTTTACAAAATCAATTAGATGTCCGCAATTTGTGCCAATGCTGGGTACGAAGTTGAAAGCAGCCACTATAATAATTCATGTCAATTTGCCTACTTTCAAAGACTGAAAAACAACTTTAAATGTTTTACAATAAACATTTTTCAGCATTGGACATTTTAGTAAAGCCGAACGTGGGCCCGCATTTAATGCCGATGATGGGATTCGAACCCATGCCCACCGAGGTCCAAGTCAACTGCTGTACCGCTAGGCCATTCCGGCATTTGTTGTGTTGTGCATCTTTATAGAAGAATTTGGTTTATTATTAAATGTGCAGTCCTTTCTATATTTTGTAGCAATTATCAATGTTTTCCTATAAAATAAACAATTACATTTTATTAAAATGAAACGCGATTAAAAATTACAAGTTCAATAAACAAAGCGTTCTAATAATCAAATAACTTTTAATAAAAAATCAATGTTTACAATTGTTTTTTAAAACAAAAATCTTTTAAATGTAACCCAATATAAAATGTCCTATTTTATATAATTTAAAAATGCAAACAATTATACCTCAATGATTTATCATAAAAAATTGACGTTTTTAAGAAGGCAAATCAATTATTATTTATTTCACAGATAGATAACCTAACAGTATTATATTCTTTAAACTGAAATAACATACTGAATACCACGGAACCTCAAATGACTACTTCATATAATAATAATAATAATAAAGCACTAGAATTTTGAGTTAAAAGTCCTTGATTTTACTACCAGAAATTGAAAGCGAAGGATGTTTTTACACTAAAAAATTATAAACAAATTTCTTGCTTTTCTTTGCAATCAAATAGCTTTTAAACCAAATAATTGTAAAATAATAGCCAGTAATTGCAAAATGACGCAAATATGTCACAGTTTTATACCTTAACTTGTTTAACTGGTTTGTTTTCAAATTTACTTCTAGTATTTATACAACTTTAAATATTGATTTGCTTTTATTGTTTACATATCTTACATAGTCTAAAGCGTTACTTTATAGTTTTTGACATTTTAAATTAATTAATTAAATGTTGTTATCTCAAGTCTGAAATCTATTTACAATCAAACAAGTTGACAAAGTCAATATTGTGTTTTTGTGTCTGTAACTATATTATATATTATTTAATGTACTTCTAGTAAAACGCTAAACATATCAATCGATTTTTTAAATGTTAATTTAGATAAATCTAAACAAAAATATTTATTAAGTGCATATTATAAAGTTATGAAAACTAAACAAAATATGAAATTAACATTATACAATAAATGTTTTTTTTATATAATAATAAAATGAATACTTTAATAATCAGGAATCAATATATATATATATATATATATATATATATTGCTAGTCCCAAATCCAGTTGTAATAAGAAGAGGGTTTAAACACAAGCTTAGTAACCTGACCTAAAGTGTTTTACTCAAAGCCAAATGATTCTTTGCCTATCAAAATACGTAGACAAAATATTGAATCATTGATTCCTTCAAATATCTGGGAAACAACATTGATAAAAACAAAAAAAAAACAATTCATGTTAAAGTCAAACTTGGAAAACTGATGTCAGACTTTAATAGACTAAAACCGATATGGTCATGTTCTTCTATTTGCCTGAAGACAAAACTTTATTTGTACACATCAGTTATCATACCTACAGAATTATACAGATGTGAAACGTGGAAGCGAACAGATGGTGTATATTTTTCACCACCGGTGTTTAAAAGGAGTTTAAAGATTTCCTGGCATGATCAAACAATAAGCTCATAAGAACTGACTCTCGTCTACTACATAACATCACTACAATTAGATGAAAAAATTTATTTGGTCAAATTCTACATTTATAGCCCGACAGACCAGTAAGAATGGTTTTCAAATAGACAATTGGAGATGCCAAAAGAAAGGTTGGGATAAACCATACAAAACTGAGCTAATAATCATTTGGGAATACCTAATTGAAATAAATGCAACATAATATCAAACAAATATTTTGACATTATGTTTAAGCACATGAAATCAATTTGTTACCCCATGCTTTTTTGAGTTATGGGGCTTTGTTATTTTTGTTGTTATTGTTATCTTGTCGCCCCTTGCTTTTTAGAGCAAAAGGGTTTTGTAATTATATATATATATTGTTTAAATATTAATTAATGTATTTCAGTGTTGTTTTAGAAAACAATGTACTAAATCTATTTTATTTGTAATAATTAATTTACATTAAGTTAAAAATAATGAAAATAAATTGTTGGACGCCAAAATATTGCTAATTTAACTGCAGTTTGTTTATTTATAATGTTGATTATTAGATTGAAAACATTTTAATAAGAAAATATTAATATACATATTATTACTATTCATATTGGCTTAAATAATTCAATTTATATAATATATAACACTGTTGCAGAGTGTCCAATAAAAAACTTGCAGTGTTTAATTAAATTTTCATTAAATTCCAAGTACAATATTGTTCATTTGTCTAAATTTAAGCAAAAAGCGGTTATCAAATTTAAAGCCTATGTCTTTTTATTAAAAAACTGCCGGAATTATCTAGTGATACATTGCTCGACTTAAACTTTGGATAGGCATAGATTTGAGTGCAACCAAGTACCTCTCTAAAATTTTCACCTGCTGAAAAACGTTTCTTGTAAAGCATTCAACTAGTAATAACAATAATAATTTATACCACGAGACAAACGTTTCTGAAGACAAGCTTCTATTTTTTATAAACAATATGTGCCGGGGTCATCTAGCGGTACAGTGCTCGAATTCGGATCTCAGTGGACATGGTTTCGAATCCCATCGCCAGCACTAAAATGCGGGCCCACGTTTGGCTTTGCTAAAATGTCCACTGCTGAAAGATGTTTCTCGTAAAACATTCAAAGTAGCAAACATAAAATTAAAATAAAAAATAAATATAAACATTACATTTTGAAAACAAAATTTACACATTTATAACTTTAAATAAAAATGAGAAAACTTATATTTAATCTTAAACTTTTAAACATTAATTATAAAATCACACTACTTTCTAAATTGAAACAATATAAATTTCTACTTACAGAATTTTAAATAAACCCCTTAAGTAAACATTGAAGCAGATACAAAATTAGCATAGTATGTATACATAAAGTTTATATTCTGGAAACATGGTAATGTGTGTGTTTATGTAAAACGAATAAGTACACAGTATATGAATAGTACATTCAACAATATATATTTGTATATCAACGCATATCGTAGCAAAAACAATGTAACATGTTTATAATTTATCCTACTCTGATTAATTTATTATTTTTGTAAAAATAAACAAACGTAGCCTAATACAAAATCACTGTTAGTACAGTACAGGCTTTTATATTTGTGTTGTAGGTTTTTGTGTGTACCTAAGTAACTTATTACCACATCCATGAGTTTGCAATTATATATTCATTACACTTATATTGACATTCTGTAGTACAATAATTTTAGGCTGTTAGGATAATGTCCAGATTGTATGTCTAAGCTGTTTGGTTCAAAGACTGCAGCTTTAACTACTGAAATGTACTTTGAATGCACTTGCATCACAGTGACACAAGTGACTAAAGCGCTAGACTTACAACTGAGTAAGCATGTGTTTAAGTCCAACAACCTGCATCAAACGTGTATTCTAGTTAGGCTTCGTAAAATGTCCACTTGTTAGAAAATGTTTTCCTGTAGATATTCAAGGAATAAAAAAAAACAAATATAATAATAATAATTTATTGATATTAAACAGCTAACAATAATTGTAAAAAATTTAAGAATAATTTAAGATACGCTAATCTTAAATGTTTACTTTCTGCACTACACAGAGAAATTATATGCAACTAAATCTAAAGTAACGAAGATATCATATATTTGGACTGCGGTCAAATGTATTTACCTAAACCTATTTGCAATATATTTTCGATCAAATTCTTTGCGTTTATTGTTTGAATGTTTCATAAGAACTATTTTTCAAAGCGTAGACATCAGCCAGGCTAAACGAGGGCCTGTATTTGGTGCCAGTAGTAGGTCTCAAACCCATTTCACAAAATCTCTAACTTTCGTTTGTACTAATGTTAATTATAATGCACTAACTTTCTATATTTAATTTTTTCTAATTAACCAGATATATTTTGTGCTGATTATAAATTTACATGTAACTTAATACTATTAGTCGTATTCGATCTAGGTTACATTTATTTGTAAAACATACGTAATTTACATTGTATTGTTTATTAATGGTTGTCCGAAATTGTATTATTTGCTAAAAATCATAGCCAAAGTTTTTGACTTTTTATACTGATTTGAGATTTATTAATAATATTTACAAGTAGCAAAATTTTTCCATAATATTGTAACATTTTTACAAGTATTGATCAATCCTTCATTTTTATTTATTAATGTTTCGTATTGCAGCACGTCTTTTCTTTTGTTTTACTTAGTTTTAAACTAAAATTAAAAATATACATATTTTAAAATTATTGAACACAAATAAATCATTCTCTATTTTGTAATTTTGATTTCTAATTATAGCTAGTCACATGTATTCACTGTAATTGGCAAGTGCACTTGGATATTAATCAAGTTTATACACGACGAATCAAAAAATAATAGTCAACTTATTTTTGACATTTGTTTTTAATAAAATACTAGATAAATAGGTAAACTTCGTGCAAATTAAAAAAATTATAAATATGGAATTATGCAATAATGCAATTTTTATATCATTCTTCTTCTTTTTTTATTCAATTGTGTTATGTGTAAGACTAGAGCGCTGAATTCGAAACCGACAATAAATGAAAGTCCCGTTTGGAAAAGGTTTTCCCTAAATCACTCAACCAACAAAAACTAAAAACATGCCAAATTATTAATAACACTATTATTATTAATAATTCCAAAATTATGAAAATTGAGAAAAAAGACTCATCAACTTCATAAGGTTTATGCAACGTGCGTCCCAACTTACATTTAACAATCAAATTAAGCTCTTGGATTATTCTCCCAATAAAATTGTTGTTTACTAATAGGAATGAACCAACATTAATTTACTGGTTTTAAAAATCAATTACAGCTGAAAGATCAGGATGATCAGTTTGGGAATGCAATTCATTTGATTGGAGTAGAACTCTGATTTTAAGCCTACCCTTCTTTGTCGTACACTATGAAATGAAAACCTATAGGAGTTGGCCTACAATAAAAATCCGTGGTTTATCAAGCACTTTCGTAGTAGCATTACTAATACCGAAGGTCATCGGTAATGCCGTTACTTCAAATCGATAACCAATGTAAAGACTGTTTAGTTTGTAATATCTAGTTTCTTATATTCTTCTGCGCCAGTTTGCATTTTCGATAACGCATCACTCATAATCAAACCCAACCAGTTGAGGTTTGTAACAATTATTATTATTGCATTAACTGTGAAATATACTGCTTTACTTATTTGTTTACACGTTAAATTTTCCTTGTAAAATTATTAATAAATAAATTAAAAATTACATTTTAAATTATGCAAATTTGATAAAAACAATTGTTAAACATAAAAGTCAACAAGTTTCATTAGCACAAATTTTTGGCACTTGTTAAGATGAAAAATTTAACTTATATTATCAAAACAAAAAAATTAGACATGACACATGCTTATCAACATTTAGCTTAAATTATACCAATTATTCACTTTGATTTTGCCTGTATGCGTACGAATCTACATCCATTGCACATATATTTTACTTAAGTGGTTACATCCGATTGGTGGTCATGATAAACACTTCAATTATCGATTATTTTATTATAAACACACACACACACATATATATATATATAAGTAGGGCTTGTGTCGAAATTAATGCACTATGATTGATTAACTTTTATAACTTTACTTAAACACATCTAAGTTACATCGAACATTACTTTAACAGCATTAATACAAAACAAACATTTTCTACCAATATCACTATCTAATTCAGACATCTGTGAAGAATTAAAACGCAAGCGCAATACTTGTTCCAAAAAAACTATTTTTAAGTCATTTACATGATATTTCAAGATAATTTAAAGAAATCAGAATTATATCGAGGTTTGTGTTGTCTGCTGCCGATTGTACAAATGTGACGTTTATCCCAATTAACAATTTTCTACTTATTATGACTAAAAATGATTACCAGTTTACCCTTATTATTATTATTATTATTACAAAACCCTTTTGCTTTAAAAAAAAAGCATGGGGCAATAAGACAACAATTACAGCAAAAATTAACATCAAAGTCTTGTAATTCAAAGAGAACATGAGTAATCGAAGATTGAGCTTTCTTTCGGCTTTCACTCAACCCTGTCATTTGTGTAACTCTGTCATCGAGATACGCGTGATCACTTCTTTGCTGTTGTTTGCCGGAATGGCGTCCTCTTATTGTTTCCGTAGCAGTATGAATTTTTTACAAAGGCCAGGTTGCTAACCTTGCGCTTGAACCCTTCTCCTTTATCCAGGCTTGGGACTGGCTAGATTGAATCATTTCTGATCCAAACTAGGTTTACCCTATTTTAATAAATTTCTGTACTTAATTGTATTCATTTATCGTGGTTGTACGGTATATTCAACAATCGATTTCAATGACTTGATAAGCGTAACAAACATAGAAAGAAAACAAAGTTTATTAGCTGGTAGACGCTATCCTTGTGACGGTACCAAGGACGCCCAATTTTTTGTCAAGGTTATCTCCCTTAGCCCAAAGATACATATGATATACATATACCTCAAGATACTTTTTAAGTACCCTGGATGCATAATTGCACTCATCTGCCGTAGAGGAAGCCCAGTTATACTACTGTGCATATAGGATACCTTTCATACTTTTCAGTATGACGGTTAACAATTGCCAACCCCAACTGAATATAACACTTAATATGAAAGATTTCAAAACAGAATTTAGTAATTTCATGCATTTTCTTAAAATCGAATATTAGAAAATATCTGCATCTTCTATGTTTATTTCTTTTAAAATTATTATTTAATGTTTTTAACTTTGTAATAATAAAACAATCACACGTTTTTCTTATAGATTATTTTAGTCCACTTGTGAATAATTTGGGATGTTTCATCCTTCAAATTTTTAATACAGCACACTTATTTCACAGGTTTTTGCAATTCCATATATAGACTCGTACATTATATAAAATTTTAACTTCCACGTATTGAAACAAGGGTCAAGTAACATCATTGACCCTTCTCAAACACGTTGTCTTCACCACTCCAACAATGATAAAAATTGAACCAATGAAAACGATGTAATACAGGGCAACATAGAGTAGAAACATTTGCAGATGTGCTACCACCATTTTTCGATCGAATGAGATGGGGAAGATTAGGTTAACCAATAGAAAATGTGCAATTATAACTATTGACGATGGGAAAAGTAGCCAAAATGCAAAACATAATTTTCTCAAAAAAATAATTGACTTCAATTTTCACAATAGAAGCTTAATAAAAAAATTTAATGCAATTTGGTTAATACATTTACTGTTATAATTTCTTAATGTATTTTAAAAAAAATTTAAAATAACATAGCCACTGACAGTTTTATGCATGCTCCATATAAACGAAAGTAATATTAAATGGTATAAGTGTCACAAAATCGATAATTAATGTAAATTAGTAAAAAGTAACAGCACACAAATGTAAACTTGTATTTACATATATAATGTTCTGAAATCACAGGATTAATTCTTGAACGGAATAGGAAACATTACTTTATGGAGTCATTGTTCTGCAACAAAATAAATGTATCTGAAATGTTCCTTGTATTAAACATTAGTAAAGACTGCGCAATTATAAATGTCAGCAAGCAAAATTTTTAAACTGAAAGGGTTTCAGCGCACTTCTAAGGAAAGAGACCGATCCCTACTTAGCGCGTTCACAGGTGGCGGATAGTGGAACGACCTTTAGCTGTGAATAAGGCTGTGCCAAATAAACAGACGTAAACTAAACGGATACTCAGGCGTTAAGGTCGTTAACGCGTTGACAAGAAGGTGACAACGGTTATCGGTGTCACCCTGAATATTATCACCAAGCAGCCCTATTTAGGAACAGCACTACTTGCTCCACCCAGAGAGGGGTCTAGAAAAGGTGGTTTAAAAATTGCTCGTCTTCCCACCAAGATGGCTGACCGCGGCTAACTAGTCTATATACTCGCGGTCAGAAGTCTTACCAAAATTAATCAAATGCCCTGGTCAACAGGGCAGATATTGATGGCCAAATTAAAAAAACACCATTCTCAGAGCTCAAACAAGGCAGAATGTGACTCGCAACGCTATTGCCTGCTCTGTAATTATTACTCGCGATAATGCACCGGTTATTAAATCTAGGATTTGCCCATTAAAGCCAAAATGTCCGCTTAATGTTGGTTCATAAAGCGTGCGCTCACTGTCTACACTGGTTGCGCAAGATTGTGTTGCTGCTGAGTCCAACCGTCATAATATGAATATTTTGTGTTCAAGAAACCCGTCATTCAGGAGTTTGTGCTATAAAATTACCTTCAGGATCAACCTTTAAGCCTTCTCATTGTGATGTTTCTGAACAAGCCAAATATGCTGTTGAGATCATTACGTCCTCAAGTGCGACGGAAACGCTCACTGATTGGTGTCCTATAAATTCTGGAATTATGACCGCCCTCTTTCAGGTTGGGAATTTAATTTTAGGTTTAGTAAATGTATACGCTCCTCCATTAAATTACACTGAATCAGAAATAAAAACATTTTATTAACTATTGGCGGTCACAACAACTAATTTAGAAAACAAATCAAATTTTATAATGGTAATGGAGGGTTTTAACGCTAGGTTAAGTGTTGCTTGCTGCTCAGCAGTTGAAAAATGGACTACTAGCAATAGCTCAAACGGTGACTATCTTAGCACCTATGCCTTAAATCATAATTTAGTGGTCACTAACACAATGTTCCAACATCACCCACGTCATTTAATCACGTATAAGAGACAAGAATGCCGCTCTCAAATTGACTATGTTCGTCTCTCGTAACTGCTTTTCATCAATTAAAAACGTGCGTGCATTCCACGGTTGCTGTACTAGAACAAAAAATGGGAGTGATCAAGGGTTATTAAAGTGCACTCTCACTTAAATTTTGATCCAAACGAAAGCACTTTAATCGCCCAGACCATAAATCTATAAAAAATATGTCCCATATTCAGGAATCCTTTAAAAAATAATAATTAAATGCTGGCCCTTCCATTAGCTATAATAATAAAGTAGAACATAAGTAAAAGTTACATCAAAACTGAAAGCGGCTACCAAGATATTACCCAAACAAGTGAATCAACGACCCACATTTCAACTTTCCATTTCCACACAAATATCAAGAGATTAATTTTTGAACGAAAACCAGCACAGCAAATTGGATTAAGACAAGAAAATACAGGAATACACAACAAATTCCAATAATGATCAAGAGAAATATTGGTCGCATGTGGACGAGGAATTAGAAGATGCTGCAATGCGTAACAATACTCAGACCTTATTCAAGAAGATCAATAAACTTTAGAAGGGAAATTCTTTGCACAATTAACGCTTATCGGCGATTTCTGAAAATCAATGAACATCCCACTTTACGAAATTACTTAACTCCAAACACAAAACGACGGAGACTTCCAATCAACTCCATACACAATCAACCGATCCCCCATACTTAGTTTCGACAAAGGCCCCCTCGCACGAAATTATTTTAGCATGCCATTATCTGAGAAATAGGAAGGCTATAGGAGTAGATGACATACCAATAGAAGTTTTTAAGTATGGTGGGATAAATGTTATACAATATTTATACTCCTTGATAAGCTCCATTTGGAAGGAAGAGAGAACACCAGCATGATCACAAGTTATTATAATCCCAATCCATAAGAAAGGAGACACAACGGACCCCGCTAATTATAGAGTAATCAGCTTACTTTGCGGGACTTGAAAATTCTTGGCAAATATCATTTTACGCAGGATCCGTGGCAAACAGGATAATTAAACACGAGCAAACCAGGCTGGATTTCGTCCTGGTATGGAATGCATTGATCAAATCCACACTGTCCGTAGAATATTAGAACAGCGATCGCGATACCAACAGCCTACATACTATACATTTATAGATTATTCAGCTGCCTTTGATTTCGTTGATCGCAACCTGCTGTGGAATCTTCTCGTTACCAAAGGAATTCCTGCCAAAATTGTCAACATTATTAAACCTTTATACACATCATGAAACTCAGTAAAACGGAATGGAGATTCTCTAACTAATGCAATCTACATAAACTCAGGTGTCCACCAAGGATGTGTTTTAGCACCCACACTCTTTAATTTTGTAGTTGATGCCATCTTCGATTAAATTTCCCAGTCATTTGAGGGCTGTATAACCCATGATGGTCGCAAAATATGCAGACGATGCGGTTCTTAAGCAAAAACCAGGAAAGATCTGCAAAATACGGTTCGACTTACTCAAAAAGCCTCAGAGAAATACGGTTTGTATCTTAATGCTAAAAAACAGTGGTTTTAGCGAATGTCCCTTTATAAATCCAATCACTGTTAATGGTAACCCACTCTCGGTAGTTGATGATTAGAATATATAAGACTTTAGTACGTTCTATTCTACTTTATGCTTGCGAAACTTGGACTCTCACCCGAGTGAATATACAAAAGCTTGTTCATTTTGAAAAAAGATGTTTAAGATCCATATGGTTTCGCTCACTGTCCTCTTTTGAACGCAACCGTTTAATAACCAATAAAATATTTCAATCACTTCCAGATATTTGTAAGACACTTAACATTTATTGGCCATGTATCTCTAACACAATAAGAAAAAGATGATTAAAATGGATTGACCATGTTTTACGTAGATCGCGCACTTATCCAGCCAGAATAGCTATGGAAGACTATCCATTACCGGGATGGAAAAGGACACTAGGCAGCCAACGGAAAATTTGGATGGATATTGTAGCACGCGAAGTCAGTCCTTTTATTTATGCTAAGCCCCCTCGTCCAAATGAATTACTTAATTGTGCGTCCGTTTGTTTACCGTTTGCAGCTAATAGGGATCACTAGAGTGGTTTAACTCGGTATGCAATTAACATTTGAAGTCAGCACACATCAAGTGTCGTTCATTAAGTGCACATTGCAAAAGTTGGTGTGTTTGCAGATTTTGGAATTTGGATTACCCTGAGCGATAATAACCGATGGGGTATGTTTACCCCCGATGATGATAATGAAAAGTTTAGCGCGTATGGGAACATGGAATGTGCGCACACTTTTTCACTGGTAATAACCAGTAGGGGGTATTTACCCTCAATGACGATGAACGGAGTATAAAAATTGACCTTTCTATATTTTTAAAATTATTTGAGCAAATGTTTATTTCAAAATTTGTTATAAATTATTTTCAAAGTGGAGTAAATATTGACATATTAAATCCACTATATGAACTTATGTTTATCTAAATGCTTATTTTTTTAATGTAATTAAATAATATTTTTTTACAAATAGATTTAACATTTAAACAATTAAAAATCTTTAAGTCAAAATAATTAAAGTTTGGATATTGCATAAAATCAGCGTTTTTTATTATAAAATTCTTTAAAACAATTTTTGACACAAAATGATTTTTTCAAGTGCAAAAATTTTCAATTATCTTAAAAATATAAAGCAATATATTCTAAAACTAAAAATTTTTAACTTTGTTAATTCCAATTCATTTCCTGCTGTATAAATAGAAAATTTAATTTTTGTAATCATTCCACAATTAAGTATACAATTCTGTAGTGTAAGTTATATACTAACAATTTTTAAATCATAAGAACATTCCAGTCATATAAATACATCATTTTAAAAGCGAAATCTAACCAAAATTACTTTAATGTGTACTAAAATAAACAATTTCTACTTTGATACAAAAACTATATATAATTTTATCGAAATGTAAATGATGTGCATAATATGCCTTGTAAATGATTCCTACTTTGTGATATCTATATCAAAATGGTAAAAAATTAACAATTAAAAAGCAACGTTCATGTATCCGCCTTAAAAGTAATCTATTCATACAATACACATGATTTATATATATATATATATATATATATATATGGAAAATCATAAACAATCAAAAATATTGATAAGAGAAAACAAACATTTGTCCAAACCAACGCATACAGATAAAATATTCACTCGTTCCAAAATCGTTCAAGTAGTAATCGTTGTCGATATTTTTCATTTCACAAATAAAGAATTAAGAAATGCGCAATTGACAAATAAGAAAGCAAAGAAATTAGTTAACAATGTTTAAATGCCAAAACCAAATGATTATATATAAACAATTGAAATTTTTCTAGACCGTATAATTTAGATTGGCTTTATTTAGACAAACGAGACAAACGATTTCGAAACGCACTTATAAAAATGTTAATAAAACAAGAATGATTACAGCAATGAGAAATGTTTTGAAATAAAAAATTTTTTAATCGTTTTGGGATCAGATAAAAGCGACAAAAAAAGAACGTTATAAAAAACCTTCCCTCCACACTGAACGAAAATCCTAATTTATATTTTTATTAAACCCATTGAAAGTATACAATTAATCACCCTCACAAGAACACATGTACTTCAAACGTTCTAATAGATAGTAACGCACAAATACGCTACTTAATTATTCACCAACAATAAACAGTAATAATTATGCATTGCCAATAATGCACTTGCTAAACTTCGATTTTGGAAAAGTGATCGTGACACAAAATTAGCTTCTCGTCATATACATTCAAAATATAAATATATGAACAAATAAAAATATAGACATTATTTTAAAAGTTTAAAAATAGAATGAAAAATTGAATCAAAGCAAAATGCATTTCCTTTTAATTTGACGGGGTTTAGATGGTGGCATTTGTTTAATAATTTGACGTACAAGATCAACAAAAATCTGAAATTAAAAAAAACTAACCTGAATAGTGTATTAACAAAAAATCCTTTTGCATTTTTTTTAAAAATTTATTCTATAATGACTATGTCAAAAACTTTATCAATATAAAACACGATATAGCTGGTTCGCGATAAATTAAACGTCACGCACAATTTCAGTATGATTATTAACACCCAGGGACAGAGTCATTTATAATTTCTCAGTCTTGTAATCATATCACTTCAAAAACCAATTATTGGAAAAGTAATCATTGAAACAAAAATGTGATTTGGTGTGTCTAGTACTGAAATCATATTCGCAACTGTATTGACATATCCAATAAAACCAACCAGCGAAATATGTAACAGCACACAGAGCTGATTGAAAAACAATCTGCCCAAACAGCTTTAAATCTAATACTATAAAAATACTAAACAAAAGCAATTAATCCGAATAGTCATTTTAAATAACCGAAAAACTTCCCAAACACAGCAAAACTAAATTTAAAAAATTTATTTTCCTACATGTAGATAAGCAGTCTCTGAACCAATAAATGTAGAGTTTGAAGTCAAAAAGTTTCACAATGTTCAAACAACCCAATATTACTGCTATCCTAATAATATATATGGTTGTTACTGCTTCGAATGTTTTATGCGAAATATTTTTCAGCAAGCTGACCTCAGCAAAGACAAACGAGCGCCTGCATTTAGTGCCGGCAGTAGGATTCAAACGCATGCTCACTCAGTTTTGAATCTAGTGCTCTACCAACTGTGTCATTGTAACCGGTGCCAAATCCAGTTTAAAAAGATTACCAAAGAGCAAAAAATAGCAGTCTGGTTTTTTTTAACAATAAATATTACCAATTCCAGTAAACTGCAATAAAACAGAAAACATTATTCTAATAGAAGGATCAAGTAAAAGCCTGAGAAAAGCTCAATTTTCAATATGCAGAATCCGGTTGATTTTTTGTAATAAAAGTGAACATTTAGAAATAATATGAACTATTTTATATTCATTTAAGAATATTTGTTTGAAAATGTACAGTGAAAAAGACATTTTTAGTTTAACATCTACATAATCGTAATCAAATGCAATTTGCCTATTCTATTAGAAACATTGATTAATCATAACATTAAGATTATATGTATTTTATAATGTTAATTAGCACCAAAATGTAAAAAATTAATAAGTATAAAAAAATTAAAAAATATATTTCAGTATAACCTTAATGTAACTAAAATTACGTCCACTGACAAAAGGTTTTCCATATCTGCAACTAAAGATATAAGCATTTTCTTGCTTAACATATTTTTTAAATAAAAAATAAAAGTCAACAACCACTAGCACTAAACGCAGGCCCTCGTTTGACTTTGCTAAATGTCCACTTCAAAAAGTATATATATATATATATATAAACCCACCTCGTTCACATTAATTTTAGCTTTAGCACTTGCTTCCATAAATGTGCAATTCCACGTACGTGCTAAACTGTGTCCCTGCTCGCGAAGCACTACTCGTTCAGTATCCAAATCGCACTTGTTGCCAACAAGAACTAGCGGAATATTAGATGAATCCTTGACACGTATGATTTGTTGATATAAATCATACAAGTCATTGAAACTGGATTGTGAAGTGATCGAATAGCAAAGAACAAAACCCTGGCCATTTTTCATATATAAATCGCGCATTGCGGTAAATTGTTCCTGTAAATTTAAATATGGTAAAAACGTATCAGGGTAATTGTGCAATTAAGGAACAGACTGTTAATCTACAAGTATGTAGACGTGGGTTTGCCTCAAGCTCCATATGCAATACCAAAAGTTATTAACGCTTAAAAATGAAACTTAGAACCAACTATGAAAATTCTCCTGTCTTCTTTAACGTTCAACTGTTTGAAAGAAAGATTTAGTGTTAAAACTGTAATTTACATTATAACTTGGAATTTTTCAATAAGCAACTTCAAGCATAGAACACAGTTAAGAAGACGTTTCCTAATTGTAATCATGATCCATAAACAAACAGAATCACTGCTGTCTACAAAAGCTTGCAAAACAGTAATACCGATCAATCAACCCGAAACTTCATTAGTTGTCTAATCAGCGAAACAAACTAGTGTTACATGTGGGCACGTGCACTTTCATTTTAACCACGATACTCTTGTCATTTTACGATAAAAATAACAACGTGAAATAAACTTAATAAAAATAATCAAATTTTAAATTTTGTATAAAAATCGTTATTAAATGTAACCAAAAACACAGGTTTCTAATTTTCTTTTAAAAACTATTGGGGAATCATTACTATATTTGTCCAAAAACAAGAACAAATATATATAAACGTTTCATTTGACCGATTCTATCGTAAAAATATAAACGCTTACTAAGACAATAAAATTGATTACTTTGTTAAAAATGATAAAAATTGGTTACTTGCAATTTTAGGGCCCTTAAACACAACCTCTCAGATATTTTAATTAAGATTCACGTCTGCATTTTCCATTGTGAACAATTTTGAATACTCAGCTACAATATTGAAAATGGTGTCGCCCTAACTTTTAAAGCTTTCCTCATCAATCCCTGAGAACATTTGCATCATTACAATAAATTCACTTATCTCGTAAATTTGATTTTCCCTCCTAAGTTTGACACGCTTTAGAACCGACTAAGAATATGTACTTATAATTACAAAAATGTGATTTTCTATAAATTGATTGTATTTTTTAAACTACATTTATTTAATGGGTATACGTAACAATATAAGTTCAACGAATAACCAATTAAAAAAACTAAATTAACAAAAATGACTTTTAATTGTACGTAAAAACTTTGCTCCATTTAATTTTCCAAAAACTATTTACTAACTAAATTAAGTTAGGTCTTAGTTTGTCCATCGTATGCATAAATTTTGTAGAGAGATAACAGATCCTAAAGTAATAAACAACACCCATATAATAATACGTGTTCACGTGAATTGATTAAGCCATCTTATTTTTGTTTGAATAAACTCCCTTAACCAATAACTATCTATAACATCAGTATATTTAAAAATAGCTTTCTAGTTTTAAGTGTATGCTTACATCCATACACTAAAGAAAAATTCTAAATACATAACCGTATATTTTGTCCATGCTCTGCCTTAATCTTAGTCCAGAATACACTATGTGAAAATACAAACTTAGAAAAAACGTTAAAGTCGGAACTATAACATAAAAATATTTTTTTGTTTATAGTAAATTAATACTCCCAATATTAATGCTTAATTACAATTATTCTACCTTATTCCAAATTCAACTCTATAAAACTGATAAGACAAATACCAAAATTAAAAAATATTGCAAAAAAATACAAAAAGGTGTTCCAAATAAAAATAATTAAAGACATAAACTGTGAGATGAATTTATTCCGTATACTCTCTTCAGTCACAAACATATAAAGAATCAGTATATATACATAAAAATATATGATGTAATTATTTTAACATCAATAACTACAGACATACACATACGCAACATGTTTATGTTAAGTCCAAGCTAAATTTAATGAAGTTACAAATTGTTTTTGTGTACATAAAAACGGTAATAAATAAATGTTATAACTTCCTATACCCAACCTCTTTAAGTAATCCAATGCATTTAATAATTACTCGTAATTTTTTTAACTTTTTTTAACTTTTGCACATCAAAAAAATTAATTTGGTAAACAACATTAATAATTGTAGAAAACATAAATGTAGTAAATCGAAAATGCACAAAACAAACTTTAATAAAATTATTACAAGCTATATAATACAGAATTTTACAATAAAGATATATCAAAAGTTATTAGCAAATACTTTAAGACAATCAGTCAACATATAACAAATGTGCAAGTAAAATAATAAAGTTACATATGAAGCACTAACAAATAAGTAGATTGCACATTTTACAAAAAACACGTAAAACCGTAACAAACAAAAATTAAAACCTTCAGCATATTTAAGTTTAAGAATTACTCGCTTTGACTTAATCAAGTGCATTACAAATTAATACTTTCTTTAGATCTATTTCTAACTACAAAAATATAGTTTAATTCCTTTCGATTTACAACCCAAATGAATCAGTTTCTTAAACCCCCGCTAAATCAATACTATACTTTAAAATATTTAACATAAATTAAAAAAACATATCTCTAAAAGCATATAGATTCTAAGCAGAAAGTTGTAAAAATCATAAACAGATATAACAAAAATAAATACTATAAACATTATTCTAAAACAATGAATCCACTGTACTGATGTACAGTAAACATAAGTAAATACAATATTAATTGTTTAAAAATTACCTTAAACTTTTTATTAAAACACTCAAACGTACATTAAAATACGTAAAACAGTACATAAAATTTAGCTAACACCAAACAAATTGAAAATATTTAATTTAGTAAAAATATCATTCTCGTTTAAACTTTTTAGAAAATAAAAAATAAAGTAACCTTTATAATACATTACCATAAAAAAATTAACAAAATATATTTCATATAATTTGGTAAAAAATGCAACAAATGCACACGTACCACAAATATAAAAATTAAGAATAAAATATAAGACATTTGTCTATTCTGTTTATTACCGTAAATAATCAAAACATTACATGTAATAATTACTTACTGTACCCGCTGTATCTAATATTTCAAGCATACATTGTTGGCCGTCAATTTCCGTTGGCTTCCGATAACTATCTTCAATTGTTGGATCATATTTCTCCACAAATATTCCTTGAACAAATTGTACTGTTAATGCACTTTTTCCCACACCACCGCTACCAAGAACCACGAGCTTATATTCCTGCATTTATAAATATTTGAATTGTTGTAGTCTTCGTAAACTGCCGGATAGCAGTTGCTTAATTATTTTAATTGAGCGATCGCCTCGAACACTAGTAAATTTCCAGCAAATATAATCCGGATTTGCAATAAATTATTATTGTGTTAAGGCTAAAATCTAACTAACATAAAAATAAATATAGATTAGTCAGTAATGTTAATGCTCCTGTGAATGGGAAAATTGTAAAACAGAGTTGCTTAACAAATTTTATTAAACCAAAAACCACTGAAACATATATATAATACAAAATAATTAAAAACAAATTATTCCTCCCGTTTGTGTAACACTGCGCTTCGTTCATATATCAATCTAAAATTACGAAATATATAACATCAAAATAAACACTTAAATAAAGCAAAAAACGCGCTTTACAAGCAAAAGTACGTTATGCAAATAATTACATGTTTAAACTATATAAAACTATATATAAAACTATATAATATAATTTTAATTAAAAATTTAGTTACTTTTTATACTATTTTTATAAGATAAAAATTTTAATTTATATATGTTTTTATTATACAGTTGTAAATCTTTTGATAAAAATTACATTTTACAATCAAAAATATTCTTAAATAATTTATTTAACACAATTTTTACATTAAAAATATTCTAGTTAAATAAAAAATTATCAAAATATTTAAAATTATTTAATTTTAACAAATGTTTTTTGCTTATCATCTAGACAGGTGTAGTGGATGTGTAATTAAAAACCTTGTAAACTAGCTAAAGTATATGTTTACGGAAAAATAATTTAATTACACATCAACAATAGAAACACACAATTACAAACAAAACAAATACTTGCAAATTAATTAGTTTTATTTAAACTAAATTGGAGAATCAAACTATCTGTATCGATCCCACTTTTCAGGATGTTCCATTGATTATTTATTTCCATACTAAAATTTAGGGCAACAACTAAAGCTAATAAGTAGGCTTTGGAAACCTTGTCAGTATAGTTGCTGTTTGTAAACAAAAAGTAATGTTAAACAGCATTACCGGGTGTAGTCATGACCATTGTGAAACGTATCCGAAACACGAAACAAATGAATAATCAGAGTCATTCTCACTTCGATTTGGAAAGAATATTAACCACAACTTAGACAAAATTTTGTTTCACGTGATGCTGAAAAGATGTTTGTGAGAACCCTGTTGTACCTAACAAACAATTTATTTAATCTTTTTCCGTTCTCGCATTGTTCGCGCAATTTCGTTTAAGGGTTGATTGTCATAATTCCTGCAAATTTTGTCATTAAAATGTTATCTAACAACGATTTATGATGAGGTTTCAAAATAGAAATATAGATTTTTTAGTTATTTATAAAACTTATTAATTTTTTTGTTGCCGTAATTATTGGGGGGATCACAAGCATTTATCACGGCTACTGTATACCTCAATACTTTTTAAGTGGAGAGGTATAATGCAGATACTGATTGGGAAGCTGTAGGAAGATTAAACCATTATAAGCATTCCATTCTTATGTTCTAGATGTAAGCAATGTCAATTTAGTATTGACTTATCTCTGTAGTAGTATAGGCTTAAGTCGAAATAGACAACGGTGACCGTGTATTCTATGTACCTATGCTAATTGAACTTGGGAAAATAAACAAAGTTTCTTGGCTAGAAGATAGTTTCTTTGCGACAACACCAGTGTTAATAAAAATTGACAAAACGATCTACTTTTGAAGAAAATGGGAGTTTACTAATCTATTAAAGCAAACAAAAAAAGACCGTTAATATTTGGAGACCTTAGGTTAGGCACGTCATTATTGGTTAATAAAGGTTAAATCTTGTTAGTACTTCCATTAACTTCGGTCCTTTCCCAGTCAAATATGGGAAATCAGATGGTTTGGAGATTTTAACAGCTTATTCCATCACATATTTTCTATTTCATTAAATTTTCACAAAGTATACAGATCTGATGCATGCTAACACTTATTTATTAACCGGGAATCTAGTAGAAGTCCAGTTATAGCGCTGTGCACTTGGTTCCTGCTGTTATTAGCCTAAATGACTATGTGCACCTAGTCCAGGCTGCACCAAATAGAAGAAGAACAATTGGGAATATCACCATCAATGGATTTTGCGACATTTTGCATGCATTACTCAAACCCTCAGAATTATTAGTATCTAGACTCAGTATAATGTTTTATGATTAATTTGTACCAACGTCATTTCAAATAAGTTTTTAATTTTTAAAAACATTAAAAATATTGTAGTTATAATTACAATAATCGGCATAGTTGTTAACTGTTTTGTCAAATATACGATTTTTTTATTTAATTATAAAAATGTAACATATTTGTTAGACAATTTATCCTTTTACTCAAGTTATGAAATTAAATAATTAAATGATGTTGACTTTTTATGTACTAAAAACCAAAGATTATAGCCAAAATTAATTCGGTTCTAATCAATCTTAATAAAAATTAAATGCATTAAGATCAGATAAGTCTTAAAATCAGATGAGCATGTAATTCTAATCATTTATTATGTATCCACAGTTTATAAAAAACATTACGATTTGGTTGCAATATTTAATTTTAATTGCATAAAACTCAGATAAATTCAACAAAGAACAATTTCAAGTACATATTGTGAAAACAAAATAAAAAAAATTGAATACAGCATAAAAACCATCAAAAATACAAGTATTTCATAAACGTATACATTTACAAGCAGTAACTTATCAAAAAATGTATTTTAAAAATAACAAACGTGGATAAAATGTAGAAACTTTAAATAGTATAAAAACGGTTTTCTCTGCCTAATAGTCGTTTTAAACAACATAACAGAATAATTATATTACCAACGCAAAAAGTAGCAAAACAAATGCAAAATGTTGCTAGTTGACAAAAAATGTTTTCAAGACAGAATTACATTCAAGGCCATAGATTGAATATTAGACAAAAAACAAAGTATAAACCACACCATAAGCATAGGTCAACATAAAAATAATAATAGTGAAATTGTCAAAGAAGTTACCATAAAGTGTGCAAATTGGTATCGTTTACTTGTTTCCTGGAGTCTTTCCAAAAACAAGCATTAAGTTGAGCAAAAACAATACAGATCACACATATAAAAAAACCATTTTAATAATTTTTGAAAATTATTTTAGCATTAGAAGTAACTTATATTAAATATTACTTTAAAGAATTTAATCGTTGCAACAACTGTGCGATACGCTTGCGTGACGTTACGGGTCAAAAGTAGCTTGCTTTCTGTTATTGCTCATTGTTTTCGCGTTTGCTAATTGACGTTTTTGCGTATTGGTGTATTTTTGTGTATTGTATTTTTTGCAGTTTTTGTTTTTGGTGTATTTTGTTACGTGTTAATTGTGTACTGTGAGTGTCGCTTGCGCGTCGTGTGGTAACCACATTGCGCTGTATTTTTTATACGATTATTGCTAGTCTTTCCCTAGCGATAGTTTTTGTTTTGATATTCTTTGTTCGTATTTTTGTTGTTGTTTTTGTATAAAAGTTGTATTCTAGATCCCTTTAGGATGCATACTTCAATTTCTATCTGCGGCCTGGAACGCTCCAAAAAATCTGTGAAGGTTGGCATCCTCTGTGCAGTCTGTAGCAACTGGTTTCATAAGGCTTGCTCCGGCTTATCGTCGGCGCATTATTCGCAGCTTGCAAGTAGTCCTTTGGACTATACCTGTATGGACTGCAGATATGAAACTGATCTTCAGACTTTGCCCCAGGCTAACCTCACTAAACCAGCTGAACTTTCTGATTCATCCGTAGACACCCTAAAACTCTCCGATCAGATTTCTGCACTTGAAAACAATCTAAGGACCATGTCTTCATCCCTATCATCCCTGTTGATCAATTTTAATGATTCTTTCGCAAAGACTGAATCTATAAATTCTTCAATATCTAATCTTTCGAATTCGGTCTTGAGTGAGCTTAATTCTCTGAAATCAGATATGTCCAATCTCAACGCTTCATCTATAGCTGTTAAATCAGTCCTAAAACTTTCGCAAGAGGAAATCCTAGCAGCCACCAAACAGCAAGTGTTAGACTCTAAAAGAGATTTTAATCTAATAGTTAAGGGAGTTAATGATAGTGTTATTGATTTCAAGAACCACGTTAAGAATATCATCACCAAGTGCTGCCCCGAAGTTTCAGGTCTGAAAATTTGTAAGCTCTCCTGTAAGCGTCCCCACTCTTCTCCTCCTATACTGGTAACCTTCACCGATCTCTCTGCCAAAAATGAGGTGTTATCTAATTGGTCTAGCGTTAGATCTGACTATCCTGGTATTAGGTTGACCAGAGACCTTTCTTTGGCTAATCGCTCCTCTAATAGCTCTTGCTCCGGGATACCTGCTAACAACCCAGTTCCTGTAGTTCAATTGTCTCCTCTTCGACTAGATTCACTTGATGCTCCAAATTTTCGGATTCCACCCCGGAGTCAAATCTCTCCTCCGGTACGACATCGGCTCCGACAACTATCCGCTCTTCTCCCTCTCCTCTTGGATTAAGTTCTTTTACACAAATGCACTAAGTCTCAGAAATAAATTGCTTGAGATTGAAGATCTGATGACTTCCTCCTCTCCGCATATCATTGGAATCACTGAATCATGGCTGTCTGAAGATGTTCTTGATAGTGAAATAGTGGTTAAGGGGTATAATATTGTTAGGAAAGATTCATCTAAGGGGAATGGTGGTGGCTGTATTTTTTATGTTAGAGAAGACATCACCTTTTCCACCCTCCCCTCCCTTCATAATAGTCTCCTTGTAGGGTATGATATATTAACACTTATTCTGGGGTCTCATACTCTTTGCTCCTTAGTCTATCGTCCCCCTTCTCTTCCTAATGCGTCAAATAGCTTACTTTTACAAGGCCTTCAATTTATCTTTTCTAAGCCTTTTAAGCACCAAATCCTTATGGGGGATTTTAACTGCCCTCTCTGTCTGGATTCTCTAGTAGCTTTGATAGCAATCTCCTCAAATTCAGCATGGAACATGCCTTTACTCAGCATGTTTCCTCTCCCACTAGGTATAGGGTAGGTTCCTCCCCTCCTGCCTCGATCTTATTTTTACAAATGGCTCCTCCCCTATTAGTCAAATCTCTTATCTTCCTCGTTAGGCAAAAGTGACCACAGCCTTCTTGTATTTGAAATCTTTGTCTCTTTTGCCGCTAACAATTTTTCTTACAGACTTGCTCCTATTCCTGACTTTAGGAAAGTCGACTTTTCTAAATTATGTAGTTATTTTAAGTCTGTAAATTGGGACTCCATTTACACAAATAATGTTGAAACTTCCTATTCTAGTTTCTTTAATATATTTAATGAAGGGATTAAACACTTTGTTCCTTTTCGTGTACCTTCCCATTCGAAGCCAAAGCTCCCTAGGTTTATAGTCAGATCCATTATTAAGCGTAACAAAGCTTTCGCATTGTCCAAATCTGTCAATCTCCCTTGTCTTCATTATGCTTACCTCTTGGAACGGAATAGGTGTTCAAACCTTATCAAGGCCTTTAAAGATAAGATGCTCTTTAAGCTCCTGAGCAGAGCCTCAAATAACAGAAGTCTCCTCTTTAAGTTCATCAAAAGCAAACGGTCTACTGAACTTTCTCTCCCTTGTCTCAAAGACGAAAAAGGGACTCTATTGTCTAGGGAACTGGCTTGTAACAGTTTTAGAGACTATTTTAATTCCGTTTTCCAAACCACTAGCTCCCATTGTCCTCTACTTTCTGATCCCCCTTTAACCATTAATTCTTTGCACTCCGACGCCTCCACTATTTTCGCTATTCTAACTAGTCTCAAATCTTCCTCCTGTGGGCTTGATGGTGTTTTTTCTAGGGTCCTCAAGGAGTGCGCAGAGGTTTTTGCGCCTCATTTAAGTTACATCTTTAACCTCTCTTCCTCCACTGGCTGCGTTCCTAACATCTGGAAATTAGCGTATATAAGGCCTATTCATAAATCGGGATGCAAGTTCACTCCCGAAAGTTTTAGACCTATTAGCATCTTATCATCTCCAAGTAAAGTTATGGAAAGGCTTGTTAGGTCCCACATCCTTAATCACATTTTCAAATTAAATTCCATAAGCCCTGCTCAACATGGGTTTTTGCCACGTAGGTCCTGCCTTACTAATCTAATATCCTACACTAACAGTATTTCTTCAATCCTTGACTCCAGCCCTTCAGTAGATGTTATTTACTTTGACTTTGCAAAAGCCTTTGACAAAGTCCCTCACGATCTGCTCTTAGGCAAGCTTAGGTCGTTTGGCATCACTGGATCAATTTTTTCCTGGATCAAAGATTTCCTATGCAATCGTTCCTTTAAGGTTAGGCTAGGAGATGATCTGTCTGCTTCATGTAATATTACCTCTGGGGTTCCCCAAGGCTCAGTCTTAGGCCCCCTTCTTTTCATTAATGACCTACCATCAGTTGTCAACTCTAATATTCTTTTATATGCCGATGACGTCAAGATCTGGAGTTTAAACCCAGAAGTCCTACGTCACGATATTTTTAAGATTAATAAATGGTCGCTTGATAATTCTCTCCCGCTGAATTACTCTAAATGTAAGCACATTTCCTTTGGTAAGCCCTCTGGACATTTTTTCAAAATGTCCCCAGATGACACTCTTCCCTTGGAAACGGTTAAATCCATTACAGACTTAGGAGTTCTAATTGACTCTTCCCTTAATTTCACGAGTCACTATAACAAGGCTATCCACAAATGTTATAGTCTGATAAAATTCTTCAACAGGAATTTAGGTAGCATGTCTCCGAAATGCGTTCGGCTAATTTACATGCTTTACATCAGACCCCATCTTGAATATTGTGCCCAGGTCACTGCCCCTATTCTTACGTCTGACATCAAGAATCTACAAAAAGTCCAAAGGACTGCCTTAAGATTGCCAAGGTCGTACAGAAATATGCCTTATCAACAAAGACTTCATTTCCTTAAGTTGTTTCCTTTAGTTGATAGGCGGCTTCGGGGTGATCTTATTCTGGTGCATCAACTTATTTCTTTTGGAACCTTTAGTCCCTTCTTTAACCTTGCCTGTAATTCATTCAGAGGGCACAATTTGAAACTAAACAAACCCAGGGCTTCCACGAGGTTAATGTTACGGCATTTTTCTCACAGAGTCATTAATCATTGGAACCGTCTCTCTACTGAAATCGTCAATGCTCAATCTACTCAATTGTTTAAGCGTTTATATGACAACCAAGCTTTAACTTATTTCCGGTATCCCACTGTTTTTTAAAGAATTTTTAAATATATTTTTTTCATTACTATTCTATTTCCTCTTTATGATATGTTGATACCATTTGAACCGAGGATCAAAAGGAGTCTGACTCCTAATCAACTCGTGAATCATCCTGTATCCTGTAACTGTTACAACTATTTAAAGGTTTATTATGAAATAAATCGATATTAATAATCTAAGAAAACAACAAAGCCGTATTGGTTATTCTAACATTTTTTTATAAAAAGCTACTTAATAAAAACCATAGCATGATAAAATAAATTGATCATCCTTCCAATTTATTTAAAAAATGTAATTTAATTAAACAATTTTTCTCAAAATCAACGACATTGGTCAAAAAATTATGGAAGAACGAGTCAGTTCCATGTGGTTCAACTTTTTGCCAACACGTTTGTATAATCACAATTGACATTTATTTTAATTACATTTTTCTTAATGATTATAAATCGAGTATTCTGTAGTTTACCAACCATCCTTTTACGATATTCAATTATCGATTCCAAAACTGTTCTTGCTAATCTATCGAGCAGTAAACGTGGAATTTGACTAAGTAATTTTTTTCGTATAAGTGTAATAAAATAATGTAGTAGTAGAAGTGAATTAGCTTTTTTATGATATAATTGTTTAAAATATGGTTAAGCAACCAATTTTTAAAATGCTTTCAAAACACCTGCGACAAAACATATTAATTCTTGTACTTCCATATATTGTCATAGGAATAATGATGCGTACAAACAAAATTGTATTTGGATGAATGGGAAATGATCACATTGGTTTCAATTTATGAAAAACTGGCAAATAAAATGGTGTTCTCTTGTTGTTTCCTTAAAAATGTATTTTTACAGTGTCTCCGCTGTTATTAATCTAATTACCCGTGGGTACCTAGTTTAGAATGCACCACATGGAAGATGAACAGTCGAAAACATTACCATTATTGGAAATTGAGATTTTATAAACACTACTCAAATTACCAGGATCATTAAAATCTTAGGTTAAGTACTTTTTTTAAATGTTTTCTCAAACAGTAAATGACTACCTTCTTCTTTGATTGAAATATCGGTATTCTTTTTAACTCTTGACAAACGTTTTGCAATTTTATAATAGGACTTAAAATCAGTTTTTTTATGCTTTTGTATCTTCTTTTTTATATTTGCTTTCTAACTAATGAGTGTTGTCTTAGCTGTAGCAATTGTGAACTTGGTTATTTAAAGTTTATACATATAATCAATTATTCACCAAATAATAAAACCGTTAAATTAATTTTTTTTAAATTTTGTTTTTTCTAAAATAAATTATACTTCGACTGTTGATATCCATTGTTTTTTGACGAAACCACCTCCTCTACCAGATACATCCGTTGTAATCTATAAATACCTTTTAAAACATTAATTGCTCAAACTTTTCTACCCATTGCAGATTTTTAATTTTACTTTTAAATGAATCATAGAATTGGTTTAAGATAAGTAGCTTCTTAAGTTTCCCACATAAAAATGAAAATCATTTTTGTGGGTTTTTATTCTCTAACTTTAAACCAAAATTTCCGACAGGGTTATGATCAAAACCAAAATCCGCACGTACATTTTGCAAGAAAGAACACCCTTTTTTGTCATTACAAATGTAGTCAACCTTATTGGCTGTGTTACTGTTGCCTGTGTATATTTTTGTGGGCAAAAAATATGTTTGTGAGTGTACTAACTTAAATGTCTGTATATATATATATACTAAAATGTCATGTGACTGAAGAGAATATACGAAATGGATTCATCCCACAGTTCACGTCTTCTTATATTTTCATTTGAAATTATAAAGGGAACCAAATGCTTTAAGAATGTGCTGTTAATAATCTCTTTAGCGTTAACAACCTATTACTGTTGTCATTTATATTGTCAGTAAAGCCATTGTGGTCCAATATTTGAGAAATATGTAGTTTTTATTTAATTATGCATTGAAATCCCTAATTAATAACTCAACGTCCATTCTGTAAACAATTTTCAAATTTTGTAATTTATATATATATATATAGGACTTTCCTCAGTAACCTTAATAGGGTCATAAACTTGTAAATCTACTATTGCATCCAGTCGAAATGACACGGCCGATGGTGGACTTCCATCCAATTAAAGCTATTTTTATGCTCATTACTTTAAATGTTTTACAAGAAACATCTTTCAGCAGTGGACATTTTAGTGAAGCCGAACGTGGGCCCGCATTTTAGTACCGGTAGTAGGATTCGAGCCAATACCCACCGAAGTCCAAATTTAAGCGCTGTACCGCTTTAGTAGCATTTTAACTCAACTTAATACCAACTCCATCAATATAATGAACTATATAACTAGAAAATAGAATTAATCCATCCTCATTCGTAAAATGACCTAATCCTGTCCATCTCATTTTGCTAATTTCCAAAATATCTAAATTGGATTGTCATACCTCGAAGAACCTATTCTCATTAACCAGTAAAAAAATTGTGCGCACATTCCATGTTCCCATACGCGCTAAACTTTTCATTATCATCATCGGGGGTAAACATACCCCATCGGTTATTATCGCTCAGGGTAATCCAAATTCCAAAATCTGCAAACACACCAACTTTTGCAATGTGCACTTAATGAACGACACTTGATGTGTGCTGACTTCAAATGTTAATTGCATACCGAGTTAAACCACTCTAGTGATCCCTATTAGCTGCAAACGGTAAACAAACGGACGCACAATTAAGTAATTCATTTGGACGAGGGGGCTTAGCATAAATAAAAGGACTGACTTCGCGTGCTACAATATCCATCCAAATTTTCCGTTGGCTGCCTAGTGTCCTTTTCCATCCCGGTAATGGATAGTCTTCCATAGCTATTCTGGCTGGATAAGTGCGCGATCTACGTAAAACATGGTCAATCCATTTTAATCATCTTTTTCTTATTGTGTTAGAGATACATGGCCAATAAATGTTAAGTGTCTTACAAATATCTGGAAGTGATTGAAATATTTTATTGGTTATTAAACGGTTGCGTTCAAAAGAGGACAGTGAGCGAAACCATATGGATCTTAAACATCTTTTTTCAAAATGAACAAGCTTTTGTATATTCACTCGGGTGAGAGTCCAAGTTTCGCAAGCATAAAGTAGAATAGAACGTACTAAAGTCTTATATATTCTAATCATCAACTACCGAGAGTGGGTTACCATTAACAGTGATTGGATTTATAAAGGGACATTCGCTAAAACCACTGTTTTTTAGCATTAAGATACAAACCGTATTTCTCTGAGGCTTTTTGAGTAAGTCGAACCGTATTTTGCAGATCTTTCCTGGTTTTTGCTTAAGAACCGCATCGTCTGCATATTTTGCGACCATCATGGGTTATACAGCCCTCAAATGACTGGGAAATTTAATCGAAGATGGTATCAACTACAAAATTAAAGAGTGTGGGTGCTAAAACACATCCTTGGTGGACACCTGAGTTTATGTAGATTGCATCAACTAAAGAATCGTTAAATTTTTGGCATCAAATTGAGCTTCCTTTCTGCTTCCACTTAACCCCATCACTGGAATCGTCAAAACACAACTATCTATGCCGCTTTTAAAAATTCATGTAAAAGTTGCATTTGTTCGTACATTGAATTAAAATGGACAAATCAAACAAAACAAAATTACACTTTATAAAATAGTATTTATTCAAATTGATACTCAATATTAATCTTTAAAAAAACTCTAATAACTAGAAAAATAAAGTAAATCAAAAATAAGTTGACGTTTTGTTTAGTAAAATTGTGCGTCTAAATTGGGCAATCAAACAATAATATTAACGTAAAATTGGTTTCAAAAAATCATACTTTTCAATTTATATGACTTATTGATAAATAATAATTAGAATCTTTGGTACTTTATACATATTTGCCGATATTTAACTTGAACGTTTGTTTGTTCGACCATCAAGATTCGTGACTGAATCAACTGTTCTGGGAGCAATTGGTGCTTGATCAGAATTATACTTGCTTTCTACTGTATGCAATAACAACGATTCCATTGTGTTCAAATCGAAATTAGAATCAGACCAACCGGTTGATTGGAATGTGTTCAAACAACAAACATTTTGGTTTGGTTTGCAACTGTTAAAAGCATTAAGATTTGTGCTAATACCTAATCCATTATCCGATAAACTATTTAAAGATTCTTGAAAAGAAACAGATTCGGATTTTGGTAAACCGAAACAGTTACCATTTCTGACATCTTCATCGATAGATTGGTGATTTTCAGGTAAATTATGACAATCAGGTTTATCCAATTGAGATGTTTGGATTGGCTTTCTAAATTTATCTTCCAATAAACCAACGTTTGATGGATAGAAATCAACTAATTGATTTTCATCAAAAACACTGTCGTTAGTGGAACTTTCAGTACAACTTTGATCAAATACATCAAGTACTGAATTCATTAGTGATGACAGACACTACAAATTATACATATATATATATATATATATATATATATATATATAATATATATATATATATATATATATATATATAGTTTTACTGCTTCTACATTCTATGAGAAACATTTTTCAACATGTAAACATTTAGAAAAACGAAACGAGCACATTTAATGCTGATAATGAGATTTGAACTCATGCCCATCCAGTTTCAAGTCCAGCACTCTAGCCACATCTACATATATTGTTTGGAAAGTACTGGCCGGTTTTTTTACTTACGTTTAAAAGGTTGATTTAGGTTGTTTTATATTTTGCAATGTTATACAACATTTTTACATGCTTAATAGTTAATCTCCCTGAATGCTAATGATACAGATTTGAGTAATGCTTATATAGTCTTAATTTCTAATAATGATGACAATCCTGCTTCCATACCTTTCTGTAAATTATCCTAAGCTCAAACTAATCTAGATCATAAACCGAATGCACAGCGATATGACTGGACCTTCGCCGTTTGGCTTCGCTAAAATGTCTACTGCTGAAAGATGTTTCTCGTAAAACATTCAAAGTAGTAAACATTAAAAAAAAGTTCGTGAAATTGGAGATCATCTCGAATTTGGCGGATAATGATCTTTTTCGTCCAAACCCTTGATACGGATAATACAAAATAGGTGTAGTGCCAATATATATCTGAGACATCTTGCCTCAAATTTGTTCAGTTTCATTATCTCTGACCGTGTAAGGGTCCAGGTTTTAGCTGCATGCAGAAGCACTGTGCGAATGAATGAAGAGAAAATGTTCATCTTTGTCTTTGGATTGATATTTTTTCGTCTCCATAATGGATTAGCATGTTTTCCAAACGCAGAAACAAATTCAACAATTTACTTCATTAGATGAACCACCGTCAGAAGAAATCGAAGAGCCCAGATACGTAAATTGCTTTACATTGGGAAGCACAGCATCATTTAATACAATCCTCGCATCAGGAACCTGTGACGTCATGATAACTGGTTTTTTGGGATTGATCTTCAGACTATATCCACCGGAAACTTTCACAAGGAAATCCAATTCACACTGCAACTGATCTTCAGTTTCAGCTAGAAGAACAGCATCGTCAGCGTATTCTAAGTCAGTGATGGACTTTGTACCAACATACACGCCTTCCATTTGTCCTGAAACCTTGGTAAATATAGCATCGATTGCATAGTTGAACAAAATCGGAGCAGCCATATAGCCTTGACGGACATCACAGTAAATTTCGAACAGCTTTGTTGTAGATTTGTTGCAAATGCGGATTACAACAGTTGAGTTCTTGTACAGAGCACGTAGGAGATTCACAAGTTTGAACGTGGTTCCGTCTAATAATATAGCTATCCAGAGTCATTTTCTGTTCAGTGAGTAAAGAGATGAAGAGTAGTCTATAAACGCTACGTGCAATAAAACTTTGCCCATAACTCCAAAATGCGCCGGAGCGTATGAATCTGATCAACGCATCCCAAACCAGGACCTGAAACAAGTTAATAAACAATCATTCTCACTTCCTGTTCGGAAACCACTCTATACATGAGGATTCTTAATTGTGCAAAACCAACGTTTGTTAACCTAAATCTAATCGATTTGGAAGGAATATTAACCACAACTTAAAAGAAATGTTGTCAAATGTTTCACGTGACGTTGGAAAGATGTGTTTGTGAAAACCATGTTGCATCTAACGGCAAATTCACCTAATCTTCTTGCGTTTTCGCATTGCTCCCGTGATTTTGTGACTTTGAATCAGGCTCATCATTATTGGTAAACAAGGGTAAAATCATGTTAGCGCTCCCATCAACTTCAGTCCTTTCCCAGTCATATAAAGGAGATCAGATGCTCTGGAGAGATCAGAAGCTGATTCCATCATTTATTTTCTATTTGATCGAAATTTCATAAAAATTTGTACAAGGTATGAGGATCTAAAGCCTGCTTTTCTGTTAGGGTGAACTCCCTTAGCCTAGCCGGCTACATATGGTAAGCGGAAACCTTGGGATACTTTTTAATAATATTAGATGTATGCTAGCACCTATTCACTAAATAGGTCAGTGAAAACCCAGTTATATCGCTGTGCACTTGGTCCCTGCTGTTATTAGTCTAGATGGCTACGTATGCCCAGTCCAGAATGCATCAGGTGGAGGAGGAACAGTTAGGAATATAGCCATCAATAAAATTCGAAACTTTATATGCATTACTCAAATCCTCAGAATTATTACCATGTTCACGTAGAAAGTGAAACCATTACGAAATTTCTTTAATCACCTTTTTATCGTCCGATTACTGGTAGACCTTTCTCTCAGTACTTTGATCATGTTTGCGGTTGTTTTAAGGAAATTATGGCCAAGTGTAAATTTATGCAAAAAACGAAAACGTAATTCTTTTATTTTCATATTTATTACTGTGAACTTATATGCTTCGAAATTGTTCACGTTTATTAAAAATGTCATTGGATTTGAGTAGTGCTTACAGTCTCAATTTCCAATAATAGTCATATTCTTAATTGTTCCTCATCCATGAAGTGCATCCTGGACTAGCTGCCCATAGGCATCTAGACTAATAACAGCAGGAATTGAATGCCCATCAATATACCCAGATGAACGAATAATACTTCAAAGTTATCTTAAAGTGAAAGTTTACCATATGTAGCCGTTAAGTTAAAGAAAACAACGCTGACAAAAAAATCATGCGGCCTCGTAAATCTTTGCGAACAGTGACGCCGTCACAGAGATACCGTCTACCAGCCAAAAAACTTCATTATTCTTCTGGGATGCTAAATGATCCTAAGAATTGGAGTAATGCATCCGACAATCTCTACACGTATGAACATGGAATGTACGGTCACTGTCATCTGCTTCGACCCAAGCGTATATTGCCACAGAGCTAAGTCGTTACAAGATTGACATTGCTTGTCTCCAGGATACAAAACTGGATTGTTCAGAACCATTTAATCTTCCTACAGCTTTCTAATTAATATCTGTATTATTTCTCCCATCAACTTGTGCACAAAATCCAGCACATCATGGGGTAGCATTTTGTTTATCCCCATTAGCTACCAGTGCTTTAATTAACTGAAAAGGTATTTCCCCACGACTAGCATTTTCGAGTTTTAAAGTTTCCAAATATACAATGGATTATGCTCCCACCAATAATCACTGCGAAAAAGAAATTGACGAGTTTTATGAGCAACTTGAAGATCTATACTCTAGCCTCAAAACTTCATCACAAATCGTCGTTGTTAGAGGAGATTTTAATGTCAGAGTTTTCAGAGATGATGTCAACCAACCCTGTGTTAGCCCTTGGACAAAATCGCGCGAATAATGTGAGAATGGAAGTAGGTTAAGTGAATTCGCGGCAAGGTGCAATATGGTTCTCACGAACACATTTTTCCAACACCCTGTAAAACATTTGGCATTTCTTTCAAGTTATGGTAGATATTCCACCCAAATCAATTACGTTTTGGTTAGTAAACGTTGGTTTAGTGCAATTAAAATTTTCCATGCATACAGAAGCTGCCGAACGGGAGATCTTTATGCATGAGCAAAGAAAGCTTCTAGAAAAAGTGAAGCAAGGACATTGCGTGCGGAATTTCAAGAGTTATGAGGAGGATGAGCAAAAACATTGGGATTCTGTAGTAGATGAGCTAGATGTTTCTGTCCACCATAACAATTTTTTAAAATTATTTTATGTTTATTACTTTAAATGTTGTACGAGAAACATCTTTCAGCAGTAGACATTTTAGCGAAGCCGAACGTGGGCACACATTTTAGTGACGGTAATGGGAAAAGTTTACAAGAAACTGGATCAGCTATGCCGTAGTAACAAAGTTAAAGCTGGATCGTCTGATATTTCTAACGAACTCTGGTTACTCCACTCTAATCAGTCTAAACCATCCTGAAATCACAACAGGATAGCTGCAAGACCAATCCATGCTTGACACAGTTCCTTCAGTAATTTATCCAATATCCGTAGAACACCCCACTATCGATGAGATTATGTGCATTTGCAGAAAACTCAAAGCAAGAAAAGCCGCCGGTTTCGACAAAATCCCTCCATATATCTTCAAATACGGATTTCTGAACAACTGAGCAGTGCCCTGAAGACTGGCACCGTGCTATTATTGATCCTGTTCATAAGAAAGGAAATCGGAAAATACCTGCTAACTACAGAGGCATCAGCTTACTTTGCATAGCTGCCAAAATTGCCACCTCACCTATAGTTGAACGGATTCGCCCTGAGAGGAAGAAGACCACTCGTCCTAACCAAACTGGGTTTCGTCCTGGTATGGGATGCATCGATCAAATTTATACGCTTTGACGCATTCTTAAATTTCGAGAAAAGTTTCAGCGTCCTACGTATGTAGCCTTCGTTGACTACTATTCAGTATTTGATTCGCTTAACAGAAAAGAACTTTGGATCGCTATGTTACGTGATAGAACAACTCTGAAACTAGTAAATCTCCTACATCCATTGTACAAGAACTCAACTGCTGTAATCCGCAATTTCAACAGATCGACCACAAAGCCGTTCAAAATTTGCACTGGTGTCCGTCAAGGCTGCGTGACTGCTCCCCTTTTGTTCGCAATCGATGCTATATTGGTCATGATCGCTGTACAAATGGAAGGTATGTTGTTACTACGACCATTATGGACTTAGAATACGCTGAAGATGCTGTTCTTCTAGCTGAAAATGAAGATCAGTTGCAGCGTGAATTGGATTTCCTTGTGAAAGTTTCCGGTAAATATTGTCTGAAGATCGACCCAAAAAAATCAATCATTATGTCGTCTCAAGCTCGATGCAAGGATTGTATTAAATTATGTTGTGCTCCCTAATGTAAAAGAATTTACGTATCTGGGCTCTTCAATTACTTCTGACGGCGGTTCATCTAATGAAGTAAATCGTCGAATTTGTTTAGCTCTTGCTGCGTTTGGAAAGCTTGTCGATCCACTATAGAGACGTAAAACCATCAACCCAAACACGAAGATGAACATTTTCTCTTAAGGGGTCAGAGATCAAGAAGCTTGACAAATTTGAAGCATGTTATCTCAAATATATTTAGCATAACATCCATTTCGCATCCTCCGTATCAAGGAATTGGATGAAAAAGATCAGTATCCACCAAATTCGAAATAACCTTCAATTTCATGATCTACCTTCATTGGTATCACAACAACAAAAATTGCGATGGTTTGGAGACGTTCTTCGTAGAAATCCTGATGCAATCTCACATATCGTAACCCTTGCTTGTCCAAAAGCCGATTGGATGAAGATGAAAGATAATCAGAAACGTACTTGGATGGATGCTGTTCGGGACGATCATCACACTATCTTAGCTGGGATTTTATCTTGGAAACAATGGCTAAGATGTGGCTTTGCTACTAACTTTTATTGTTGTTGCTCACCAACCCATTAAAGTCGATCGTTTAATATGCCGTACAAATATAGAAATAATAGAGGTAACTGTCACCAACTGCAATGAATGAAATAAGTAAAACCATCATAGTAACTTAAATTAACCTTTTAAAATTAAGTCAAAAAATAACCGGGGTGGTCTAATAGTACAGCGCTCGATTTGGACCTCGGAGGGTATGGGTTCAAATCCCATCACCGGCACTAAAATGCGGACCCAGGTTCGTCTTCGCTAAAATGTCCACTATTAAAAGATGTTTCTCGTAATAAACATTTAAAATATATATAATACCCCAAAAAGCCCAATATTTACAAAATGCACAATATGGCGAAGTAGAACATAGATTCAGCATTTTCATAGAACCTAAAAACGACACAAATGACCCGCTTTCTTCTTTAATACATTCAGTACATAATTAACTGTTTAACCTTTAGGTTTCAATTATTATTATTAGTAGTAGTAATAAGTCCACTATTATTTTAATATCAAATGTAAGTCTTCTTCATGACAAAAATAGCAAAATACTGGTTAATTTATCGATGAAAAACTAATAACAACTTACAAACCCTTTCATTTGTAAATTTAAGGTGAACCTATCCTCTAACCTAATATTTTTACTAATGAGCAAATATTCAAATTATCAACGACTAACAAATCATAAAATATATAAAATTAAATACTCCAAAATGAACGGTTATTCAAATGAAACTAAATCTTACAGTAACTAGCTAAAAAAATTTTTAATTGCCAGTGTAATGTTAACAATTTTATCTGTAATTTAAACTCCAAAAATCGTAATTAAAAAAATAATAAATTACCTCTGATTTGCAATTATTTTCAATCCAATTAATAATGCAATCGGATAGATCTAAAAACGATGTAAATGTGACAAAATTGTCAAAAGATGTAAATAGAGAATCTGCAAACAATTGAAAAACCTTTAATTTAATATGCTTAGGTATTGGCCTAATAAATTCTTCATTACCACGTAAATACATATTTGTCATTTTCTCGTAATTTCTAATAAATACAAAAAGAAAATAAACCTACATATGCAATATCTCCAAAGCTTCAACTTCTTTTTCCAAATTTTCCATCTCGCTACGTTTTTGGCCATTTTGTTTGCTTAATTTTTCAATCATCAATATTGCTAAAATATGTAAACATTACACAAACCTTTGTGCAAAATAGTTGACTTGCTCATACGAACGTTAAAAGTGTGAGGATCTCCTGTTACAGGATGAACTAACTCAAGTAACCTTTCAAAGCCTCGCTAAACTTCGTTTTTTATTATAATTTACAAACTTTTATAGCATTTCTCCTGCGTTGCTCAGCCTCAATGTGAAGCTTTCGTTTACGCTCACGAACTTTCAGAGATTCTGTAAGTAAATTTTCTTGATTTGATTCAAATTCAAATATGGTATCCATATGTCTTTCAATAAAATATGCTTAATTATATAATATTTAATAAACTGTAAAAAAACTAATTACATAAAGGAGAAGGTGCAGACAACGAACTACCAAGACAAAAACTTTATTTAAAAAATAACAAATTATTATTTATAAATGTTTTTTGTTATACAAAAAATTTCTAATAAAAAAAATTGTAAATATATAATGAAATGTACAAAACAGTGATTTATATTATTTTTTTTAATTTTTGTATTTAACAAATTATTAATATTTTATAATTGTTTTTTTACAAATTAATAGTAATTTTAATTATTATCTTTATTTAGTTAAATAAACGAATGAATTGTTAGCATGCAGATAAACCGAATGTGAGCCCGCATTCAATGCCGTTGGTGGGACTCGAACCCATGTCCACGTTGGTTCGAGTCGATCGCTGTTCCGCTAAACTATCCCGTTTGTTTTTTATAAATGTCTACTTAAATAATCAAACATTTTTATGATTATTTATTGCATAATAATAACTCTTAATAGTTAACAAATAATGAGTTAAGTTATTATTAACTATTATCGCACTTGTTCAACATACAAATAGTTAAATGTCATATGAATGTTACTATTATTATTATTATATTTAAATTTAACAAAAATTATACGTTGTTTAATAATATTAAATTAAAAATGTATAACTTTATTTACAATACAATAAAATGCCACTAATTGATGTATTGACAGATCTTAATGCATTCATAATAGAAGCTAATTAAAAATAAACCACACGTAGTGGAAACCTGGTTTTGATTTGAATGCATTTTGCTATTAATTATGTATATTGAATACTAAAAATTAGACAACATTTACACAGTGAGGAATTTGGTAATATTAGTAAAGTTTATACAAGTTTTATAAACAATTTAAAGGCCCTCACAATAATTAAAAATTGAGTTAATTTAATTAGAAACAAACATTAAATGTTACTGCTATAAAAAATTCAAAATACTGTAAAATGCAGTATTGTAATGTTACTCTGTATGCCCTGAAAGGCATAATGTATGGGTAGATGTATGGTTATTTTGACGTAGAATAAACTCTTTGATCATATTGTCATAGCATTGACGCCATATCTATTTAAGTTATGTGCCGGGGTGGCCTAGCGGTACAGCACTCGATTTGGACCTTGGTGGGCGTGGGTTCAAATCCCATTACCGGCACTAAAATGCGGGTTCACGTTTGGCTTTGCCAAAATGTTCACTGCTAAAAAATGTTTTTCGTAAAACATTCAAAGTAATAAACATAAAATAAAATAAAAATAAATAAGCTTGTACTCTTTACTTTAATTTAATTTATACCTAGATTTTAATTTCCGCAGTTTACAGAAGTGTCCTTTAAATAAATAATAAAAAACAAAAACGGAAATTTGTTTTAATTTTCTATTTCTTGTAGGAGATTATTATTATTTATTCTGATTGGTTCCATTTAATAAAAAAAGTGGTAAAAAATTGATTTATATAAAGAAAAATATTAAGATGTTTAAAAATATTAAAAAATTAACGGTAAAAAGTATTTAATTCCGGTGTTATGGAAACGTAGCGCAGCCATTCAACGGCCCGCGTATAAAATTAAATGTTTTTAAACATGTTACCCATTTTTTTATTTTAAAGAGTTTAAGAGGGTTTTGTAATTTGCTTTTAAACTTTGTTCAGCTTATTGAAGTGAAACTTCAAAATAAAAACCGTGCTTTAAATGTAGTGTTTTAGATAGAATTAGATATGTAGCATAATTACTATTAAAAAAAATTTAAGAAGGTACTACCAAAAGTGCATTTAAATAGTCTATAAGTTTAATGCCTATTTAAGTTGTTTTGGTATGATGTGTTGAGAAATTGATAGGTTTCGAAATTTCAGGATTGTACACGAGCTGAGTAGGCCAAAACGCCTTACTAAGTACCCGGTTCTCAAATTGTCTTAAATTTACAGGGGGAAATATAAAATGGATGGCGAAGTAAAGGGAGATTAGTCACAGAAAAAATTTGAAATTAAGACTAAATCAAGGTAGATAGTGAAAGTTAACAATTATGGAAAACGAGCAAAAATTATAGATATACAAAAGTAATAATAAAACAAGTTACGTATTACAATGCAGAAACACTGCAATAATCTTCAAAAAAAAAGAGAGGAAAAAATGAATAACGCTTCAATGGACGTGTAGCATAACGTGCGTCTTACCTCCCGACCTGTAGCGTGATACCTAAGATGTAAAAAAGAATATCTTGGTTTATAAGTTACATTAAAAATATTTTGAAAATTACATAAGTTTCCCATTTTGTTCGTATTTTTGTTGTTGTTGTTGTTTTTGCATAAATTTTTGCATTCTAGATCCCTAAAGGATGCATGCCTCAAATTCTTCTATTTGCGGCCTGGAACGCTGCAAAAAATCTGTGAAGGTTGGCATCCTCTGTGCAATCTGTAGTAACTGGTTTTATAAGGCTTGCTCCGGTTTATCGTCGGCGCATTATTCGCAGCTTGCAAGTAGTTTTTTGGACTACATCTGTATGGACTGCAGATATGAAACTGATCTTCAGAATTTGCTCCAGGCTAACCTTACAAAGCCAGTTGAACTTTTAGACTCAACCATAGATACTTTAAAACTCTCTGCCTAGATCTCTGAACTCGAAAATAGTTTAGGGACTATGTCATCATCCCTATCGTCCCTACTGGTCAAATTCACTGATTCTTTCGCGAAGACCGAATCTATAAATTCTTCAATATCTAATCTTTCGGACTTGGTCTTGAGTGAGCTCAATTCCCTGAAAACTGACATGTTCAATCTTAATGCCTCATCTGTAGCCGTTAAATCAGTACTAAAACTTTCGCAAGAAGAAATTCTTGCAGCCACCAAGCAGCACGTTTTAGATTCCAAAAGAGACTGTAATCTAATTGTTAAGGGAGTTAAGGATAGTGTTATTGATTTCAAGAACTATGTTACGAGTATCATCACCAAGTGCTGTCCCCAAAGCTTCAGGTCTAAAAATTTGTAAGCTCACTTGCAAGCGTCCCCACTTATCCCTTCCTATATTGGTAACATTCATTAATCCCTCTGCCAAAGATGACGTATTATCCAGTTGGTCTAGCGTCAGACCCGACTACCCTGGTATTAGGTTAACTAGAGACCTTTCTTTAGCCAAACGCTCCTCTAAAAGCTCTAGTTCCTGGACCCTTACTGATAACCCAGTTCCCCTAGTTCAATTGTCTCCACTACGACTAGATTCCTTTGATGCACCAAATTTTCGGATTCCACCCCGGAGTCAAAACTTCCCCCGGTATTACATTGGTTCCGACAACTATCCCCTCTTTTCCCCCTCCCTCTTGGATTAAGTTCTTTTATACAAATGCACTAAGTCTTAGAAATAAATTGTTTGAGATTCAAGATCTGACAACATCCTCTTCTCCGCATATTATAGGGAGTACAGAATTATGGCTAACTAAGAACATTCTTGATAATAAAATAGTGGTTAAAGGGTATAACATTGTTAGGAAAGATTCTTCAAAGAGCAACTGTGGTGGCTGTATTTTTTATGTTAGAGATAATATTGACTTTTTTACCCTCTCCTCCCGTCACAGTAGTCTCCGTGTAGATTATGACATATTAACATTAATTCTGGGGTCCCACACTGTATGCTCCTTAGTCTATCGTCCCCCATAAGGATTTGGTGCTTAAAAGGCTTAAAAAAGATAAATTGAAAGTTTTGTAGAAGTAAGTTATTTGGATTCTCTAGTATCTTTGATAGTAATCTCCTCAACCTTAGCATCGAATATGCTTTCACACAGCATGTTTCCTCTTCCACTAGGTATAGGGTAGGTTCCTCCTCTTCTTGCCTTGATCTTATTTTTATTAATGATGCCTCCCCTATCAGTCAAATCTCTTATCTTCCTCCGCTAGGTAAGAGTGACCATAGCCTTCTTGTATTTGAAATCTTTCTCTCCTTTGCCGCTAACAATTTATCTCCTAGTCTGGCTCCTATTCCTGATTTCAGGAAAGTTGACTTTTCTAAACTTTGTAGTTACTTCAAGCTGTAAATTGGGACTCCATTTATACAAACAACATCGAAACTTCCTATTCTAATTTCTTAGACATATTTAATGAAGGGATTAAACTTTTTGTTCCTTTTCGAGTTACTTCCCACTAAAAGCCTAAGCTCCCAAGGTTCATAGTGAGGTCCATTGCCAAACGTAATAAAACTTTTGCTTTGTCTAAATCGGTTAACCTCCCTTGTTTCCATTATGCGTACCTCTCGGAACGGAATAACTGTTCTAATCTAATTAAGGCCTTCAAAAATAAGATGCTTTTTAAACTCATTAGCAGGGCTTCAAAAAACACAAGCCTCCTCTTTAAATTTATCATAGACAAAAGATCAACTGAGCTCTCTCTCCCTTGTCTCAAAGATAACAAGGGAATTCTATTGTCTAGAGAATCGGCTTGCAATAGTTTTAGAGATTATTTTAAATCAGTTTTCCAAACTACTAGCTCACATTGTCCTCAATTTTCTGATCCCTCTTTTACCATTGATTCTTTGCACTCCGATGCTTCCACTGTTTTTACTATTCTAACTAGTCTTAAATCTTCCTCCTGCGGGCCCGATGGCGTTTTTCCTAGAGTCCTCAAGGAATGCGCGGTGGTTTTTGCGCCTCATCTAAGCTATATTTTCAATCTCTCTTCCTCCACTGGTTGCATCCCTGGCATCTGGAAAATGGCGTATATAAGGCCTATCTATAAATCGGGATGCAAGTTCAAACCTGAAAGCTTTAGACCAATTAGTATCTTATCATCCCGAGTAAAATAATGGAAAGGCTTGTTAGGTCTCATATCCTTAACTACATCACCAAATTAAATTCTATTAACCCTGCTCAACATGGGTTTCTGCCCCGTAAGTCCTACCTAACTAGCCTAATAACATACATTAACAGCATTTTTTCAACCCTTGACTCTAGCCCTTTAGTGGATGCTATTTACTTTGACTTTGCGAAAGCCTTTGACAAAGTGCCACATGATCTGCTTATAGGCAAGCTTAGGTCGTTTGGCATCATTAGACTTATCCTTTCCTGAATCACATATTTCTTATCCAATCGCTCCTTTAAGGTTAGGTTGGGAGAAGATCTATCTTCTTCTTGTAATATTACCTCTGGGGTTCCCCAAGGCTCAGTTTTAGGCCCCCTTCTATTCATCCTTTACATCAATGACTTACCATCAGTTGTCAATTCTAATATTCTTTTATATGCTGACGATGTTAAGATCTGGAGTTCCAATCCAGAAGTCCTACGTCATAATATTTTTAATATTAACAAATGGGCGCTTGAAAACTCTCTCCCGTTGAATTATTCTAAATGTAAGCATATTTCTTTTGGTAAGCCCTCTGGAAATATCTTCAAAATGTCTTCAGACAATACTCTTCCGTTAAAAACTGTTAAATCTATTAAAGATTTAGGAGTTTTATTTGACTCATCTTTTAATTTCACGGGTCATCACAACAAGGCTATTCATAAGTGTTATAGTATGATAAAATTCTTTAATAGGAACTTAGGTGGTATGTCTCCGAAATGCGTTCGGCTAATTTATATGCTTTACATTAGACCCCATTTAGAATACTGTGCCCAGGTTACTGCCCCCGTCTTTACTTCCGACATCAACAATCTACAAAATGTTTAAAGGACTGTCTCCAGATTGCCAAGGTCCTATAGAAACATGCCCTACCAACAAAGACTGCATTCTCTTAAGTTGTTCCCTTTAGTAGATAGGCGGCTCCGGGGTGACCTCATTTTGGTGCATCAACTTATCTCTTTTAAAACCCTCAGTCCCTTCTTTAACTTTGCCCGTAATTTACTCAGAGGGCATAATTTGAAATTAAACAAACCCAGGGCTTCCACTAAGACAAGGTTCATCATTTTTCTCACAGAGTTATTAATCATTGGAACCGACTCTCTACTGAGATCGTTAATCCACAATCTACTCAATCTTTTAAGCGTTTATATGATAGCCATGCTCTAAAATTCATGCTCTAAATTCCGGTATCCCATTGTCTTTTAGAAAATTTTTATTTTTATTTTTATTTTATATTTTATTATTACTATTCTATTTCCCCTTTGATGATATTGTCGATACTATTTAAACCAAGGATTAAAAGGAATCTGATTCCTAATCAACTCGTGGAACATCCTGTATCCTGTATCCTTGCTTATTTTAAAAAGAAGGGGTTTTATAACAATATTTTTCAGGATTCAGGATTTTTCACTAGTTGAGTAGGTCAAAACGCCTTTCAGTACTCGGTTCTCAAATTGTTTTAAGTTTTTAGGGGGGAATAAAATGAATAGTGAGGTAAAGAGGGATTAGTAAAAAAAAATTGAAATTAAGATAAAATCAAGGTAGATAGTGGAAGTTAACAATTATAGAAAACGAACAAAAATTGTAAATATACAAAAAAATGAAACAAGAACCTATTACAATGCAAAAAACATTGCACTAATCTTCAAAAAAGAAGAAAAGAGAAAAGGAGGAATAACGCTCCAATGGACATGTTGTGTGACGCGCGCCTCAGCTCACGAGTCCTTTTTTGTTCCAATTTTGTAAACAAAAATTTACTGCTACAACATTAAGAAATTAATTTCTTAATTATTTATGCTACAATATTATTTCGCATTAATCTAAAAAATTATTATTATTAATATAATAATAATAATTATTATTAAAATGATTTTTATAATTTAAAAACCGCATTTTATAATTATGTAAATTATACTTTTTTTTAAACGATAAAAGTTTTAAGCATCAATACTATTTTTAACAATATTATTGCTTCTGTAAAAATAGGAAAATTTTAATCTCTTGTTTAGTAAAACACTTTAAATACGTTTTATTTCACTGTATTAATTTTTTTAATATAATAAAAAATTGTTATTAATAAAGTTTTTAAAATATTTTTAAAAATTATTTATAAATTATTAATGTAAAAAACTAAATAGAATTGTGAGCTTTCGAACTTCTGTCTTCGAGCGCTTTAAAAGAAATTATTGGTTTGTCCTTCGTCTTTAATTCTAGTTTTAGTGTAGATGTATGTTTATTTTCTATGATAAAATTATTATTGTAGCAGATGTGTATTACTTCAAATTTTATTTTTTAAGCTTTTATCTTGTTTGTATGTAACGTGATCTTGCTAAAACACTTGCTTGAATCAGTTACTACTGAGATTTAAAGTGATTTATAAATAAATAAATATATTTTAATTTTTTTAAATTATTTTGTTTTAGACTTATTTAATAATCTATCTTTATTGGTCAAGCGAATATCATTTAACACTAATTGAAATTTAGCATCCATGTTGAATGTTTTTAACCTATAAAGTGTGTTAATTAATTATTTTTTTAACCACTAGAATAATAATTTAAAAATATTTTTTGAGTAATTATTTATTTATCAATTAGTTAATAAAAATGTTTTTAAAATTTCTATTGCATTGATCTTAAACTTGTTATCGCATGTACAGTGTTTCTTCATATTTATGAGATATGTGACATCGTTTTCTGATTTTTACAATTTTTATCTTTAGGTGTTGATTATGTCGGAAGTGGCTTTAAGGGAAAACAATTTAATAGCTACGTGGCCTATGTTACTGGATTATAGTCGTTGTGAATGTTTGCAAATCTTACGACGTTTAGAACTTGAAGCTTATGGAAAAGTTGTTGCTGTTCTTAGAGCTCAGGGTCCATTAACTGAAGAAAAACGAAAATTATTAAATAAATTACAGCGTTTCTTGAGTATATCGGTTGATCGTCATAGAGCTGAAGTGAGAAAAGCCTTGAATGATGAAGAACTTGCCACTATTTCTGAGTCGTGAGTTGTCAATATTTCAATTTTAATATTTTATAGAATTTGTGGTAAAGAAGTAGATGAAGAATGGGTTTTAGAAGGAAAACGGATTTCGCCGCTTTTTCATCGACCAAGTCCCGAAACAATATTTCTATCTCAAGCAAATAAAACATCATATGATCAATTTATAGAAAATTATAAATTACCTTGTCCGTCACAAACTGCTATATCTTTAAATTCTATACGATCAACTATTTGTTCAACAATAAAAGATATAGACAATAGTCAAGCAGATTCTTTAGTAAGTAAATGTGGTTAAATTAATGTTCTTAATTTTGGTTTAATTTTGTAAAAGTTTTCTAATGTTTTGTTATTAAAAAATTAAATATCTCAAGTGCTTATTTAACTTGTAGTGCGTTACGACGGTATTAATTTAAAAAGATTTTTTTATAACTTGATAGGGTGTAACTGAAACGAGATAATTTTTATTGAACTTCAGTTTTCAATTTGACACTTACTTGAGACCAGCTTCGATTTTTTGTTTAATGTAACAATTTTAAAGTTAATGTTGCCTGTTTGTTCAAGCTCTTTCTTGCTTACTTATAAGATTATTTTTACTATAGCTTATTTTATTTAGGATGTGTTCATTATTTATTGTTTTCAATAAGGGTTGAACGTTCTTGATTGGGTTCTATTGCATTTTAATGTTTTTGTATATTTTATACAAAATACTCTTGTATATTGATTTTGTTTAAATTTTGGTGTATTTTTTTAATATTTATTTATTTTATGTTTGCTACTTTGAATGTTTTACGAGAAACATCTTTCAGCAGTAGACATTTTAGCGAAGCCAAACGTGGGCCCACATTTTAGTACTGGCGATGGGATTCGAACCCATGTCCACCGAGGTCCGAATTCGAGCGCTGTACCGCTAGACCACCCCGGCATATTGTTTGTAACATTAATTACAAATTATTTTATATCTTACTTATCAAGTGATTTATTATGTGCATATATATATATATATATATAGGTTCATTCTGTGAGTAAAAGTGAAATTAAAACCGAAGACAATAATGATAAAAGGATAGAAGATGAAGTTAAATCAGTCAACTATTTAGAGTCGGAGACTAAATTTGCTGGTGATGATGAAACAAAATTATATGAATCACGATCAGCTACAAGAGAGACCTTTGAAAACGTTTCTGCTAATGTTTTAACACCAATGCAACAAATAGTTATGACACCTACAAAATCATCCGATGAAAACGTTTATTCATTAAACAAGAATGTTGTATTGAGCGGACAAGATGAATTAAAGAAAAAAACCAACTTAAGTTATCTAGAAACACCAGGAAAATTGGAATCCAGTTTAATTAGCAAATCGAAGATAATTTATAATTATGATGATCACAAATTCAATAAATCTTTGAACTTAGTATCTCCAAATGTTTCACAATCACATCAAACCAGTTTACAGTCGTCAGCTTATCTTTCAACTGGCTCTGGAAGACAGTCTGTAAACCAGTCGCTTTTTTTTTATGATGCCAATGTGTCATCTGATTCACGGTCACTTGTTACAGATAGTACAACTTTTTCGGGTTCATTAGAAAATGGTTTAGCTCAACAAAGATTGGGACGTATTTCATCGGGTGGGAAATATAAGAATCGGTTTAGCACTCATTCTGTCACCACACCAAATTCATCTATTAATAAAAACTGGAATACGTCTCATCACGGGTCTCAACAATTAGTTGTTCAAATGCATCGATCTGTTGAGGTAAATGTGAATTTTGTAAATGATATTTTATTGATTTAAAGAATTGTATAGAAATGTAGGTTTTATACGTGGGTAATAGAAAATTTTATATATATATATATATTGCTTTAAATGTTTTACGGAAGCATCTTTCAGCAGTGGACATTCTAGTAAAGCCCGAATATGGACCCACATTTGGTGCCGGTGGTGAAGATCAAACATATGCTCACTTAGGTTTGAGTCGAGCAGCGTACCGTTAGAGCACTTCGTAAAGTCAAACTATATTGTCAAGCTCTATTATTATTAGTATTGTTTTAAGGTTGTTATCTACCATCCAAGGAAAATTATTATTACGTTTGAAAGGTGTACAAGATTTTTTTCTTGTATGGCAAAAGATGTAAGATTTTTGGAGGTATTTTTGAAGTTTGAGAGCAAGGAAAATAATGTCAATAATTGAGTTGACGTTATATATGTATACGCTATTATAGATAATGATAAAAAGTTTGTCAATGTTTCTATTTTGTTTAAAAACTTTGTTGACTTGTACAATTTTACAGGACAGTTCGGGTACTTCTAGTACGAATATACAACGTTTTTCTATTTTAAATGCATCAAATCAAAATTGCACTGCAGATAGACCTAGTGCAACCATTACTCGTATTACCAATTGTCCTAGCGGTTATCAGGTACAAACAAACGTATCAACATCCAAAGTGAATCCTCAAGCACGCATGCCATTGCGATTGAATCAAGAACGTTTTGTTAATGTATCACGACAAGAATCTGTTTCATTGGTTTCAAATATTCAGTGTAAGCTATGTTTTTTGTTTTAATTGACTGAACATTAAAATGTTAATGTTATGTTTAAGCTTAGTTATAGCTATTTGTAGTCCAATTTTTGATGGTGATATTCTCTAGTTCCGCCTGCTTACATGTCGTACATCCTAGACTCAAACTACTACAAATCAAAAGCCGAGCACCCAGAGGTATGATTGGAAGTTCATTTTAGTGGAAGGATACAAGTAAACATGTAGGGTACCAAAAAAGTGTATATGTATATCACATGTAGTTGTTGGGTTAAGAGGGACAACCCTGATAAACAGCGGCGCCATCATATAGATGGCGTCTATCAATTAACAAACACTACTTTCCGACTTTTGTTGCAAATGCGAGTCTTTTTTGCATCTAAATTATGGGAGGCAGTCGTTTGAAATGTTTTGCAAATACAGAAATAATGAAGAGGTGGTTATGTTACCAACTCATTTTGATTATCATTTATGTAAAACACAAAAAATATATTTTGTGGTTTATCAATATTTAATGTACTTTAAAAAAAAAGGTTTTTTGCATAAAAATAGAATGAGGAGACGTATATTTTAATAAAAGAAATGTTATTTTTATTGCAAGCCCAAAGTTTTTGTAGATTGGTGTTAATCTTGATTTTTTATTACAAATCCTACTAGAGGTTACCTTTGGTGTAGATTTGTAAACTAGAAAATTTTGGGTATCGATAAAATGAAAATGAATGGATTTATATTTCTGTTAACACATAATGGTAATAATTAAGCTTTTATTAAAAGTTATTTAGGAGTGATACGTGAATTGACAATGAACACGTTAAACATTATTATTTGCATTGCAGTTTAGTTTTGTTTTATCACTATTTTTACTTGCTACTTGTTAATATTCAGATTTAAGCACTGTTTTTTGTAAATTGTAGTAATCTACATTTTTATAATAAAATGGTATCCTAGTATGTATGCTTCGTTTAACTTTGATATTAAAATTGTCTTTAGTTAGATTGGAATTTTTACGATCTTACGTTTAGCCAATTTATTGTAAAATAAAGTTTAGACTACTTACAAGTAGTTAAGGATGTAGGCATTAAATATATATCAATAATTTTCATTAATTTGTTTGTAAGGCAGTAATCTATTTGTATGATGAGAAGGATGATTTAATACATGAATATTTTAATTTAAAAATATTTTGAATGTGAATTGTGGTTATTGCAAAAGAACGTACGCTGTATGAATTTATTTCTAAAAAATGTTAAGCAGATACTTTAGAGTACCACTCACGAAATCTTCAAAAAGAATGCATTAGAGAGCAGTTGTTTATGATTTAATATTATTAATAGTTTGAAAAAGGTCTTGTTCTTTTTTAAATTTTACTTTAGTTATTTATTGTTACAAAAATGGATTACATTTAAAACGTTTTGATTGTCGCATAAGACATCATTCATTTAGATGTAAAAAAACTGATTTTTGGATTGAGAAGTCAAGGTTTAATAGATCATTTGTTCGGTGACCTGGTTACTTTTTTATTATTTCCATATTTGTAGATAATTTTGAACGATTGTCTCTCACTATTTTATATGCGAAGGAAACTTCATGCGTGCAACAAACGTAAGAAAGTAATAAAGTTTCTTGGTTAATAGATGGCATCATTGCTTACAAAGATAAAGGAATCTCCTAGATTTTTATTGGGGTCATCTCTTTTAGTCCAATGGCTATCTTATATATATACCTTAAGGTACATTTTTAATACTCTAAATGTGTACTCGCATTATTTCATCAAGGCAGATTCTTAATTACAGTTCTGTGCACTTGGTCTCTGTTTTGTGGTAATTTGACTCAATAATGCACTACATGGAGGTGTGAGGAATTAGGAATATTACAATTATTGGAAATCCTAACTTCCGGTATATTATTTAAATCGTCGGGATTATTAGCATACCCGAAGTTTAGGTTTTGAATAACAGATATTGCTTTTGGTTGGGATTGGGTAACCTAACAATATAACGATTTTAATCATAAATGTGAATGTATATGATTAATTTGTGATGTAATTGGTCTTACTTAACTTTATTCTAGTCAGAATACCTTATTGATATAATTTGTTTACAGGATCATTGGTTGTTTCAGATAGGATAATTTATATTGCCGATTCTTTCGTTGATAATGAACATGAGATTGGAAATTTTGAGAATTGTTTATTGAGCAATTTCTAAATTGCGAATCGATATGCTTACATTGGTGATTAGTTAGAAAATCTCCATTACGATGTGATTTTTATAGCAGAGACAGAAGGATATTTACAAAATGCGATTCGGATTACACAAAAAAGCTTCAGAGAAATATAGCTTATATTTTAACACTAAAAACAGTAATTTTAGCAAATATCCCGTTTAGGAATCTAATCACTGTAAGTGGGTGTTCGATTGCTTACCCTTTGCAATTAATGGAGATTATTGGAGGGGGTTTAATTCGGGATGTAATTAACATTCTGGGTCATCTCAAGTGTTGTTTATTAAGTGCAAGTTGAGAAAGTTGATGTTTTGCTGACTGTTGGTAACTTGGACTACTCTGGGTGCTAATAAGCGATGAGGTGTTTATTCCCGATGATGGCATTGGTGATTTGTAAAACTTTGTAAGAAGATTACATTATTTATTCCATCTATTGTGATTTTTTTTTCTTTTTTTTTTCTTATTGTAGCGTCAAATTGTCCCACCGTGTCTACTACTCACCCTAGTTCGATCATTATTAGCAATACGAAAATGACCAACAATGCCAATAGCAATTTTGTCAAATCGACGGCCAACATGCCAGTATCGTCGCTGCCCAATTTGTCCGTGCCGCACATCATCAAATCTTCCAATCTGTCAACGCCAACGTTGTCGTCGGCGTCGTCGTCGTCAAGTTTGGTCGTTGGATCCGTCATGAAATCGACCGTTTCCAGTGGCAACAATGTCGTTTTGGTCGATTCATTGACGCGTACGAATGCTAGTTCGACAACATCTCTAGCATCGACGACGACCAACAATGTGATTGTGTTTCACAAAGGTAGCATGCAAGGCAGTGTTTGATTCGTGATTTGTGAAGAAGTTTTTTATCAAGTTGAAGTTATAGGTTTACAAGTATTTTTAATTTGAAAACGAAGAATGTATCGAGATAGGACGGCGAAATTTGTTTGGACATCATTTTGAAGGCGGAGACAGCTCATTACTTAATTTTCCAGTTTTCAAGTTAGACAACCCCTCTCTTGAATTTGAGATTTCTAATAGTATAATCTTTAAAAATTGAACATCGCTAATCTTTTGTCAGTTAGGATACAGTTGTGCTAGAAGTTGCTTTTGAGGAAGCATTGTAGCCAAAGTAAATAATAATTTCTTTTTCTGTTTTTATCGGTTAAATGATTTACAATTAACACTTTTTTACAGGTGGACGTTTAGCTCAGTCGATCGAGCACTCGCGTTTTAGTGCCAATGGAAGGATTTAAAGTCCATTCTATAGGGCCAACAGTTTAACAACTAGGTCACTACTACCTCGGTACAAAGTTTTAATGTTATTCATTAATGCATGATACTGTGATCAAATCTAACTGCACTTGAAATATGTTCAAAGATTTAACATTAATAACAAACATATAAATCCCATTTAGGAAAAAAACCAATTTATAAGTTGATTTATTGATAATGTTTATTTTTGATTGTATCTATGATAGAAGCATTTAGATTTTGTAATAAAGTTGTTTACTATTTTCACACAATTTCTGTATGTGTTCAAAATATTATTCTATCTGTCATGCTGCTTTCTTAGGACTAGGCGTGACATGCAAAATGTTGAACAATTCGCCATCTATTCGTATTGGATCGTCTAATTTGCATACGAATCAAATGCAACAGCAAACGGTTGCCTGTAGCAGCAGCAGCAGCAGTTATCCATCCGGTTCCAGTCGCCAAATTCGGATTGTCGGTTTGTCCAATCCAACAATCCGACCTTCCAATGGGCCAGTATCTGTTGGTCCACAAATTGTTAATTCGGCTACGACTCTTAACGAATTGGTAGTAAGCGCGCTACTAGCAACAGTATTATGATGTTTAAATTGGGGTTGACTTAATAGAATAAAAATGCTACCCTTCAAAAGAGCATAGGACAACAAAATGATTCTGTGTTTGAACTTTTTGCTAACATTTTTGTTCCATTTTACACTACATCCAGTTCTTCCGTAATGGTTATTAACCAAGTTCATTGTAGTCCACCAGCCTTTTTTTACCATCTATTGTCAATTCCAAAACCGTTGTTTTTGGGCAGTAAACGTGAAATTTGACAAAACAACCTTCTTAAACTAATTATAATGAGATTATGCAGTGGACAGGAATTAGTTATTCTCGTGATATCATTGTTTGAAGTGTGATCACACCAAGTAACTTTCAGAGTGCAATGAATAACGTTGATCATTTAAAATGTTTTATCTGTTTGCTTCCACGTTTCACTTCTATTTATTGCTGTAGAAATGATTAGGATTATAACAATGTAATGTTAACTGACAGATTAACTGTCTTTGTGATTGCTTTGTATTTTAATAAATTTAATATACATTTTACAGCTATAAATACACTTACATTGACGTCAATTTATACTATTGGCTTCACTTGTTTGGTATTTTGCTTTTTCATCTATTTCTGATGAGAGCCGAATGTTAAAATAATATTATAGGGTTGCATCTTTCTTTTGTGAGTGCTGATAATTGTACACTAAAGGCTCGTCAGCTCTAGGATTTTGTTTTATTTTGAAATAGAAAGTAGCGCAAAGTAAACGTTTTGGTCTTTTAACTAAGAGGTGTAGGGTTATAATTTTTAGACATAACCTTAGGTCCACAATTATATTAATCTGTGCCTTTGATGTTATATATCTAAAGTATTGCACGATAATATAACCTGCAAGTAAACTAGTTAAAACATACTGTTAAATTATAAACTTTTATTTCATGATCAGTATCAACAAAAATATGTTTATGGTAGTTCTATAATGTTCTTCCTTAATGGCATTTACCTTTAATAATGATAAATATTCACATTCGTATTATCTTACAGCCTTCAGCAAACGACCCAATTTCTTTTCCAACTCATTCATCGTCAACTGTCAATCCAGTCGCAGATAGTGCTGCACAATCTTCAAAATCTCGTCTAAATTCGATTTTGGAAGTCGATTTAGATGCAGATCCCTATGGCAACGAACAAAGTCGAAAATCGTCATTTGACATTCAACCGATCCAATCGTGCAACAACGGTGACTTGCCGAATGCGTTTAACGCAAACAACGACCAAGCCCCGTCGATTGGCGATTGTGGCACATCAAAGTGTGAACTTGTTGCTTCGTCACTAAAGGTCAGTTGGATGGACGGCCAGAATGGTTAAGTGGGTTGAGTGGAGTGTTTGTTCATGACGATGTGGATACGATTTTAATTGTGTTGATGCAGTGGTATGCCTATCGTGAAACGTTTACTAGAGATGATAATGATTTTGAGCATTTTGGAAAGAGATTTTTATGTAGTCTACAATTATATTGATATTGTAAATTGCATCCGCAACTCAAACTAGGCATTTTCGTTTTTTTTTCAATCAGTGCTTGCATACACCTAACGTATTCTATGTTTGTCTAAATGTATTCTATTGTAATCTACAATCATTTGACTAAGGTAAACCATTGTGACAGAGAAAAACAGGCGTTGTTGTCAAACCTAGTAGGCTTGGGCATATTCACAACAGTACCATGCGTCATTGAGGGAACTTCATCATTTCTTTACGATTCTTGGGTGAACACTTTTCTTTTGTAGTAAAATAACGAAAACCGTTTGACAGTTAATTATTCGAATTGTTTTCAACGAATCTCCGTTGTTTAAATGTTCTACAACACACACACACACACATATATATATATATATATATATATATATATATTGACCTTTGCAGAGTTCATTCTTATACAACCATCTGGAATCAAGGAAGAAGCCCCGATCCAAATTTGACTCCGTCGGCCTCGTTCGAGTGAGCGGTTCGGACGACGGTCTGGCCATTTCTCCCGAACCCAAACGACACCGCATGGAGTTGGACATGATCAATCGTGAATGAACACGGTGTGCCTATTCGTGGCTTCCCTAATCTCCTTGCGTTTTCCAATTCTTTGTCATTTCATTTTTTTTCAAGGTGTTCATTAGACACACTCCACACATATTGTGTTTAGCAGATTGTTTTCCAATTTGTTTGTCTATAGTTTCATTTTGTTATTATCATAATTATTATTCATGACATAGATATATACACCTGACTGTAAGATAGTATTTTTCTGATGTTTTTAAAACCAATTTTTTGTCGTACTTGTTTATTGGTGTTTGTTTTTAAACCTTGATATGTGACGGATTTTATTAAACACATTTATGTATATCCATATTTCTCAGGTGCATTTGTGAAGTCGTAGTTTTATGTTATGTTTGTTTCGAATATTCTTTTGAGATTTTATATCATATGATGGAAGTCGTTTGCACCTTTAATGCATATATATATATATATATATATATATATATATATATATATATATATATATATATATATATATACATTCGGACTACAATTTTACATAATTTTTTGTACAGGTTACATCACTATTATACATAAGAGATTTCACAATTTATTTATGTCTGGCAAGTTTTGTTTTTAAAGATTTAATAACTATGGTATATATATACGTAAGTTTCACTGTTTTTTCTTGTTCTATATGTATTAATTATTTTTTCATTTTTTTAACGTAACGATGACAAACACTTATGGTGAGGCGAAACGCTTACGTATCTAGTCCAATAGTGCGTGTATAAGGGTGTACTTGTCTTTGACATGCATTACTATGCATTATATATATATATATATATATATATATATATATATATATATATATATATATATATAATTAAGTTTGAACGCATTTTCAAATAATTTCCAGTTATATAAACCGAATTTGGTATTTGTATTTATGCAATTATATATATATATATATATATATATATATATATATATATATATTCTACACATTTGTTGTAAACTTTATCCACATGTTTTTGATCAATAAACATTTTTGACACATTTTTATACATTTTTTAATTAACTTGGAGCATTGTGAATTATACACAAGGTCGTATTGCATATGTTTGTTTTGGTTTACTGTGCATTTTATGTCTTTACTTTAGACTTTTTGTATTGACTGCTGTAATAATATTGTTTAAAGAATGCATTTTGGTTGGAAACATTTTATACTTATTATCCAACTCACGTTTCTAACTTACTTTCGTTGTCGTTTTGCAAATTGATCTATTATTGAATTCTGCACCATTTTTGTGTAGATTGGCACATATTGCTATATTTTATTAGAAAATTGTGTAAATCTTTTGACAGCATATTTAGAAAAAGCTTGCTTATGATGATGGATTATATGAATTGACTGAATGGCTTTTTAATGATTAGTCGTGACTTTCAATGACTAAAAATAATCGTTTTGTCAAAGCAAGTTTGGATGTTATACATGTACTTGCCTGTTGCCAAGTAGTTCAGATTCATACAAGTTAAAAGGCTGCATTTTTGACTCATGTTTTTTGCTACGGGAGCAACTTAACCGTATTTGTCTTAGTGATTATCTTATATTCGTCTTGTTTGTATTATTTAAATTGAGGGATAACTGAGTTTGACCAATTTTTAATAAATTTATATAAACGGAATAATTTAAAATTATTTCATTTTTTAATCATAGAAAGGCTTATTTGTAGTAAGAATATTTTTATCGTGATCTTTTTTCAGTTATTACGTTGCAGTTTCACTATTAATATTGTTTAATGTAATTAAATATACTAATGTAAGTTATAGTTTGCTATTATTTTACAACTAACTGACTTTAATTTGTTTTGACCTCTGTTTTAATCTAATTTTTGGTAAAGGATTTGACGGCAACTAATTGTAACGTCCATTCTTTACCATATCTATATTTAGTATATCATACAATGTCAATTGCGGTCACATTTATTTCTTGTATGTTGAAACTATTACTAAATTATTCATAATGCTTAGGTATTTGATATTTTCAACCTTCCTTTAATGATAATCAGAAGGACTCCCAAATACGTTACATTGATGTTAGTACAACAATGAGATTTGAATACAAATTTAATATGTAGTTTTTGTAACCTTTCATTTTTTATGACAGTTCTCTGATAATAAAGTGTGAATTTTATTATTTATTATAGGGTATACAAGGGTTATATATTAGAATTTTGATATTTGCTGACCAATAAAGCCACCTGGTTTGAGTCAACTAAGAGCATTAATTCATTTCTTCGGTTTTCACTGCTTGAATATTCAACGAAAAACATTTTTCAGTTAGTGGACATTTTGCGAAGCCAAGCAAGGACCTTCATTCAGTATCGGTGGCAAAACTCAGACTCATTCACTCGGTTTTGTGTCTATTGCTCCAATTAATTCTACCATTTCTACACTATATTGTTATTGATTTCGATGCTATAATATGAACGAGGTAAGCATAAAAATATTGCAGTTTTTGTTTAAATAATCAATTATTAAATGATTTATTAAGGTGATACCCGAGGTCGAATATTTAACGGTAATATTTTCTATAATTTGTCAATTACTGGTAATTATGCCTTATAACTCAAATTATACTGTTTTTTAATCCAAAGTTTTTGCATTTTTTATACTTCTGTTACCTCAGCAAGTGGACATTTTAGCTAAGCCAAACAACAGTCTCGTACAAGTCTGACGGTAGCCAATTGTATCAGCCCAGCATATTTGACTAAATTTGCTTGATAATTTCAGATTTTTATTCTATCAAGTATATTTTTATCACGGTTTTACCAGGAAATGGACGAATCTGTGCCAGATGTCAACCTTCTGATTCAACAGGTCCATTCCTATGCCGTTTGCTTTATCCATTTGGCCGGATTGCAAACGTGCGATTCGATAATTCTCGATTCACTTCCGCTGCGTACTCACAAGCCATCGATCATGGATTGTCTGAGACTAATTCGCCAGTGGACAAGTTCATGGTGCTCCGAAAGCAGCTACCAAACATCCCGATTGCATGAATTGCGTACCGAAAGTTTCGAACATTTGAAAAACTTGCTCGACGCCATCCTGTTGATGATTGTGTACAACTGGAGTGTCAATCCCATTTGGCTTCAATTCGATCAGCCCAATGATGCCGAATTGTCGTCCAATTTGCTTTTGACCATTTCTATCACCATTCAATGTTTGTCAAATTTACTTAGCGAATCACGTGATCCCATCCCTGTGGACCTTGTCAAATCACTGTTGGGCGTTTTACTAACTGCATCGCGACCGCTCTTTTTACTAACTGATCAAGCGCTGGTTTTGTTGGGTGACCGCCATTTGAACGGACAAAAACGCATTATGCATTACGCCATTTACTTACACTACATGATTTTTCTTCATTTGAATCGATCCAATGAAATGCTCGATTCCAATTTGTGGACTTCAATCATGAACAAATTGATGACCAGCGAACATGTGCTGAGTTCTTTGATCAGATATGCCAATAGTTTGGATGTGGCAAATGACAGCCTTCGTGTTGACTGCCAACTGTTACTAAGCCAGTTGGGTTGTCAATCGGGGTCTCGTTTGGTTTGGACCTGTAATAATTTGTGCATCGAACAGTCGGACGACATTACCCAATTGGATGCAATCACAACGGCCACCGGTGTCGGACTATTTGCACAACAACTGGACCGATACGAGTCGGACATCGCGGATGTCCAGCCAAACGACAATGTAGACTTGCCAATGAGTGTGAAAAGTTGTTTGATGTTTTGGAAAATGTTCACTTTACGATCGGCTGTAGTCAATGCAATGACTGCCGAAATAAGCTGGATTCAGTGGATGTCGAATTCGTTGAAGGAACAATCCGACACTTGGTTTCGAGATTTATACTATATCGACTTACCTGAAACTGTTTCGGTTGACGAACCTATGAGGGTTTTGCATCAGGTCGATTTGTATATTCTGTTTTCCAGTTACTGTTTTATTGATTGAATGTTTTACAAGAAAGGCGTTTGAGAAAGTAGGGTTTACCCTTGGTGCCATTTGGTGGCACCAGCATTTTTCACTACGGTGCGAATCTATCGACATTGTGCTTACAGCTGCTTCTACTGATATATCTAAGTCAATAAAAATAATAATTGTCATTTACTATGTAGGGAATTTGAAAGTGTAGATAAAAAAGAATATATTGCATTTAGAAAAAGAAGGTATTGAAAGATCAATTTGGTAGAATAATGATATATATATATATATATATATATATATATATCACAAATAAGGAAACATTAAAACATAGATTTGTAATAAATGGTTTATAAATAATCAAATGTTTAGTCATTGATCAATAGTAACATGGGTTTAGTAATTTGTGAAAAAATGACTCGTCAGCTTATCATTGTAATCAATCATTTACAGTAAAGGCGCTTGATGATTAATTCAAAAACAAGACAAACGGTAGCATTACTCGATACCTTAATAATTTGGTTATATATATAATATATATATATATATATATATATATATATATATATATATATATATATATATAGGCAACGGTATATCCGTACGCCCAGCTTCGTGGCTTATGTCACATATTGTCAGAATTCGTGTTTGCCAATTTATCTACTGACAAGTGTTTATCCTCGCACTTACAATTAGGTGACTTGATTGATGAAAAGCCAAACGAGTTGAACTTGAGTTTGTCGGAAGCAGATAAATTGTGGCGGGTTTTGTGTGATCTTCTAATTATGGCTGATTTGATTCTTCGCTATTTGGAGCGTTTGTATTGCAATTGTACGTTTGACGAGCGAGTATTACCCTCGAAGCATGTTGCCGATGGAGCAAAAGAATGCCATATATACCAGTCGAGAATTTCAAAGAAAATTGTAATTATTTATTTATTTTAGTTGTGCAATGAGGACGTTTTTTATCGTAATTGTGATTCATTATTATTATGGTTATTGGCTTGGATACTTTGGTAGAAGTAGCTTTCAGCACACAAAATATGTACAATTATAAAAATACAATACAATTAGCAGTATGAAAAATCAGTCAAAATAATAATAATAAATAAATAAAGATTAAATTGCATAAACTAAAAAACTTAAACTTAACGTATATTTAAAAGTTATGTGTAATATGATTTGCTTGAAGAGGCATGATATTACTTAGGAAACGTACTATGGTTAATAGTGTGCAAAAATAACAGTATGCATCAAATTTTAATTTGCAAACAATTTTATTTTAAAGAATGGAGACAACCAAACGTTCGGAGCTCTGGTTTGCAGATAGGTTTGAATTTGGGCATTTTTTTGCAGGGCTCGAACGAGTTAAAAGTATTACAATCTTTAAAAAATAGATGATACTGGCCACAATTTTTACAATTCTGATTTACTCTTTTCTGCTTAAAAACATCATATTAAAATGGAAATATCGTAATTTTTGTGGAGGATTTTGGTAGTTTCCCGATCCGGCTTGTAAATTTGAACTTTTTAAATAAAACCCGAATAATGTAACTATTATTTGTCTTTGTCAAGATCAGTTTTATCTGTAGTCACCAGGCATCTATTTTTAAAGTCTGCTTTACACTATATATTGTCAATCAACTTTCAACCAGCCCTTTGTTCCAACCCGATGTCCCCTGTCACTGGGTCAAGCCGTCGAATTCAAGCAAGATGTCGTTCGGTCGATGGCCGGCATACTGGACCATTTTCCCCAGCTTGCTTTGTCACTGGCTGCACATACATTTGGAGCGACGGTTGGGATCAACGCCAAACTGCTTCAAATTGTTGCGTCAACACCGCCCACACCGTTCGAAGCCATTTTAAATGCTACCAATCGGGACGCATTCAATCCATTTTGTGTTGAATGGGCCATACTCGTCATTCGTTTGTCTGTTCAGTCCAATTCTCAGCATCCTGATGCTCTGCAGGCGGCCCAGATGTTGGCCAATCAGTTGGGAAATTTACAGCTTATGTCTTAGATGACTTTCTTATTTTGGCTTTGTATTGATTATTTTTTGAAATAAATATTCTAACTACTGACTAAACAACGCATTTTGAAATTACTTGTCATGTGTTTGAATTTTCTATTTTTAAACAATTTGTCAGTTGATTTTGTTTTGTATGAATTAGTTCAATGTTACTTTAGTTAATCGTGTTTTTGGGAGATATGAAGAGCTGTCGGTTAATACTTATAAAATATATTCTACCATAACTATACGTGGTTGTAATATTGAACCAACATTTTTATTTAAACCTTCAAACTTTAAGGCAGTAAGTAGATGAAAAAGTTAGTCCTATTAAGCAGCAATCTCTGGTCAGCACATGCTTGAAGCTTATAAATGCACGAAAGTTATTAAGTTGCAATCAGGTTGTTTTTATCCGAAGAAATACCCGTACTAATTACTGTATTATGCCAAATCAATTTAAAATAATGGGTTTTACTGAAATAAAGATATATACTTTTTCAACTATTTCATCTCGGATCTATTGCTTAAATGTTTCGCTATAATTTTTTAGAAATCTGTATACGTTTATTGAAGCCAGACGAGAACCTGATTTTAGTATTGTTACTAAAACTCCAACATGTTCACTAGAGTCACTTGTAACTCCTCAGTTGTCATTATTATAAATTTTATGTCATTTTTTATTGGCCTATTGATTAAATTATTGAGTTAAAATCTAAGTAATTATTATTATTACACTTATATTTAATACCTCACAAGATATACATTCAGCACAAAAATACATTTTCACCGTCAATAAAAAATGAAATTACAATAGAAAAAAGTATAAATAATAGGAAAAAAAATGAAATATACAATGTCATATGATAATGAATATAAATGTAATCAATACGGTAGACATGTGGTTTTAAAATATACTCAAAATCACTACTTTAATAAGTTACATACACATCAGTTCAAACAAATACGTGGGTGAAAAAATTCAATTAATCCTACAGTGATGGTTTTTTTAGAAGTTCAATTTTGTCTAATTTTGGATTGGATAAGTATGGCAGATATCAGTATTTGTATTGATGAGTCTTCACTTTCATGTGCAGGTAACTTCTGATTTTTCAAAGTTATGTATAGTGGGTGAATGGTATTATCTTCAATTCTCAATGCTAATTGTATACACAACTTTAAATATTGGTTAGCATTATCATTCAATAAGACAGAATATCTGATACCCGCAGATTTTGACACCAAAGATATGCATCTTTTTAAAATAACACAATCTTGTTTTATTAAACCTGGAAAATTACAGTTGAGCAATATAACATTAAAGGATAAAAACAAGATGTAACAAATAATTTAATATTGTAGTCATCAACAGTTAGTTTCCATAGTCTTCTTATATAGTAGTAAAAGGATTTGGTTTTCATAAATACATGCTCTACTTGGTCACATCAGGGAAGTTTGCTATTTATGTGTACCCCAAGGTACTCAATTTTGCTACAGGTACATATATTCGTTTGATTCAATTTGCATGCTTTATTTAATTCCATTATTTCTATTGGATGCCTGATTGTAAATTTAACCAGCTTGCATTTCGATGGATTTAAGTTGATCATTAATATCTCACTTAAACACTTTCACCATGTCATACAAATACCAGTGTTTTATGAAAAAGTTATTTTTAAACTGTATTGTAAGTAAATTTTTAAAACATTAATTGTTGATAAAGATGTGACTTATTTCTGCATAAAAATTTTCAATAGTGAGATTCACCTAGTGTATTGACTTTGTGTCAAGCTAAAACTGGATTTATAAGAAGATAAAATTGCTTTCAATGATTGTGACAATAGAAAGTACAATGTATTGCCTCTTCATTGTGAAATGCTTTTTGCACCTAATAGTTTGATCTGTTTTTCACAAGAATTTAGATCCCACTGCATTCGATCCACTTTCCGTCAATGATTGGTCATGCGAATGAATGTTTGTGGTTTGGATACTCTACGTTGAGACGTCAATTTGGCCAAGCTGCTTCCTATTCGCTGGATGATGCAACGTTGACACGAAGCAAATTTATCAAACCAGGTCTCATCGTCAAACAACTTTCTTCGACGTGGAAAGATGCATCAATTTTGGACTCGTTCAAACGCGTCGTCCGTCTGGCCGCTTTTAATGACGAACTTGGAAGTCGGTCGACGTTTCACGGATCAACTGGCAAACGGCGCTTACCGCTGGACGATTTTTTCATCAAATTGTACCAACATAAGTTGAAACTGCAACCAAGTACATCCGTACAAGTAATGTACGAAGTGTGTAGTCAAGCATTTGATGCATATGGTGAGTGAGTGGGTCTGTTTGTTTGTTTATTCGACCTAGTGGACCACCACTATTCAGTGTAGCAACAATTGACTTTTGTATCAGCATGGATCTTTTGTTATTCATTGTCATAAATTGTGCAGTGTGCTTATAATGCACAATTTTTATGTAAACAAGGTCTTTTAAAGTTAGGATGCTTATAGTAAATGGTTAATCATTTTTTAAATTTTAGTTGTTTTTATGAAGTATTTCATTTAATTTTAAACAAAGCTTTTTGCTAAATTGTAATACATAAATTCGACAATTTTAAACGTATTCAAAGTTAGGCAAGTTACTAAAATGTTTGAATAAATATTGAAGTCAAATAGATGAATTATTTATTGGAAGAGAAAGTGCATAAATTTCCACTTTTACTTAACCCTTTGTTAATCCAATCAAGAATGTGGTTTCTAGACTGGTTTCCCGAACGACAAATTGTCCAACCAATATATTTGTCGTCCCAATTGCAAGTAAAACCGTTAAATAGAATAGAAAGTGTAGATGTTCAAAGGTATTTGGTTTTAAATTTACTCCTACGACTGACTAAAGCACAACCAATTACGAACGAGTGTTGTAAAATGTAGTTTCTTCCTTATAACCCACTTTCATAATTTCTATATTTTGTAGATGACTCGTCCTATATAACACAAATGCGTTTGGATATGTTGGACGTATCAAACATCATTACGAATCTGTACGATCCATTATCAAATATTGGCATTCGTAGCACGCATAAATTGCTTAAACTGTGTCCGTCCCTCGTATTGGCCACTCTACCTTCACCGACTAAGTCAAACCAAGACAGCAGCCTTCCGTTTCCAACTAAAGTTCCAACTATATTGGATCAAGCACTTGGCCAGCTGTCTAGTCTATTGAATCACAACGACATGATTCAACTGCTTTTATTGTATCCAGGTAAGATTTTAAATTTTCAATGTATTTAATTGTGATTTTTTCAACAATTTGATCAGTTCGACATTATATGAACAATTTGCGTTTTACCGTCACAAGCATAAATTTTATAATTTAGACGCATCAAATATGCCGATCGCTGTTTAATTTAAGTTTATGAAATATTTGTAACTTGATGTTGTCTAACACAATACTCTAAATAAAAATATGAGAAGACGTAAAATGTGAGATGAATTCATTTGTATGTGTATGTTTGTGAGTTGTACTAATGTAAATGTTATCTGTACCCCCTTTTTTGTATATATATACTAAAATGTTATATGTTTGTAACTGACGAGAATATACGAAATGAATTCATCTCACATTTTACGTCTTCTCATATTTTTATTTGGAAATATAAAGGGAACCCAATGCTTTATGCAATACTGTTAACCTAAAAGTAATGTGAAGAACAAATATTGATTGACTGTAAAAATGTACGTTGAGTTATATTACAGACTAATCGGGTGCAGTGTACAACCCACCAACTGTGCAATTACGTCAATGCTGAAAAAGTAACATACCACTGAGTGATATGAAACGTTAATAGGTTTGGCAACCAACTAAAATAACAGACATATAAAAATGAAATATAACATTCCATCATTCATTTTAACGTAATTTATAAAGTATTCCATTGGTTGTATCAAATTATATATATATATATATATATTGCTCCGAAAAGCTTAGTAACATTTTTCCATGAAATTGGACTATTTGCCAAAGTTGTCATTTGATCACACATGACATTCACTTCAGTTAATTGTTCTCAAATGGTTATCAGCCTTTGTTTTACTGTTTTTAACTGACCACTCGAAAACCGTTTACTGGTTTTTCGGTCTATAAACGCGAGAGTCAACCAAAAAACTATGGTGATGTCAGTAAGCGGACAATATTGTATTTCTCATAATCTGATTATTTGAACCGTGATTGCATTAAGAAGTTTTAAGAATACTTCAGATACTGGCAATGAAAAATTATTTGCCATTCTATAATTGTTTGATATTTTTAAGGTTTTATTTAAACAAAAATGAAAATGCGTATAAAGTTCTGCCTTCATGCGAATGGAAAGACATGACCATATTGGCTTTAGTTTACGAAAGATTGTTATCGCTTTTCAAATCCCGGTTTTAGCACCAATTTCAGTTTTATTGTTTTATGAATGTTGTTTCCTACATGCGTGAAGGAATCAACGTATTCGACATCATTTTGATCAACTTCAATGGGCATATTGCCGGAATTATGGCTTCTTACTGTTTCTGTAACTATGTTTTCATGGAAGGCTATAATAATAGCCGTACACTCTAAACCTCCTTCTCAACTGGACATGGAACTGCCTATGACGGAAACTGATTCACAACATTACAGTAATCAATTATAATTGTGATTTGTCCAATAACTCAATATGTAATTTCATAATTTGATTAATGAATTTGGAAAATCCAATTTTTTATATTTTCTTAGGTGCACTTCTTCGTTCGCCGTCGGAATTAACTGAGATATATGAATTTCTAACAGAAACCATGGGTTTGGAAAGTACTAAATCTATACGTGCATCAATTAATTGCAACAAAGAAAGACACTTGAGACGTCATCAGACTTGTTTGAATGTTGCTCAATGTCCAGCATGGGAAATGAATCTTGTTGATTTCCGTGCGCGATATCTGCTGCTCAAATTTTCCGGCTGTTGGCCTCTTCCTACATCTGTGCACACTGGAATAAGTAATTGTTTGTTTTCATCTCCTATGATTCATTTTAGTGTTCTTAGCTTAACCTGTCAACACATTGAATGGTGGCTAGATCATACATAAAGTTTGGATGACAAACTTTTGAGTACACTGCGTTTATTAATTTAATTATTGTCTTGTTGATAAAACTATTAGGAGTGAAGTTACGCTGCTTTCTATTATTAAGCCTCACTGTCTTGTTTACATTACGTCAATATCTCAAAGGAAACGTTTTTCGACGGGTAAAGATGTAGTGAAGCTACGAGGGTCCGAATTTAGTGACAGTGGTGGGACTCGAACCCATGTTCACCCAGCTTGGAGTTTAGCGCTTTGATCACATTTTCCACCGCAACGGTTTAAAAAAAAGTACCATATAACTACTCAATACGTCGATCGTTCATTCTAATATATTAATTAATAATTGTTTGTCCAGTGGCATGTTAGCAGTTGTTTTATATTTGATACTATAAGCAATTTTTTTATTCTGTCTACACATTGACCGACAAGTGTCTCAATTGAGTTCACTATAATGAGTCAAGCACTGGGACAGTTTGTAGCGCTCTTCCTTTATTTGACAAAAATACCCTAGTAGTTGATTATCCTGCCTCCAGATCAAATGGCCTAAAATTCGAATCGGAAAACCGTCGTACCAAATTTTACCTTTAACGCCTGAGCGGTTCTTCGCCTAGTGAAGATGGATTCGATTTCTACTACTAGCATCAAATGGACGGGTCTTGTTTCGCTGCGCCGAATGTCCATTTGCAGAGAACACTCAGGTAGAATCAGAAAAAACACATTTTAATCTAACTTCTAAAGATATATATATTGCTGTTTTGATCAACAGCAAACAAGAATCGATATTTGGCCCATTTGCTCACGTGCAAACCAGGCCAATTTCACAAATGGTTCAGTTTAAATTTTACCCAACCAACTTCGAAGACTGATTCTTCGGTTGACTGTTTGTTGCCCGATAGTCTGAGACGAGACATTGAAACTATTCGATTTACAAAGAGCGACGTGCTTTCCTTCGAATCCCTGTGTGCCCAAGTTATCGACGAATACGAATTTTCAAGTTATTCTGGTAATGAAGACGATAACGGCGAGGAGGAAGACAATAATGACTGGGTCGATGAAGAGTGATTTCTTTGTAAATACATTTTGACTGATTGATCAAATATAGGCGTGATGAAAGTTATTACTTTTTAGTTATCAACTTCCTGCAGTCTATTATCGAGGTCATATTGAACAAAACATCATTCCCGGGACCTCGTGTGAAGGCTATTATTCATTCTCAATAAATAGTGTTATCAAACTCTACTTTCATTTGTACGCAATTTTTAAGTTTGGCACGAGCATGAATGAAAATAAGGCTTGTGCATGCACATGATCTCATTGAGCGGAAGTCTACTACATATTATTTTATGCCAAACCTGATTTTCTCGTTTCAGTTGCAAATCTGTACAACTGACTTAAATAAAAATGACCATTTAATTACTAACCCCAAAACAATCACTCCACGCAGTATCGCGATATTAAGAAGATTGAAGAGTCTGAATACCACCAATTTTCGTCAACGTAACTCTTACAGTTGGTTTAAGCTGTTTTCATAATTTCGTGTTGAACGTCAATCTTTGATTGAAGTATTTGTAAATTAATAAGATGCGTTTGCCGGGATGGTCTAGCGGTACAGCGCTCGATTTGGACCTGGGTGGATATAGGTTCGAATCCACCACCGGCACTACAATGCGGGCCTACGTTCGGCTTCGCTAACATAAAGAGAACGACTGTGGTTATAGAATGATAAATATTTAATTTTTCAGTAATTTTCGGTAATAGACAGTTCACTCTAAATCACTAAGGCCTATAATCGATATTAGGTTGTCGCAAATAACTTTTCCCATTATCCTATATCAAGTTAGGCAACCTAAAAGCGTTACACATGTATGTACATAACATCCATGCTATATGGTAGCTTTGTAATATCATCACCTAATTGCGTCGCAAGCGTGAAGTGTTCTTTCGTAATGAATTTTGCTTTAATTAAATACTTCTATGAACTTAATTAGTTACACCAAACACATCAAAACGGTAATCGACTTCTTCCCATGTTCACCGTAGCACAGCCCCACCAATAGCGGCAATGGCATCAGATGATCTTTTACTTCAGGTAGTCTACCTCGCATCTTTGGTCGATACACAATTTCTTTTTAACATAACCCCCATAGGAAACCGTGCATTAGAGCTATATCTGGAGTAGGAGTTATCTAGACAATTAGACCATTCTTTTCAATCAACCGGTTTGAAATTGTTTGATTTAAGAACCCATGTGGTGGTGCACCATATTGCTGGTAAATTGTGGTTGAAGGTTATCCTGTTGTGGCAAGCAATTGCCTTTCTAATAGATTTATAAAATTGTACACTTTACAGATAGTCTACATTCAATGAACATATTTTTACAGTAATATGTGAAACCAAAAAACATCAAAATCTAGTCATCGGCAAATCCAAACTATCTAAACTGGATTACGTTACACCACTCGGTTTTCATAAAAGTAAAAAACAATCGATGGTCATAAGCATTTTATTGATTATATATATATATATATATATATATATATATATATATATATATATTATATATATATATATATATATATATATATATAGGTATAAAAATAAAGCAACAAAGGATTCATAGATTATCCTAAAATTGTTCAATTATGATTAAATGAAAAGCGCACAATTAACCTTATTACAAACAACCATGGGTACAGATAAGAAATTGAAGACGTAAAAATTCTAAACACAAACCAACAAAGTGAATCGAAAATATGTACATATATAATGACAGACACTAATTTTAACGAACCATATACTAGAAATTGAATCGATACTTTACTTGTAGACCATCTTCGACAACAAAAATTAATTGTGCAACTGAAAATAAGTTTAAAAAAGAAGACTTAATTATCAACTTTAATTAGCTTTATAGTGAAAACAATACATTAGACAACAAACTTATTCTAACCACAAAACCACCGATAAAACTTTATTAAATTGTGTACTCGTAATGAGACAGTTATTAAGCTTCAGCTTTTCAGTAATCCGTCAACTGAACAGAATTAAACTAAAATGATAACAAACAAGTTGTACTTGTGTATCCAAACGTTTGACTAGGAAGTAAAGCACCAAGTAACTTTAAAAAACCAACAAAACCGATTTCAGTATATATTATACTAATTAAGAAAATCATGCACATATATTCAGACACGTATAGATTAAGTTTTATACTTAGTTGGTAATGTACATAAAACATGTATATAAAAAATGCATTTTAACCTTGTATTAACTTGCATCATCTTAATTTCATAACAATTAAACAAGCAAAAGACATATGTAAGACAAATCTAACTCATGAGTTGATCATTCAAACTTGACCGGTGTTTAGAAAACTAAGCTCAAAACCAGATACGCTTAAGTTTTAGCTCCACCAACGCTACTGAATGTGAACCATCGTTTGACCTCGTTAAATGTACATTTACAAGAAAATACTCCTCGTCAAACAATAAAGAATCGTATATATATATATATACTTTTTCAATACTACTCAAAATTAGTAATACCTAGACACAAAAGAGATCATGTTATTTACTCTGACATCAATTAGAGAATTACTTGAATGTTATCTGAAAAAATCAAACAAAAACCCGAAAAATACTAATCTTAAAAATGCATTCATAATATTTAAGTTGATCATTATCTACCTAAATTTAGATAAAACATATCCTTAAAAACCCAATTCCAACCTGACCAACTAAGCTCAAGAGAGTAAAAAATAGCAAATATTCTGACATCTATAAACGAATAACTTACCGAATTATCCGAAACATCATCCTATATCAGCACACAGCCAAATACTATACACAATAAATGTATGTACATATGTAGATAGACAAGAATAAAATAAATAATTTTGTATAAGGCAGTAAAGTTAGCTAATTGATTAGGAAAGTTTATATATACATAAAACATAGCCTTGATCCTAAATAAAAAAGCGAATTTATTGAGCCGATGCGGACTGGACAACCGGGCAGGTATTTTCAGTAGAGAGACGCGGACGCTTGACAAAATCCTTGGGAGATGTACACTTCGAACCGCCTGTTTGTGTACTACCCGTGTCGGACGGGGGACCTTTGCGTTTAGAAGCCAAGTGGCAATTCAATTCATCGGAAGATTGAGAAACTATCTGGCAGTTTGTTTGTATGGGGGAAAAGGAATCAGGTTGGGCTTCTATCTTTTCATTTTGTGAATCGAAAACGTTATTCTGGGAAAAACATGTTTCAACAAATCGATATATATAATGCTAATCATGCATTTAATAAACATATATAATGAAATTTTAACAGTCATTACAAATTGAAAATCACATATTTTTACGCACTCTATAATGCCAATAGCAATTATATCTATCATCGCTTAATGCATTTTAAACCAGGTCTCGAAGCGGAGTGTACAATAGTATATCTGGATCTCCACTTTGATAGAGATGTAGACTTACACCTAATATACTTAACAAACATTTTGAAGTATACTAATACCATATGCAGATATACGAATAAGAAATATTACCTTGGTAAAAAATCAAACTGTCATATCAATCTACACAAAGATTGATGCAATCTAAAAAAACAGTAGAAAGCTATCGTTTGAAATAGTCAATAAAATCTCCTATTAATTACAGTATGTACACGAGCAGCTGTCATCAAAATGTAAATTTTCAATTCTTGTTTTGACCTGGTTTTTTTAGCTAACTACATGTTTTATAATAACAAACCACCAACAATTAAACTTAAAATAATCACAATGTAAATTATTAAGCTTGACTGAGTCTACATTGTACCCTAATTTGAACCCTAAGCCGGTTAATCCAGTAACAAAAACAAATGTATACAAGACTACAATATACAAGGTAATGAACACAAAATTCGCACCTCAAAATCAGTAGATGGTTGAGAATTATCGATCACCAATTTCGGACTCAGAGACTGATCATCATTGTTCAAAAAAGCAGATTGACTATGAGACGCCGTTAGTTTAGGATCCATTGACTGACTAACTTCATTAGTCACTAAATCATATTGACTAGAAGAGGCGGTTGGTTTAGCATCCACCAACTCGCTATCCTTCTTTCCCAATGTATCAAATTGACCCAAAGACGCGGTCGAGTTAGAATCCACCAACTGATTATCCTCTGTCTCCACTAAACCAGACTGAATAAGGGATGCATTCAATTTAGGATCCTTCGACTGGCTACCCTTCTTCTCCAACACATCGGATTGACTAGAAGAGGCGGTTGGTTTAGCATCCACCAACTCGCTATCCTTCTTTCCCAATAAATCCAATTTACTAGAAGATGCAGTCAATTTAGAATCCACTAACTGATTATCCTTTTTCTGTAATAAATCAGAATAAATAGGGGACGCCTTCGACTGGCTATCCTTCTTCTCCAATACATCAGATTGACTAGAAGAGGCGGCTGATTTAGCATCCACCAACTCGCTATCCTTATTTTCCAATGATTCAGATTGATTAAGCGATGAATTCAAGTTGACATCTACAAAAGATGCACAGCTGGCCGTCGAAGAATTCCGCCGTAATCCTTTACTGGAGTCGAATTTTTCACTACAACTCGACGACACCGAACTGTCAACCGGGCTAGATTTGACACTATCGACCCCAGATCGTCGTGCTTTACCAGCTTCAGTCGAATTATTACCACTTTGGGCTTCAAGTAAAGCCGATGCAGCAGCTTGGCTTTTAATTTCATCCATATCTTTAGCCGACAAAAATTGAGCGAGTTGTGACCTACAAAAAACCATTATAAATCAATACTATAATTGCATATTCATATATAATTTAATTCTTGAAAAGTATACATGTGACTAACAGTCGATGATAGATTAAACTAAAAGTTTTAGATAACTATCATTTCATTATAAAACTTTAAATTTACAATTTTAAAATACACCACTCGAGTAATGTCTATATTGAATACCTTAAAATTCTATTGACTCATCTCATCCAAAAACTGTTCATAAAATCATACCAATAAAATTGTATATTTGTGTAGTGTTTGTGTGCTTGCAAAACTCAAGTTTTGTAGTTTATCTCAATTACTACTAATTATATATCCCCTCATTCTACCTATTTTCGTTCTACTGGCATATTAAGACCAATAACGATAACAATTATAACAATATTAATATTAATAAATTTACAGGTCCAACGTTATCCACCCGTAGCTCAATGGTTTAAGGCGCTGGCCTGACATCAGATAGGGCGGCGATTCAAGTTCATGTGTGCGTGTATGTAAAACTTGAAAGGTATGCGCTGCTAATGATTCTAAATAAGGATGAAACAGCTGTACAGTGCTCCTGGTTGACGTAAAAACCTAGAGGTTTATTATTCAAATGAATCTGACAATTCTAATATAATAATAAGAAGAAGAAGAATATATCATAAACAAAACAAAAGTTATGCAAATAATTCAATGTGATCCACAATAATTAACCCGAAATAATAACACTAGAGAACAAAAAACTTATTTCAGAAATTTAACTAATAAAAAATTGTATCCATATGCAGTTCTTCCACAAATTTACAATTTTCAAAAATCCGATTAGCATACATCAAAATAATCTGTACCCATTAATTAACGTAACAGTTCAATAACTAAATAATTAATGATACAAAATATTCAATACCTATTTTAATATCACATCAATTGTACTTTTGCAGCAACATAAATATTGTGACCAAAGAACAACCACAAATATCAAACGCACGTTTAGTAAAAATATCAAAAAACAGATCTATAATCATACAGGAAAAAACAGCTGTGATTAGAACCATGGTTTTCTCAATCAATCCCAAACACCACCTAGGAACAGTATTGCAATCTCTACAAAAAGATACAATGGATTATTTCGTAGCACAACTGATTCTACACAAACTACATCCTAACCGAAATAACCAATGAAGAAATCCAGTTCGCTAGAAAAGTTAAACCAAAAACTTACTTTTTCACATATTTAACCGCAACCGACAAATTATCATTGCATAATCCCCGTTCAATCGACTTCTCGAAAGAACTTATATTTTCACTCAAATCGACGTTGAGCGTAGGCTTTTCACCCGAATTCAAGTGATTGGTGCTCATTGAATTGGGATTGCGATCGAACTCCATACCAATAAACCACTTGCGCACAAAATTCGTTTCGTCGTCATTCGGGCCTTTGCCGTAAGCGACGCAATTGATGTGGGCCATTTTGACGTAGCGATTCATTTCGAAATTGCTCACCAACACGCGCAGCCTGGACTCGACCAAACCGCATAATTCGACGAATTCGTGTTTGGTCATTCCCGTCACAACGACCACAACGTAATGTCGATAGCGGAAAAAGAAGGCCGGCCCGAATAAGTCGGACCATGGACGTTTGTGCATAAGTGATTCACGACCAACTTGCAAACCTGGAAATAAAAACATGATCTTTTTAATATAGACAATTCGATATAGAAAAAAATTGAATTACAAATATGGGGGAACAACATTCAATCAATTTACAAAAGGTTGGAGCAAATCTTTTCCTTCAATCACGTCAGAGATAAGTAACTACTTCATTCAGTTATCTCCTGTAGGATCAATGTCTACATTTACAAGAAATGACAAAAAACTAAATATAACAAATATTTTTACATTTTATTCATTTTAAAAAAATAACTAATTAATTTTCCATAAACAAATATATCTATTTTTAGAGCTCTTGAATCAATAGTACTTAAGTGTCAGGTTGGCGATAATTATAACATCTATAGAAAACCTGAACGAGTCAAATAAAATGAGTACACGATTGTAATTTTAAACAAATTAGATAAATTAAACAACTAATTGAGATGATACTATTTCTAAGAATCTAAGTAATCTTATAAGGTGTCAATTTCTAATTGTGGTGATATTCCTGTCAATTTTATGTCGCGCATCCTGGACTAGATGCATCGAACCACCTAGACGAGCACTGGAATACCGCTTTAGTGGATAGGTGCAAGCATACACCCAAGGTACCTAAAAGATATCTTAAAGTATACGCACACTAAAGATAAGGGAGATAACCGTGATAAAATATCAAATAACAAACAGTGGTGCCTTCACAAGAATGCCGTCTATCAGCCAAAACACTTCGTCATTCGCCCACCTTTGGTACCCTTATAAAGTTAATCCTTTATTATACTGTACAAATATAGAAATAATGAAATGGTGACTACGTCACCAACCACAATAAAATAATATGAGTGTTTACATAAACGAACATACGTAGGCCGAATAACATTGATTTGTAAATTAACTTGATTTTTTTAATAAAATTTAAAAGTTTATTGTGTAAAAAAATTAAGCAAAAACGTTTTGAATTTTGAAATCATGTAATTTTGTTAACCCATCACCATGCAATGAAATGCACCGGTTAACCTTAATATATCTTAAGGTATACGTACACCATATGTAGCTAGGACGATAACCCTGACAAAAAATCAAGCGGCCTTGTCAATCTTTGCAAACCGTGGCGCAGTCGCAACGGTGTTATCTTTTAGCCAAAATACTCCGTTATTATCCTACATTCGTCAAACTTATCAAACCATCGGATTCGATCGTTTAACATACCGTATAAACATCGAAAATAATAAATAGGTGATCAAGTTACCAACCAAAAATGGATAAAATTATAGTGTTTTAACTATATGAAGTCCAAAACCATTGATTAACAAAAACGTTACATCTCCGTATGGTTTAAATCTTAATGCATTTTTTCTCAAATAATAACGTAAACAGCTTAAGAAATAAAATTAATTAATAAAAAGATTATTATGCAATGCAAAATTGAATTTCACATAAGGTTAATAAACAGAAAGAATGTTGACTCAAACGCTTATATATATATATGTTTTCAAGTAAATAATTCACTTTTTTTATGTTTAAATCATGGTTTTTATCTCAGAATTTGATCATGATATTGGTGACCGACCCCCACTTAGCGCGTCTACAGGTGTCGGATAGTGGAGCGACTTTCAGCAACAATTATTCATAGCTAACCTTTATTGCCGTACGAAATAAACAGTTGTAGACCAAACGGAAATTTATAATAATTAATTATTCATCGTTAATGTGCTGACAAAATGACAACGGTTATCGCTGTCACCCTGAATGTTATCACCAAGCAGTCCTATTTAAGGACAGCACTGCTTGCTCCACATAAAGTTCTAGAAAATATTGTTTAAAAATTGCTCGTCCTCTTATCAAGATGACTTATTGGTTTATATACTTGTAGTTGGAATCTGTACAATAACCTATTTAATGCCGTGATCAACAGACAGATTCTGATGATTAAATACACATAAATATCCTCTCGAAATCTCTAACAAGACAGAATGTAACCAATCATACATCGATTTTGACAGCAACCAGTGCACCAACTATATATATTTATATATATATATACAGCCACTGAATAAATTAGTGTTGAAAATTCAGAAAAAAAATCAATATAAATTAATTTGTTATCTCCAATTATTTTTTAGTAAAAATAAATATTAAGAATTTAAAATAATGTAAAATATGTAATAGATGCTTTATATTTATTTAGAAATATTTATTTAGAAATATTTATTTAAAGACGCTCAGTCGGCCAAAATAGCATATTTTAAAAACAGCAGTCATATAAATGTGGATAATAAGTTGAATCTATATAATTTTTATAATAATTGGTCGATTATTAATTTGTGTGCTTAATTTCATTAAAAATGAACAACGTTTAATAGGTAAAATTTATACATTCAACTTTGATCCAGTTGTACCGTCATAATACTAATTAAAATTAAAATTTAATTACTTAAAAATATATTTAAAAAATTATTTATTATTTTTTTAAAATAAATTTTTTTTCGATAATCTAAAAAAAATTTTAATTTTAAATTATAATTGACCTTGAGAATCAGATTAATTTTATTATTTGTTTTCGTTCTGTAAAATGAATACCAACGATAGAAAAGATTACCATCTTAATGACAATGAACACCATGTTATAAAAAAATTAAAAAACTATGGATTTTTGCCTAAACAACTAGCAGAATTGTACAGAGTAAGTCTTACAACAATTTATCGTGTTTTGAATGGACAAAAACCAAGAAACTATGATAATGTTGGTAGAAAAAGAAAAACAAGTAAGACAGATGATCGAAAAATTTTAATGGAATTAAAAAAAAATTACAAGCCCAGTTCGAATATTGTAAAAGATAATTTACAAGAATTTAGTTATTCGATGGTGAGAAGCCGTTCAAGAGAATTTGGTTTAACACGTGAATTGCCAATAGTTAAACCATTTATTAATAAAAACAAAAAGAATGTAGATTTATGTCTTGTAACAAGTGGATTGAACGAAGATTGTCTTATTGGCGCTCGATATATTTTGCTGATGAAACAATGATTCGGGATGAACCATTTGGATATAAAAATAAAGTACTATGCGGGCCTAATTTTTAAAAACATTTACTTCCGCTAGTTAGAAAAGAAGCCCACCCTCGACAAGTGATGTGTTGGTTCGGTATTAAGTATAATGAACCTATTAAATGGAAAATTATATCCGGTACCTTAGATATTAAAAAATTTGTTTCATTAATAAAAAACGTTTTTTATAATGAAATGCAACACAGTCACACCAGGCTTACTAATGTTCTTCAGGACAATGCTCCATGTCATACGTCCAAGAAGGTAACGTCATATTTATCTAAGTTTACTATATTTGCTTTATATTTGCATTTAAACAGTAGAGGGGCTAAAATCGAAAAAAACTATCTTTCACTCAATTGCCACCTAACAGCCCGGATATCAATGTTATTAAAAATTTCTTCAGTATGCTAAAGCGCAACATCAATAAGCATACTGAAATTGAGGATTTGTGTGATCGTATTCAGTTTGTTGTTCAATATGAGATGAAACAAGAATATATCAACAATCTCATCGACAGCATTCCAAACCGCCTTGATCAAGTGGTTAAAAGAAAGGCAATCACATTAATTATTAAACATTTTGTTCATTATTATTCAATCAATCATTTGGTAACTGAAAATATTCCATGTGTTCTGTTTTTTTTTCATATTTGACGTTATATTTTATATTAATAATTTTACCCGATTTGTAATTTTGAACAAGTTTAACTTTTATACAATTATTTTTTATAATAACAATAGATATTAATAAAATTGTAATTGTATTTTATCTATTATATAATATTGTATATATTATGATTAAACTGAGTTCTTTTTTTAGTTTTACTTTAATAACTACGTTTTTAACACTAATTAGCTTAGGAGTTGTATATATATATATATATATATATATATATATATATATATATTCCTTATCTGTCTTCGTCGAATACGTTTTTGTATTAACAACTTTTCTTTATTCCATCCAACCAGTTTTTTAGGATAACACGTTACGTTCTTTTCGTCGTTATCTGTATTTTTTCCTATCATGTATAGAATGTGTCAAATCAAACATAATTTATCTAGTTATTCACTCGTTCTTAGTGTCATATCCAGTCTTTGTAATATCAAGGGGTATTTTATAAATTAAAAAGTGAATACGAAAACGATGATAATATATAATTGTTACTCTTGTAGTGAAGTTCATTAATTTATATTCATTGCGCGGATCTGTAACCAGTGTGCAATCACATAAAGTGTTTTCAGTTTGCATCCATAGTGTAATCAAAATCACCATTGCATTTTAGTCACGTGCTCAATGTCAATATAATCACACCCAATCAGATGTATCCACCGACAAAAAGCGATAATGTTTAACCCCCAATATTGGACAAAAATGAAACAAATATATTATATACAACTAATAAATAAATTCTCACCTTGTTTGAGTTCTCGTTCAATAATGATACGATTACTTCGTTGGACATTGTAAGTTGAATTTTGCGAAGGATAACTTGGAGTTAGAATAGGCATCAAATGATATTGATCAGGAGGATTAAGCTATAACACAAATGTCAAATAAAGAAAATTCTAGAGCAGTGATTGAAAATAGGACACCTAATCTAGACACAAGAAATATCCCAGGAAGAAGTAATGAAAGGAGTAAGATGAAGAATGGAAAAGCTCCAGGACCAGACGGAATACCTATCAAAGCTTGGAAATGTTTGGGAAACTATAGAATTGACAGATTAACTAAACTGTTAAATTTAATATGGAACGAAGAGAAAATGCCTGACGAGTGAAGAAAAAGTGTTATCACGCCAATTTACAAGGAGAAGGGACATGTTCAAGACTGTGGTAACTATAGGAGTATAAAGCTTGTTACATACTTTAAAACTTTGGGAGAAAATTATTGATAGAAGAATCCGCAAAGAAACAGACATTGGAAAAGAACAATTTGGATTTATGCCTGGACGTAGTACAAGTGATGCAATCTTCTTTCTAAAAACAATGGAAAGACACAGAGAGAAACAGAAGAGACTTCATATGGTGTTTATCGACTTTGAAAAAGCATATGATCGGATTCCGAGACAGGAAGTGTGGAGGAGCATGAGAGAAAAAGGTGCTCTTGAAAAGTACGTGAAGATTGTTCAAGATATGTACGATGACCCAAAAACGTTTGTGAAAACCACTGTGGGACTGACTGATGAGTTTTCACTAAAAGTTAGTCTACATCAGGATTCAGCATGAAGCCCGTATTTGTTTGAACTAGTTATGGATGTGCTAACAAGAAATATTAAGATGGAGTCTCCATGGTGTATTCCATCTGCAGATTACATTGTCTTATGCGATAGAAAACAAGAGCATTTAGAAAGATAGTTAGAGTAATGGAGAAAGGCACTGGAGGATCGAGGATAAAGAATTAACAAGAAGACAGTGTACATGATTACAACAAAAGAAAATGGTATGGAAATCAAAATGGAACACCAAGAATTGTTGAGAGTGAAAAGGTTTAAATACCTTGGTTCATCGCTAAAAGAAAACGGAGATTTAAATGCAGAGATTGCGCAAAGAATAAAGGCAGGATGGTATAACTGGAAGAAACTTACAGGGGTTCTGTGCGACAGAAAGATAACATCTAGGACAAAAGGTAAAATTTTTAAGACCTCAGTGAGACCGGCCCTAATGTACGGATCGGAAACGTGGAGTATTAAGAAAGCCCAAGAGAGAAAACTGAATTCAGTAGAAATGAAAATGCTTCGATGGTTGTTGGGAGTATCCAAATTAAACAGAATAGAAAATGAAGTGGTTAGAGGAAAACTGAAAGTCATCGAAGCTCTTAAGAAAATTCAAGAAAAAAGGTTAAGGTGGTATGGCCATATTCTACGTAGAGAAGAAAACTACGTTACAAGAAGAATAATGGTATTCAAAGTGGAAGGTAAAAGAAATCGTGGCAGACCAAAGAGAAGATGGTTGGATTGTGTGGAAGCCAATATGAAGGAAAAGGGACTAACAAAAATTGACGGTACGGACAGAACCAAATGGAGAATGCTGACAAGAAACAGCGACGCCTCATAAAAGAGAGAAAAGCTGTAAAAAAAGAAGAAGACATGCATAATCTATTAGTAAGATTAAGATTTTGGTTTAATAATATTCAAAAAACATTCAATATTATAACAAATAACCCTAATAATATGCTTTTTCTATAAAAATTTTTCGCATTAATTAATAATACAGCCAACCAATACCTTTCATAATCAACTTTATACCAATTGTTAAAAACAACTAATTTAAACAGTCTCAAATAAAAAAACAATCCTTTTTTACCAAATATATACTCAAGACAATTTTCCTTCTATATACAAACTAAATATTACACCAAGTTTCGTTAACATTTAGTACAAAGAAGTTATTTCTGTACACTACTGATTTTGAAGCATGCTAACAAATATGATGACCACCAAATTTCAATATCAATTAATTCAATTTCATCGAACAAACTTTTTAACATGTATATAAGTTTACAAAAAATAACGTAATATGCCTAAACCTACTCCAAAAGTAAATTTAACTGGAGCTGTGTAACCAAACAAAACTTTTACATCTTCAATAATCATAAAATCAAAAGTAAATCAACACTATGAACGTGACTTAAGGTTTAAAAAATTGACTATTTTCTACAAGTACATTTGAACACAAATCGTTTCTCATTTTAGTGAAATATAGTTGCTAAATGAAGTTGTTGCTGAACACAAATGAATTTAAATACCGAGAACGACTAAACATGAAAAACGCTCATTGCAACAGTTATGAATCAAATTAAAATATACGTGCTTCAAAAGTAATAAAGCACAAATTATGTCAAATAAATGTATTTGCTTCATGTAAGTCATTGTGAGCTTTAAAAATAACGTGTTTATTAAAAGACACGATAAAGAGTAATTATTTTAAAAGTTATTTATAGCATATAATTAGTTTATATGAAATATGATAATTTGGTAGATAAAGCTTTGATATCTAAATCGAAAAATTCACTATTTCATTTTTGATAATGTAACTTATCTACAGTTACGGTTATGTAATCAACTTAATCAATTAACAAAATATTTTTTAAAGACACCTTTTTAAATCTCTCTAAACCATTTTCTGAAAACCAATAGACACTATTTTTTGAATAAAAACTGGTTACTTAGTCGACAACTAATTGTAATATTCAATAAACACTAAAAAATAAACTCACAGTAATAAATAACTCATCCATATATCAACCTCTCAATTAACGAATTATAATATATATACTTCCGTTTGACTACAATAACATATTTTGAATCTTTAAACAAGATCTTACAATCCGGTATTATGGCTTCCCCTTTCCTAGTAATTTTTGCCTAAGTTATTCCAAAATTATCAAAAAGATCTTGAACCAGTAGTTTTTAATATATGTACATATGCACATACAGATGCTAATGATTCTAGGGATTTGAATAATGCTTATAAAATCTCAATTTCCAATTTATTTTTTATTTATTTATGTTTGCTACTTTGAATGTTTTACGGGAAACATCTTTCAGCAGTGGACATTTTAGCGAAACCGAAAGTAGGCCCGCATTTTGGTAATATTCATGGCTCATCTCCACGTGGAGTATCCCGAACTAGATGCTCCCAAGCACCTAGAGTAACCTCAGACTGAGTTCACAACGGTAAAACTGGACTTCCGCGGCGAATACAAGCATACACTCAGGGTACTTAACAAGTATCAAGATATACACCATATGTAGGTTTTGGAATAAAGGATAACTCTGATAAAAATCAAGCGGGTTTGTCAATTTTTGTAAATAGTGATCCCGTTGCAAGGATGCCGTGTACAGCATAGAGCATGATAAACAATCAACTCTAATGATAACAAATGTTGAAAAATGAAGCTTCCTGGCATCATAAGGATGCTATCAGTCAAAAACTTTGTTATTTTTCTACGTTTGTTACACTTATCATGCCATCGCAGGCGATCGTTTATATGCCATATAAATATGGAAAATAATGAAAAGATGACCACGTCACTAACCAAAATGAATGAAGCTACATTGTAGCAAAAAATCCTGAAAAAGGTCCAAAATGTTGACTAAAAACAAATAGCACAATATATCCTTACATACTGATCGATAAAAAGTATGAAACAAAAACATTAAAAATGACCTACTCTCGGGTCCCATACGGGTAGACAGAGACTTGGAATATATTCAGATTCGCGCAGTCTAACAGGTTTAGGCCAAGGCCATTGACTGTATATAGTAAAAAATAGGTAAATGATCATAGAAGGCGTGGCATAAGGATAGAGTTGACAAATACGAGAAACCAATATAGCCCACGAAACACCACCAAGAAATCCAAGGGCGTTTGAATAAATATTCCGACGTTTGGCCCATATTCTTATCACCTGGAGAATTGTTTTAACCAAATATAAAATAAAACTTTTTGGACAACGAAAGGTCATATACGCAACGTAGCGATGCCGCTCAACATTATTTCAAATGTTAGAAAGTTGAATTGATTTTTTTATATTCATCAAAACATTAGTAAAAATAGCACATAATATGGATATAAATCTTTTAAATAAGCATATTATTGTAATTAATTCTTCTTTTTAACAAACACTAATTAAAACCATGTTAATTAATTTTCACGTAGCACTTTCGACAGTTTCGATTTGTATAATCTTATTTTTAAATTAAATAGTAATTTATCACCAGGAGCCGACAGTTTACATATTATAATGCTAAAACAATGCTACTCTTCAATTAAACATTCTCTCAATTTATTAATTTCTAATTCTATCAAATGACACTACTTCAAATTCCTGAAAAATCCCTGGAAATACCGCGATTCCCGAGACCCTGCACCATAAAATAGAATTAAATTTTAGACCAATTTCATGCACTTAAGTTCTCCTTAATAATATTAAAAACTTAATACGGGAGTTAAAACCCAGATTGCAGCTGAGTAGTAATTCCATATACTTTTCTTACAAAAACCAGTCCAACCTTAGACTGTAGCTAGATTTAATCGATTACGTTGCCAAGTCGCAAGATAAAAGTAAACACTTAATGAGCTGTTCATTTTTAGAACATAAATTAATAAGTTGAGATTCTCCTAGTTATGTTACTGAATGATTAAATTATTTTCAAGACTTAAAACAGTACACAACATACGTTTCTTAAAAATGTACTCTAAAGGTGCCGTTAACATTCGTTTCCTTTTTTACCTTAAGTATAATTTTATAATAATATTGGTATAAAATATTTTACTAATACTTAAAAGCTCATGTTTAGATAATATTTTAGTACAACTTGGATGTGCTTCATATAATTAACTAGTGTTACAAAAGCAAATTAATTATACCACGTAGATTTTGACTGTAATATATATATATATATATGTAAAAATTACCTTTAAAGCAACTTTGAATGAATTTTTATTGTACACTAAATTCAAAATATCCTCCGTGACCCGAACACCATTAATAGAACGAACATCACGTTCGTCCATATTCCTCATTAAGACTTCGGTACATTCACAAAGGTTGAAATTCTCTGGTATAGACATTTGGTCAACTTGAGCAAATAATAAATCTATCTGTTAAAATAACGTTTTACTCTTAAAAAGTCTTACATCCACATTCATAAATTTCATTTTAAGAACCGGGACAAATGCGCTAGTTACAGCATGCAAATCCTCCACGTTCGAATTTTCTTCAAGAATAGCGTGAAATTCACTGAAAAACTCATCACGAGTAATGAAACGTGGAACAACAAGTAACGAATCAATATCTGCACCTCGAAAATTAACACCTAAACGATAAGATCCAAAAGTAAAAATTTTTCCAGTAGTTGAATTTGCAACATGTAAGGGAAGATTCTGTTCCAGTGCTTTCTCGCGAATCCATGAGTTTGAAATTTCCTGAAGTCTCACAAGTGCTTCACGACGTTGAAAAATTTCCTCGGATGTCTCAAAGATGTTAAGTTGAGTAAGAGTAGCTTCAAGCTCCTCTGTGTCTTTAATATCTTGCTCAGTGGGTTTCTTAAAACTTAATGCTCCTGTTTCTCCTAGACAATGAGCAGGTATTTCTTCACCAGTTCCCTATAATTTGGTTTTTATTTAAAATTTAAAATAAAATGTATGTAACATTTCATTTACAATGCAAAACAACAAAAACGTAAATAAAAACTTTAGCAAAAATTTCATCCAAAGGCTAAACCTATTAACTAATCGACCTTTTAACAACTTAAATTTGTTGATTTTTGTATATTAAAATGCCAATGTAAAAAAAACAATTTTCTAACTATAAGAGATATTAGAAACGTTAAATAAATACAAAAAAATATAATGAAAATAATGAAAATATCAAATCAAAAACTTATTTCTTTTAACTACACCTACAACAAAACATAAGTAAAACTAACCTACTTCTAATAATTCTTTTTACAAAATAATCTAAAACTTCTACATAAACTTCAAAAACAAATCAAATTAGTTAAATCAAAATACATGAGCTTCAACAGAGTAAAAGACCTCATATAACCATATCTGTTGACAGCAGATTACAGGTTGATACACGAATTGAGTAGGAGTAAAACTCCTTTTGAACCTCCGTTCTATTTTTAGATATCAGTAAGAATCAGGGAGAATTATGAAATGGATGATGAGGTAAAGGGAGATTAGTCAGAAAAAATATTTGAAATTAAGATAAAATCAAGATAGATTGTGGAAATTAACAAATGAGTAAAAATTAGAAATATGCTAAGGTCCTACAATGCAAAAACACTGCAATAATCTTCAAAAAAGAAGAAAAAAGGAAATGATTAATAACGCTCCAATGGACGTGTACCGTGACGCGCGCCTCACCTCGCGAGTAACAGAAATGCTTCGCCAATATATATATATAAATAATCCTATTCAGGAGTAAAATTAAGCACAAAAAACTAAATAAAATCTTTACATTAACTTGAACAAAAATAATTTATACAAATGTTAAACATGTTAAATATTTTAAAACACTGACCTCTAAGCCGACAGAATCAGTCATACCTCCTTTTCAAAATAAATGACCCACAATAGTGCATAAACTGTAAAACAAAATAAGTGCTAAAAATCCAACAAAAATAATAAAACAAATTTTGTTTAATATTTTTTTAATTTTTTGTTTAATTATATATATATATAATAAACGCTTAAAAACATCACAATTAAGATAGCATCTTTTTTTTAATTTAACATTTAATTTTTAAAAATCTATTGCAGTGTTTTTATTGTAATATTTTTTATTTTTGCTTTATATTTATTTTGTTTATTTTATACTTACTTTTTGATTGACAATGTAATTTTTGCGTATATTTTTTCGTCTTCTATTATATTTTTATTGTTTTTTTTAAGTTTGGATTATTTTTACTATTTTTTAAATATTTACATTATATATATGCCGGTGTGGTCTAGCAACACAACACTTGACTCAAACCTAGGTAGACATGGTTTCGATCCCCATTACCGACACTAAATGCGGAGCGTCGTTTGGTTTCACTAAGATGTTTATTGCTAAAAAATGTTTCCTATATATTATTTAAAGTAATAAAAATAATAAATAAATATAAAAATAAGGCTTGTAAGGGATAATATTAAATTTTATTACAACCTAATAGCACGCAGATTACTAGTTAAGAACAATCTATAAATTGTTAGCTATCGTCTGCTTCATTTCTTACTTCCGGCATTTTTTTGTTAGGAAGAAGATTTACCATAAGAACAGATCATCAGGCCTTGAAGTGGCTAAAGGAATTTAAACACCCAGAAGGACAGTTGGCTCGTTGGCAAGAAAAACTGCAAAAATTCGATTTTGAGTGCATCTATAGGCCGGGCAAACACCATAACAACGCAGATGCATTGTCAAGGAGAGCATGCCCAAAAAGTTCAGTATGCAAAGTATGTAACCCTAGGGTGGTTAACACAATCATCATGCAACAAGGGGTCGCTACGGATTGGCAAGCCGCACTGGCGGACGATATGGACTTGAGCGTCGTGTATTCTGCATTGCAACAAAGAGCATCACGTCCAGAAAAAGCGGAGTTGGCGGGAAAAAGCTGGGACGCACATTGCATATGGGCAATGTGGGATCTATTGGAAATGAACGATGGAGTTGTCTACTTCAAGAATAACCCGCAACTCCGACCTAGGGTCGTAGTCCCACAAAATAAAAAATGGGAAGTATTGAAAAGATTGCACACGGAACTGGGACATCCCGGGCAGTAGAAGATGGACCACATGGCAAGGAAAAGATTTTGGTGGCCACACATAAAGAAAGATGTAACTACGTTTTGTCAAGCTTGTCCGCTATGCATCCTATTCAAGAACCCAAACCCACTACGAAGAGCTCCATTGCAACCGGTGGTAACTGGGTATCCCAACGAGCGCGTAGGTATCGATATTGTTTGTCCATTAGCGGAAACAATACATGGAAATCGGTAGATTTTAGTAATGGTCGATTATTTCACCAAATGGTGCGAAGCAATTCCGTTGCGAAGGATATATGCGGACACGATAACCAAAACTATTTTTCAAGAGTGGATATCTCGTTGGGGTGCACCTATTCAATTGCACTCTGACAAAGGTACAAATTTCGAGAGCTTGATCATATCAGAACTATGTCAATTGTTCAACATCAAGAAGACACGAACGACACCTTACCATCCTCAAGGCAATGGGCTAGTGGAACGTACAAATGGAAGTTTAAAGTCCTTAATTACATTATGTTTGGCTAAATTTCCAAATAAGACCTGGGATATAATTTTGCCACAATGTCTGTTAGCATACAGGTCAGCCGTACACGCTTCCACTCTACAGTCACCGCACATGATGGTAACCGGAAGGGAACTACGATTACCTATGTACTTAGATCTACCTTTGATGCCTAATGCGAATATGAACAGGGCAGAATTTGTAATTAACTTGGAGAGTCAGTTGTATGCAATTCACAAGATGGCTCGCAAACAGTTGGGAGTAAGTCACCAACATCAAAAGGCATACTATGATAAGAAGGCTCATGCACCGATGTTTGAATGTGATGAACTTGTGTAGCTGCAGTCACCTCCAGCTCGCTTTAACAGACAAGTAGCAAAATGGATTGGTCTTACGTCGTTATTAAAGTAATTACGGACAAGGTGATGTTAATCAAGAAAGTAGGTGAAATAGACAACAGAGTTTTTACTGTCAACGCCGATCGACTACGAAGTAGACAGAACATTTACCAAGGCGAGGAGATCGATGAGGTACCAGAGGTAGCCAAAAAAGTCGTTGTGACAACAGGCACTAAGGACAGTGCCTTTTTCCGAGAGGGAGATGGTTGTAATAACGCAATAATGTACTAAAATATCGTTATTGTTCCTTTATAATTACAGATACACCCCGAGGACAAATACCACCGCCGAGAAAGATGACGGAGGATTAACTGTGATATGGTTGTTTGAATGGGTTGTTTGTTTGGGGATGGCGCGTGTTTGAATCACTTGTTGTACAGTTTCCGTTAAATACACACTTGTGTTTTTCATCACTTCCCGACTCACTGGGAACTTATATTATTACTGACTAATTGAGAGTTTTTCGTATTGTAGATTAGTCAGATTTCGTTATCGTCGAGATTACGAATCACTAAACATTAGAAGACATTCTTGCAATTCTACTAATCTTCAGACAACACAAGCAAGTGTTTCACAGTCGCTCTCCCAACTCGACAGTCGTACGTTCAACAGAAAGAATCATCACAGTTAAACATGTTAAATATTTTAAAACACTGACCTCTAAGCCGACAGAATCAGTCATACCTCCTTTTCAAAATAAATGACCCACAATAGTGCATAAACTGTAAAACAAAATAAGTGCTAAAAATCCAACAAAAATAATAAAACAAATTTTGTTTAATATTTTTTTAATTTTTTGTTTAATTATATATATATATAATAAACGCTTAAAAACATCACAATTAAGATAGCATCTTTTTTTTAATTTAACATTTAATTTTTAAAAATCTATTGCAGTGTTTTTATTGTAATATTTTTTATTTTGCTTTATATTTATTTTGTTTATTTTATACTTACTTTTTGATTGACAATGTAATTTTTGCGTATATTTTTTCGTCTTCTATTATATTTTTATTGTTTTTTTTAAGTTTGGATTATTTTTACTATTTTTTAAATATTTACATTATATATATGCCGGTGTGGTCTAGCAACACAACACTTGACTCAAACCTAGGTAGACATGGTTTCGATCCCCATTACCGACACTAAATGCGGAGCGTCGTTTGGTTTCACTAAGATGTTTATTGCTAAAAAATGTTTCCTATATATCATTTAAAATGAAAAAATAAGGGATAATATTAAATTTTATTACAACCTAATAGCACGCAGATTACTAGTTAAGAACAATCTATAAATTTTCTTTCTCGTCACGTACTGTAACTAAATCCTATTAAGTAGTATCACAAAATTGAAATCGAAATAATTTTTATTAAACATGCTCAAAAATAACTTTAGTGAAATATAAACTTTAATCAAACAAGTTGCTAAACTAAATAATTTTACAGCTATTTTGGAAATATAAAGTGATTAAATATGACAATTGCTAGTAAAAATATTTTATTTTATTTTATTTTTTGTATTCTTATTTGTTTATAATTTGTACATGTATAAACATAACTTTATGTTACAATGCACTGTAATATGAAAAAGGCTTTAATAACTAGTTAGAGCACTACTAATAATGTCAAAAATACAATGTCATTTCTAACGTATAAAAAACATTTACTGTATTTACGTTGACAAAAATTACGTTGGCAATTATATTAACTGAAAAATTTAGTTTTTTTTACGATTAAGGATTGTTTACGAGTTGAGTAGGCCAAAACACCCCTTTAGTACTCGGTTCTCAGATTGTTTCAGATTTTCAGGGGTATGTGAAATGGATGATAAGGTTTCAGGTTTGTACAAGAGTTAAATAGGAAGAAAACTCCTTTCAATACTCTGTTCAGGGTATCAGGTATCAATGAAAAAAATAAAAAATAGTTAACAAAAAGAAAAAAGCATTAGGTAAACTTAAGAAGGTAAAATTTATCGTATGCAAATTTGAACACCTGAAGGATGGGGCTAACACGACGTGCGGGGGCAGATTGTTCCATGCAGTGATAACCCTAAAAAAATAATGAAGTCCTAGTCGGGATTAAACTCGCGGCTTGGAGAGCTTGAGAGGGTGTCCTCTACGGAAATCATGGGAGAGGGCAAACATATGCTTAAACTGGGTAGAGTTTATGAGTTTGAAAACTAGAATTAGGTCGCCCCGGAGTCTCCTATCTTTTAGTGGGAAGAGACAAAGCGCTTCCAGTCGCTTGGGGTAAGAAAAACTCTTGAGGCTACGCAGGAGTCTAGTGAAGCTTCTTTGAACTTTGTCAAGTTTAACTATGTCTGCCCTTAGGATAGGCGACGTTACTTGAATACAGTATTCGAGGTGCGGCCTAATGTATAATTGATAAAGAAGTCGGGTACAGCTAGCTGGAATATTTTCTAAATTACGCCTGAAAAATTTTATAAGACGATAGCAGGTTAACGATGCTCTATTATGGTGTAACAAAAAGCTAAAGGAGGAATTGAAAGTCACACCAAGATCTTTCACCGTGTCAATCTTAGAGATAGTCTGAGTACTAGGGACAGTATATCGGTTTTCTGAAGGTTTTCCAAATGAGAAATGATTACATTTAAAAATATTCAGGGGGAGTGCATTGTCCTTAGACCACTGGTAAATGTTAATAACATCCTGATGTAGTTGTTCGGGGTTAGAACCCCAGATTTTAACATCGTCAGCATAAAGCAGGATGTTAGAATGAACAACTGTAGGCAGATCATTAATATAGATATTAAAAAGAAGGGAACTCAGAACTGATCCCTGAGGGACCCCCGATGAGATTGGAGAGGGAGAGGAGGCTGCACTACCTAATTTGACACAGAAAGTCACGTATCCAATCTAGGAGCGGAGGACTTATCCCAAAAGCTTTTAGCTTACCGAGTAAAGCTGAATGCGGAACTTTATCAAAAGCTTTGCAAAAGTTGAAGTAGATTACATCGACTGATGACCGATCCAGCATGCCGGTAATGCTCTTTGTAAACGTCAATAGATTGGAAAGACAAGATCTCGCAGGCATAAACCCATGTTGAGCTGAATTTATTAGGTTATTTATAGAGATAAAATTAACCAAATGGGATTTAATGATTTTCTCTAAAATTTTGCTAGAACCGGATAAAATACTGATTGGCCTGAAACTTTCCGGCTTGAACTTGGAACCAGACTTGTAAATAGGTCGAATAAAGGCGAGTTTCCAAATAGCAGGTAATTTACCGGACTGGATAGAGCGATTAAAAATATGAGTAAGGAGGAAGGGCTAGTTTGGAGGCACATTCTTTAAGAACTCTCGGGAATAATTCATCTGCACCTCGGGAGGAAGATTAAAGATGAAATAAATGTTTAAAGACTAGAGATGGCGTAATAATGGGACATCCTGAATCTAGGGTAGGTTCAGGAAGGGAACCGATAGTAAAATCCTGATTAAAAACGGACTTAAAATAATCACCAAAGGTGGTGCACATTTTTGGTAACGATAAAAAGGAACCAGAGACACTTTTAAGTTTGGGAAGGAAGAGATTATATCCTCGCTTGTTCTTGATAAATTTGAAAAGAAGACTATTGTCGGATCTGGCATTGTTCAGGAGTGAGTGGAGTCTATAGCTTTTAAGCCGCCTGAGACATGCTACTGATTTACTACGGAGATCTAAATAGCGGTAGAGGAAAATAGGGAGACCTGTCAATTTCCACCTATTAAAAGCAATATTGCGCGACTTAATGGTGCGGATAATAAAACGGGAAATTTTGGGTTTAGAAGGGGTTGGGGTATAAAATGGAATAAAACGCTCAATACCTATTCGGATGATCTGAGAGAAATGGTCGTAAAAACTGTCTGTGTTGTTAGTGGAGAGGTCCCAGGTAACATTCCCCAGGTAGTTCCTGAAACTAAAGGTAAAGAAGGGTTTGTCACAGAAAAGATTTTGAAATTAAGATAAAATCAAGGTAGATGGTGGAACAGTTAACAATTACAAAAAGCGAGTAAAAATAATAAATATACAAAAGTAACAATAAAACAAGTTTTGTATTATAATGCAAAAACACTGCAATAATTTTCAAAAAAGAAGAGAGAAAAGATTAATAACGCTCCACTTGGCGTATAGCATAACGCGCGCTTTACCTTGTGAGTTCACTATTATAAATGTCAGGAAAAAATTAGGTCTTAGTTAGTCCTATAATGTATTAATAAAAGAGAGTCCAATTTTAGAGCTAATTTTTAAAATTTATTAAATAAACTAGAAACATTTGTGTAAAAAAATTGCCTTTAATATTTTTGATTATAAGAGGAAAAAACAATATTTTTTATTAGTTAAAAAATAATTGGATGTTAATTGTAAAATAAAGACAAAAAATTAAAGAATTAAGAGGACTTAATTTAAATTGCCGCCAGAAAAATTTAAAACATCATAAAAGTATAAAAACTTAAGTTTTAATATTGTAAACCTAAAGAAATTAAATTATGAGTAATGTTTCTTAATAATGAAAAAATTAAATATTTTAATATATAAGAAATTTTTGATGGAACCTAAGTTTCTCACAAGTTTAAAGGGAGAATATCAATTTAGGCAACTTGAAGTTTAGCCTGATAACTTTAAATTTAGAAACGTTTATAAATTTATATTTAATATAAAATTTAAATGCTTAAAACTGTCTTAGATATCCCTTTAACAATCATGTTAATGAATCTTTTGAAGTTAATAATAAGTTTTTTAGAGATATTACATTAAAATAGTTTTAGACATATATTGGCTGCGACTTAGATAGGCTGATGTGGTCTTAATTTCACACATTTTTCAAAGCGTTTACCATTATTATTTTTACTTTAAATATTTCACAAAAAACATTTTTTAACAGTGGACATTTGAGCAAATCCAAACGTAGGCCCGCGTTTAGTGTTGGTTGTGGAGATGAAAATCAATCCTACCCTACTCGTGCGATACGCTTGCGTGACGTGCGCTCAAAAGTTTGCTTATTGTTTCTGCGCTTGCCATAGTGTTTACGTGTTTTACGTGTTTTTTTGTGTTTAATTGTTCAGTTTTGGTTAATTTTGTGTGCTTTGTGTATAATTGTGCAAATTTATTTGCCCAATTGTTTAATTTAAGTACGAGTGTATGTGTCGCGCTTGATCCTCCATTTTAGAATCTCTTTAACCCAATTATTATATTGCTTTGCTTGTGACATCTTATTTTTATTACATTTTTAGAAATTTTTAATCTAGCAATGAAAATGTCTCAGCTTGCAACTTGTGGCCGTCGCGGGTGTAGTAAGTTTGCAAAGACAGGTATGCTTTGTTCTAAGTGTAACACTTGGTTCCACAAAAACTGCACTGGTTTTTCGGAAAGTATCTACAACGATTTGGCCACTAGTGATGTTGATTTTATTTGTATAAATTGTATTTGGTCATCCGATTCTTCTCTTGTCGTCCATCTTTGCGCTACCACTAAGTCTGACTCTAAATCAGACGCCAAACTAGACCTTATTTTAGATCTAGTTAAAGATATTAAACTCAGTAACTCCAATATTAGCAAATCTGTAGATATACTAGCTGAATTGCAATCAGCTCTGCATGTATGTTCTAATAAACATTCCGTTGAGATTAATTAGCTCAAAGCCTCAGTTAGGACTTTCACCTCGACACTTGAGAAAGTTACTTTTTCCCCCATTTCTAATGCCGTTATTAGACTTTCTCAAAACGAAATCTTATCAGCTGTCAAGCAATATGCTACTGATAAAAGAAGGGACAACAATTTAATAGTTAGAGGCATTCTGAGATAGTTAAGATTTGCCATTCCCAGCCAATTAGTTTTAAGGCTACGCGTATAACATGTAAACGACGTCTATCCTCCCCCTCCCCCTAATTATTGTTTCCTTCAAAACCTCAGATATTGCTTCTGATATCCTCAGTAACTGGTCGACCGTTAAGTCTCAATTCCCGGAGATCCGTTTACATTAGGGTCACGCTACGACATATAGGATTGGTAAAACCCCGTTGTTGTCTCACTCATCCTGTCCAAAATTAGCTGCTATACCTATAGTCAAGTTAACCACCCTTAGACTTAAAAATAGCCCGTCCTACGTCCCCGATTTTCAGGATTTTCCACTAGCACCCCGGAGCCGTGTCTATTTCCTCCATCGTCTAAAAAGAACAGGACCGCTTCTTCTTCTTCCAGCATTTCTCCCCTAAGAGTAGTTTATACCAATGCCTGCAGTCTCCTTAATAAGCACACCGAGTTAAGTTTCTTAGTCCTAGAAACTAAACCTCATATTATTGGCATTACTGAAACCTGGCTGTCGGAGGATATGTAGGGTCTAAAATGGTACTTGTCAGTGAACTCTTAGTTTTCAATTTTTGCTGTTTTAACTTAAAAGTTATATTTTTT
>JAKXYG010001143.1:0-138175 GCA_025895645.1 Cardicola forsteri
TAGCGCATGGGTGCTAGAATACAGTTAAGATGCTTAAAAGGTATTTCAATGTGTCTGTTTACCATTTATAGCCGGTTAGGATCGTGGATCTTTCAACTGGTGTCAACCCCGGAAAAAAGTCCCCTAGTCAATTGCTGTAAACTCTGGTGTTGTCACAAGGAAACGGTCTTCTAGCCAATTGCATCCGAATTCCAGTTGCTATACGAAGTTGGAATTAATGAAGAGATAGCTCTACCACCAACTTATATTATGTTATGTTTTATGTCCACTATCAACGATAGATTTTGCATTGAATGATAGAAGTAGTGGCAATGACATGTTTTCTTTTACATTTAAAAGGTTTCTTTCAAAAAATGTATTAGATGTAAATGAAAAATGAATTCCAGTATTTGATTTTAATGATAATAGTATTAAGTAATACATCAAAAAAGAAATGTATACAAATAAAATTATATGAATATATATTTGTAAATAAAAAATATGTTACGTATGTAGTCATGGTAACTTAGTGTAGCGCAGCCCACAAATATATATATATATATATATATATTATCTACAAAGTTGTAAAGCATATCAAACAATCCCCTCCCAATGTTTTATATAAAAAAACCTGAGATACACAACAAACGTAGGAAAGTAACAACGTTTTGTGGGGCCAATAGATGGAATTTTTTAAAAACCAATTATCTGTGTTTGTTTTCAAGTTTCCATAATGGTGGTATTGTGCTTTATTGCTAAAACGAATATCATTGTGTATTATATTAAGAATTTTGTTGCGAATAATATTAAATGTATATGTAAATTAGTAAAATAAGGTACTTATTAATAAGTGCTAAATATGTCTAAGATAAGTAACAAGTGCTACATATACTTCAATATCATAGTAGGTCAACATTGGAGTCACTTATGTCACTATCTGTAGCACGCACATGCAGCACAACAATAATTTATTGCCATTCACACTAATAGTAATAAGAAGAAAAACTTACATTGACCGAATCGGGAATGGAATGCAAACTGTCGGTGACCGAAAAACTACTGCCAGGACTGGGAGCTACAATAAGAAAAAAGATGTACACTACCAACAACTGGTTTAAATCGGGGGAAAAAAAACGGACACTACTTTGGTATATTTAATTCGATACAATAATAAGCATTGAATCATTGGCCGTATTGAAAATAAGAGCTCCCAAACACAAAGTTGTTGCATTATTATTTCTGTATAGCATAACAACACACCTATTTCATTTTATAATTCCAAATATTAGAAGACGTTAACTGTGAGATGAATTCATTTCGTATATTCGTATATATATATATACGTTTGGGACTAACGAGAATATACGAAATGAATTCATCTCACAGTTTACGTCTTCTTATATTTTTATTTAAAATTATTTCATTATTCCTGTATATGTATAGAGCATATCAAACAATCTACTCCAATGATTTCACAAGTGTAACACTAACACATGAGACAAAATTTCTTAGCCGATAAAAGAATCCCTTGTGATGCCACTGCTATTTGCAATAACAGATGAAGTCGTCTGATACCTATAAAGTATCATACCTGTCTGTTTGCACCCAATCACATAGATAAAAGTCAAGTTATATCGTACTGTTTACTCGGTCCTTGATTCGTGCTAATCAGAGTCCAGAACGAAGCTTGACTATCACCATCAATGCAAATTAAAACTTCACAAGCATTACGGACTTTATTGAAAAGACCTTGAACTAGATGGCTACATATGGGGTTAGAACGAGAAATGTACAGTAGAATTATTGTCGAAAACAATAGAATGTTATCGGTCATCAAAAATTGAAAATCTATTCTGATTATGCAATGCATTTGTTAAACCCCCATAATAACTTAATTTGTTTGGACTAATTGTTGTGTAACGATGAATATAAAATAACAAAAGCTAATTTTTTATGGTACATTTGCACAAGTCCTCTATTAAATTGTTTTTTTTTAGAATTAGTGTTTGTGTCACGCAGTGAGATGTTAATAATCGTGAAGATTTGACTCATGCAAGTGTCGATTTTCAATGGTGGTGATATTCCTAAACATTCCTCCTTCATGTGGTGCATCCTGCACTAGGTGCCTATACGCATCTAGACTAATAACAGCAGGAATCAAGTGCACAGCGGTATAACTGGGCTTTCATTGGATTTCCGTTCAGTGAATGGATGTTAGCATACATCCAAGATGTTTACAGTTGGTAACGAAATTGATTCCTATATTGGCCTATTTTGATATTTAAGAATGTTTAGCACTTTTCACTTATCTTAGGCATATGTACTACTTACTAATAAATACCTTAGATAAAACTTTATCAATATATATATATATATATCATTTTCAATAAAAGCATTGTAATTATAATATGATACAACACTCGTTAGAGCAGTAAATCATAATACCTCCGTTTATTAAAACTTACAAATAAATACGTGTAATTTAAAAAAAAGAATATTATTGGCCAAAATACATTAATTTTTAACGAAAAAGTTACAATACTTTGCAATGTCAACAATTCAAGTAACATTCATTTCTATTTACAGCTTCTGCCAGTCGTTTTAAATCTGAGGTATCAATAAAATCTTTTAACTGAATTTTTTATAACAAATAATATTCTTTATAAGTAAGACGTTATTTTACAACTTGCTAACCTAACCTTTAAAAAAACCCAAAAACAAAATAAATAACGTTTAAATCCGGGCTGTAGATAATCAAAAGTACGAAGGTTGGGTTTTTGCTCAATAAAATGTCAAAGGATTTTATTGGTACCTTGATAGTCTCTAGATTAAAACGCCTGGCAGAAGTTGTAAATAGAAGGGAATGTTACTTGAATTGTTGACATTGCAAAGTTTGTAACTTTTTCTATAAATATCAATGTATTTTAGCCAACAATATTTTTTTTAACACATTACACGTGTTTATTTGTAAGTTATAATGAACGGAGGTATTATGATTTACTGCTAGAACGAATGGTGTTGAAAATTATAATTACAATGTTTTATTGCAAATGATATGTTATACATATTTTGATAAACTTCTATCCAAGGTATTTATTAGTAAGTAGTACATATGCTTAAGATAAGTAAAAAGTGCTAAATATTCTTAAATATCAAAGTAGGCCAATATAGGAATCCATTTCGTTACCGACTGTAAAAGCTATCTCAAGATAACTATTTACTATATGTAGCCAGTGAGGTTTGTGAATCCGTCAATCGACGTTAACCCCAAAGAAGATCACCTCGTCAAGGAAGCGGTTTCATGGCCAAGAAACTTCATTTATCCCTCCATATCCATTTCGCATCCGGAAACCTTTTCGTAGAGGAATTCGGGAAGATATTCAAACATAGAATTAATGAAGAAGTGACTCTGCCACCATCCTATGTTATGTTATGCGTGACGCAGTTGCTTCTTTATTATTTCCTTATAAAGATTATGTTCATAATGCTGTGCATTCGTTTTCTGATCCGTCTTAATCTGAGCCAACGATGGTTTACATGGAGAATCGGGAATAACATCATCATCATTGAAAATTGACAAAAATAATTTTGAAAATCCTACAACCAAATCAATTGTTCCGATCTGTTTCAAAGTGGCAGAAATAGCCAAAAAGCTCAACTGATAGCTGGATGATGATGCGTAGCCTCCTCACTGACTATAACAGAAAATCATTTGTCATTTGCCTAGCGGTACGATGCTTGACTAGGGTAGCCATGGGTTGGGCTTCGTGCAAATGTCCACCGCTAAAAAATGTTTGGCTTGAAACATTTAAAGTAGTAAAGTAAAAATTAAATTAGTCAGACAAACAAAACAGGTGCCATTATCAACTGACGATGATGGTTGTAATAAATCGAACCATTGCTTGTCGGCATATGATAATCGGCAACCGACGTGCTGGAATATCCAACCTTTGGTCCAAACTCGCTGCCGCTTTGACCCCCATCCTGATAGGTCGACAGAAGCAAGCCGCTGTGAGTGGTAGGCAGACCGTCGCGACCCGTCAAGTCGTACAATTTGACGTAGACGGGATTGTAGGGCACGGACAAAACGGACACGTCGTGGCCAGCCGATTGAAGAGATTCGGCGATGCGGGTAGTTGAAAATAGACACTCGTCTGGTATTTCCAACACTTTGGGATATCTTTTTTTGGCGGCGGCGGCGGAGGGGGGGGCGGTAAAAAGTTAAAATAAAATTGCTATTATAAAGAATAGTGTGGCTTTGAAATGCAGTCATCGGTGCCCTACTAAGGGCGTGAACAACCCAACTGAATTTAAAGTATTTTTAGACGGATCGTGAGGATTTCAATAATATAAAGTAAAAATACTAGGTGTAAACTGTGCGATGAATTCAATTTGTACAGTTTCGTCAGTCACAAACGAAAATTTAGTATATATATATATATATATGTATATATAAACACTAACGTACACACATTACAGCAAAGCTAAGTTTAATGTAGTTACTGCCTGCTTTAATGCACACAAACTGGGTTTCAATGTGTGAATATAAACAGAATCAAGAATTTTCAACATATTGAAAAGTTGAGAGGTAATCAACAATTTTTGAATTCGATTTTATGTCTGTTTTGTGGTAAATGATGTGAAATGGAAAAAGTGCATAAGTGTTCACTTCCGTTTGGTCTCTTATTGATCGAGACGGGAATGTGTTCTTTAACCCTATTAGCTAAACGACGCATTGTTCGATCAATATATTTGATACCGTAACTGCAAGTTAATTGATAAATGCAATGATCGTAATGTGTGTGTGTATGTGTGATTGAATGATATTATTTACTATAATAAAGGGAACCCAATGCTTATAAAGTCTCAAATTAAATGCTTGTAATATTCCCAACTGCCCTTCCTCAATATGGAGCATTCTGGACTAGGTGCCCAAGAACCGAATGTACGGCGGTATAACTTGGCTATCACTGGACTCCTGTTCCGTAAACAGGTGCCAACATACAACCGGTTAGGCTTGTAGATCCGTCAACCGGCGTAAAAACCCCAAATTCCCCCAAAGACAATCGTCTCTGTGAATACTGGCGGCGTCGCAAGGAGGCGGTCTCCTAGCCAATTAGCTTCATTTATTCTCCTCCAAGTTCAATTTACAAACGGCAACACCTCTTTGCAGAGGAATTCGGAATGATATGCGCAAACTTGGAACTAATGAACAAATGGCTCTCCTTTTGTTTTTTTTTTGCTACATGAAAATTAAGTATATGTAGATATTACGTATACTATTTGTAGTCGTTAGCATTTTTACTCCGACAACCCGATTATACCGCTGTGCACTTAATCTTCTATCCAAATTAGTCCGAATCCAGGATGCACCACATGGAGCTACGTTGATAGGATTATCATAATTATTGGAAATTAATACTTTAAAGACATTACTCATATCTTCAGTATAATTAGCATTTCTAATAACTAGGATTATTCAATAGCATACACTGTACCATATAGACCATACCTCTTGTCTTAAGATATGATAATAATAATAATAATAATAGAAGTAGAAATAGTAACATTGTTACAGAGTAGCACAGTTTAGTCGTGAGATTAAGTGTCTAAATCAAAAAATCAATAATGAAATGCTTTTAATTTGCATATATATATATATGTATATATATATATTATATATATATATATATATATATATATATATATATATATATATATATATATATATATATATATATATATATGTACGCATTTCAGATTATTCAATCATCACGTATCCAATGTAATTCTTACACTATTGATTAGTGACATGAATAAAAAACTTTAATTGTTCACATACCAATTATGACAAAATGCATGTAGAGAATTACATGATATTTCATAAACATAAGTAGTTGATGATTCATTTGAATGAAAGTAGAAAGTATTATATATATATACATACAGGTTCGAAATTTGTGTGTACACATCATCAACAACAATATGTTGATGGCAAAGCCAACTCTTTATTAGTTCTAAGTTCTCATCCCGTCCATCCCGTATAATTCCTCTACACTATTCAAGGGTTTTCGGTGACGTGCAGAAATATATCAGTCCAACGACTTTGCTATTGCTTCCAAGATAAAGTCCCAGCCAAAATAACGTAAAAATCGTCACAAACACCATCCATCCAAGTACGTTTCTGACAACGTTTCTTTTTATTCCAATCGTCACGTTGTACGATAGGTAAGAGTGCATCGGAGTTTATACAAACAAGCGCAATCTTCGTTGTCGCAACACCCATGATGGAAGGTCATGAAGTTGTAGGTAATCTCGAATTTGATAGATAGCAATCTTTTTAGTCCAATCTCTTGAAACGGAAAAGATCAATATCTACCACATTATTATTATCATTATAGCAAACGCTTATTGCGGTTTGGCAAACGAATTGTAAGGAAAACTCCGCCCCCATCATTCACGGCACAAAGCGGTATTTGGAAGAACAAAAAGATTTTATTTGTAGCTCTTAGCTAAAAACGAATTAAATGGTGTATCAGTTTTGACTCCCGTTTGTCTTCGCCCAAATCTCCCCTTACTGAAAAATGCGCGCTTCCCATCCAAACGGGATTTGAGTAATGCATATAAAGTCTCAATTTCCAATAATTGTGATATTTCTTGACTGTTCGTCCTCCACGTGGTGCATCCTGGACTAGGGTCCGAGGGCTACTACTACTGTAGTAGTAGTAGTAGTAGTAGTACTACTACTACTACTACAATTTAAGTAAGTAAAAAACTGTAAATTTCAAACACATGACAACAAGTATTAGCATAATGATTGCGAAAAAAAATATTGTCTCTAAAACCAAAGTAGTTACATTTTTGCATTTCAAAACTAACATGTGTAAATAATGCGCATTTGGCACCTTGACAAGCAACTTACTTCTCAAGAGGCGTTAATTGATCAAAAGCCATAGCTGGCAATAACCAGGGCATTGTATTTCGACGCATCTTTATGACCTTTGGGAAAGAGATAGAAATGGATTGGGGGAATGGGAGGGGGGGGAGAAAGAAAATATTTATTAGGAATAAAACGGTACCAAAAATTAGGTATCATCGAGTTAGAAACAAAACGGTGTTAATCTCGACTGGAATGCTAATGATCCTAAGGATTTGGGTAATTTCCAATAATGGTGATATTTCTAGACTTTCCTCCTCCATGTGGTGAACTGTAGACTAGGTGTCCGTAGGCATCTAGACTACAAACCGCAGGGACCGAATGCACAGCGCTATAACTGGGCTTCCGCTACGGTGGATGGACTAGGCATATACCCAGGGTACTTAAAAGGTATCTTAAGTTATATGTGTTCCATATATAGACCTTGGGCTAAGGAAGAAAACTGTAATTTAAAATCAGGCGGCCTCGTCAATCTTTGCGAACAGGCAATTGGTTTTTTAGACAAATTAATCTGCTAAAGTATAAGCTTAGCACACTGGTCACTTCAAAAAATCAACGACGCATTATTATTATATAACGCTAATCCTTAAAAAAAGATAAGAGTAACAACCAAAATAACAACAAAGTCCCATGATTTACAAAAAACACGGGACATCAAAGTGATTTCATGTATTCTAACATGGTTCCTCCGTGAGACATTTATTTCACTTGTATCTTCCAAAGTGGTTTTTAGCCCAGTTTTATGTGATCAAGCCCCAACGCTTCTTTTGCCATCGTCAATTGTCCATGACCAAAACCGTTCTTGCTGGTCTTTCGGGTGACGGTAAATGTAATTTTCTTCGTCTAGTCAAAAATTGAACTTCCTTTCGACTCTTACTCAACGCTGTTACGTGCTATCATTTCTTTGCCAGAATAGCAGCCTCTTGTTTGCTTTTACAAGACTATACATGGTTTACAGGGGCCATTTTGCTAAACTTGCACTCAAATCCTCCCCATTAACCCAACTTTAAAAGTGGCTAGATCAGTTCACATACAGTCTCCTCTGGGCGGAGATAAATAACGCTAATATCCACTTTCATTTTGGTTGGTGACGTGGCGTCACCTTTTCATTATTTCCCATATTTATACGACATATAAACGATCGATTTCGATGGATTAATAAGCCTAATAAATGTAGAAGAATAACGAAGTTTCTTGGCCAGTAGACGGCATCCCTGTGACGTCGCCACTGTTCGTAAAGATTGACAAGGCCGTCTGATTTTTTGTCAGAGTTATCTCCCGTAGCCCCATGGTTACATATGGTATACATATACCTTAAAATACCTTTTAACTATCCGAGGTGTATACTTGCACCCACCCAGTTATACCGCTGTGCACTCGGTACCTGCTGTTATTAGTCTAGATACCTAGAGGCACCAAGTCCAGGATGCATCACGTGGAGGACTAACAGTCAGGAATATCACCATAATTGGAAATTGAGACTTTATAAGCATTACTCAAATCCTCAGGATCATTAGTATCCTATATCATAATAGAGTTAAATATAAGTCGAAAGAAAGACCAATATTCAATTAACATGATCTTTAATATCTAAAATTTAATTGCATAGAACAATGTGGTTACCCAATGGAAAAAGTTTTGCAATAATAATAATAATAATAATAATAATAATAATAACCATAAAAACAATCTCCGTTTACCGGGATGCTAATGACCATGAGCATTTGAGTAATTTCCACGATTCGATGTCAGGATGGTCTAGCAGTACAGCGCACAACTTCAACTGGGGGTTCGAATCCCGCCACCGACCCACACGTTCGGCTTCGCGCAAACATCCATTGCTGAAAGGTGCGTTGCCCGTCAAAACATTTAAAGTAGCAAAAATACATACAAAGATAGCACAGCAGTGATATAACTGGAATTCCACTTCGACAGATGGATGCAAGCGTACACCCAGAGTACTTTAAAGGTATCTCAAGGTATACCTATTCTGTATGTAGCCTTTAACTAAAAAGATGGCTTTGACAAAAAGTCCATATTTGCGAACACAAGAATGTTATCTATTAACAACAAAACATCGTTATATACATTTGTGCACGCTTATAAAACCACATGAGTCGATCGTTCAATAGGCTGTACAAGTACAATATATATATATATATATATATATATAATCCACTTATTTGTCCGTCATAACCAACTCACGTGATTGACGTGTTCGGTGAGCGACGTCAGACTGGCCAATTGGCCAATGAATGAAATAGCACTAGCCAATAGCGAATGCAAGGCGCAACACTGAATCAGCGGAATGTAATGGTTGTTGGAAACAAGTTCCGTTTGAACTGCCAATATTAGACGGAACAATTCGGTTATAACCTGATAGATTGGAGGCGGGGGGGAGGGTGGCAAAAAATAAATAGGCCGTTTTATTAATGGCGCTACTAGTACTTGGACTGGTACAACTATTTAATCTTTAAAGTTGTTCTTTCATTATGTCTATAATTGTACGGCATAACAAACGTAGATGAATACCAACATTTCTTGGTTGGTAGATGACATCTTTGTGACAAGAGTTATCTCCCTTAGCCCAAGATCTACATATGGTATGCATATACCCCAAAATACCTTTTAACTACCTCGGGTGTTTGCTTGGACCCACCCGCCGTAGCAAAAGTCCACTGCAACGCTGTACATTCGGTCCCCACTGCTATTAGTCCACGAAGCACCGCATGGAGGAGGAACAGTCAAGAATAGCAACAACTATTAGTAAATTGAAACTTTATAAGCATTACTCCATTCCTCAGGATCATTAGCATCCCTTGAAGCGATTGAAAACAATTGGTCCAATGTTGTTCTTTACAGAAGGCAACAAGTAGATTAACAAGTGATTAGGGTAGGCGTAGTTGTTGACAACACATTGTCCATTAAAAAAGACATCACAACTGTCCCATCTAGCTGTCTAAAACAATAATTTATCCACTACTCTGACAGAGAGTTGGCGAATAGCATCGACACTTAATCGTGTTACAGTTTCGCCACGGACAAGCGACAAACCTGGAAAAAACAAAACAACTAACTATGCCAATGATCCTGACGAGTTGAGTAATGCTTACAAAGTATTAATTTCTGATGATGAAGATATTCTCGACTAATTTTCCATGCGGTGTATTCTGGACTAGGTGCCTATAGGCATCTAGACTAATAACAGCAGGGACCGAGTGCACAGCGGTATAACTGGGCTTTTACTGGACTCCTGTTCAGTGAATGGGTCATAACATGCATCCAAGATATTCAAAAAGTATCTCATGGTATCCATTTAGGCTTGTTGATCCGTCAACCCCCAGTTTCCTCGTCAATTCCTATGAACACTGGCGGCATAGCTAGGAAGCAATCTTTTAGCCAATATACTTCAATAATCCTCCCAAGTTGAATTCACATAGGTTATTCGGAATGCTATACAAACTGGTTACTAATGGAGAAGTGACTTTTCTTGTTGTTGTACTACTGCTACAACGCGTGGATGTCATCCAATAATAAAGCTGCTATATCGATTTGGACAAAACATGACTCACAAAACAAAGAACGAGAATAGAGGAGGGTGAGAGGGGTAGAGAGACAAACGATGAATCATCGGGAAATTGACACCATTGAAAATAAAAAGAGAGAACATCATGTACACAAATAAACAAACTCACCTGTTCGGCTCCCATTTCGAGGGCTACCAAACCAATGGTGCAGTGTAAATGTTCCAGATTTTCAAGCGTATTGGATCGGTCCAGTAGCTGGTGATATATATTTTCGACAAATAGCACACCAATCTGTGGAACAAATCAAACATTGTACATATGCTACCTGATGAAGTGCCAATAATTCTGAAGATTTGAGTAATACTTACAAAGTTTTAAAATCCAATGATGGCGATATCCCTCACCGTTCCTCCTCTATGTGGGGCATCCTGGAATAGGTACCCACAGACTAATAGACTAAGAACAGCAGGGACCGAATGCACAATGGTATAACTAGTCTTAAAAGGTATCCCATTGTATACATATACAATATGTAGGCCTTGGGATAAGGGTTGATAAAAAATAAGACAAGAAATAGTGACGCTGTCACAAAGACACGACAAGAAACTTTGCTATTCTTCTACGTTTGTTATACTTATCAAGTCATCGAAATCGATTTTTTAATATGCCGTACAACTGTGTCACCAACCATCATCCGTCAATTAAATAATTGACAAATAGTTCCATTAATGATGCCAATAATTGCGTAAATTTAAGTCATGTTTACAAAGTTTCAATTTCCAATCTAACTCATACTAACATGGATGCAGTCGATTTACATTCTATATTGATTCATTAGTACGTTCTAGTTCCATTAATTTCAGCTACCATTCGTGGACTACAAGCTAGAAAACACACATTTGATAAATCAACAGGTGAACAACATTTTGATTTGAACGAATGTCGCACTCCGCCGTTTAAATCCTCTCGAGGTGTAAGGATCAAACCCGTGCCCCAGGCGCCGTACCACTAGATCACCCCGGCACATATATGTCTTGTCTTGTTGTATTTTCCCGGTCAAGAGACGATATCCAGTCCGTGTTACTCTGACAAAATCATTGAAGTTTAGTCCCTCGCCTCCACATACAACACAAAACAAACTCTAACAGGATTGTCGTCTCCTTAACGGAATCGGCTAATTGGTCGCATATCAGCCAACAAAAGAAAGGCCTATAATCTAAATTTGTGTCTATAGAAGGCTAAATGTATCTGAAAATGTTCAATTTAAATGTACTTTTATGAATAAAATGTAGGTGTCGCATGTATAAACATGTTTTATCAATACGAACTAAAATTTTGAAAGATAGTGTCATCAACATCAAACTTTAGTCATCAGGGGGGATGTTGCACTTTATTTTGTTCTACAACATCATAGATGATACAGATGTTAAACTAACATTTCGAGCTGATCGAGAATTCCAAATCGACTTGAATGGCCACTTGCCGAAAGATATTTAAACAGTAAAGCGAAATAATAGGGTATGCACTGTTTAACTCTTAATCATGTATTCCATTTGGCATCTGTTGTCAAAAAATGAGATAATCCTGATAGGGCGTGAGCCAGTGGAATGAAATCTTACCACCGCTTTTTGTGTTCAAATACCTTCAAACAACTACAATAATACTGTTAATACTAGTTGAAATGCTTATAATCAAGAGGATTTAAGTAATGCCTTCAAATCACAAATCTCAATAAAAATCATAATCCTGTTTCCACATATACAAGTGGTAGAATGCTAATAATTCTCGCGATTTGATCAATCCTTATAAAGTCTCAATTCCCCATGATGTTGATATTCCTGACTGTTCCTCCTCCATGTGGTACACCGTTGTCTAGATGCCCATAGGTATACGGACTAATAACAGCAGGGACCGACTGCACAGCGGGCTTCGGCTAGTGTTTGGGTGCGAGCATATACCCGCGATACTTAAAAGGTTTCTCAAGATATACGTGTACCATATGTAGCCGTTGGATTAAGAAAGATAACCCTGACCAAAAAATCAGGCGGTGACCACAATACCAACCGAAATAAAAAATATACATGTGATAGATCCTGGACAAATACAACAACACCAAAGGCACTTACAAGTACGACAAGAACAAAACAACCTAACCAATGTTAGTCGCCAATGTCACTATTAACATTAAACAAAGAATTGTCAATAAATCAATATGCATTAGTTAAATACTGATTATGTAAACAATAACATTTTAAAAACCATTATCATATGTATATATTTTATTCATTTCTCTAAGCATATAGACCAACGAAAAAGGCAATGCCCCCTATTGCACACATAGGTGTTTATTGTCATTGTCGATTAAATCAAAGAAGAATAAAACAAGAACAATATCTGTCTAGTCAATCAACTACAACCTTATCTTTATAACAACGAAACTTCAATGTTTCAGTTTAGTGTTTATGAATGAGCCTATGGTATATATATATACTACACTGTAGCCAATCCCAAGTCTGATTGATAAAGGAAGAGAGTTTGGGCACAAGATAAGCAACCTGGCCTCTGTAAAACATACTGCTAAATTATTATTATTATTACTTATGTGAAAACAGCATAATTCTGATGATGAGGTTTGGCGATGTCCAAACAGAAGTTCGATCTTCGATATGCAGGATATTCAACACCAATAATAATAATAATAATATATAATCATATGGAACAATTTTGTTGCACAATGCTTTTTAAAGCGAAAGGGTTTTGAAATTATATATATATATATATATATATATATATATATATATATATATATATATATATATATATATATATATATATATATATATATATATATATATATATATATATATATATATATATATATATATATATATATATATATATATATATATATATATATATATATATATATATATATATATATATATATATATATAATTACTTATGTGAAAACAGCATAATTCTGATGATGAGGTTTGGCGATGTCCAAACAGAAGTTCGATCTTCGATATGCAGGATATTCAACACCAATAATAATAATAATAATATAATCATATGGAACAATTTTGTTGCACAATGCTTTTTAAAGCGAAAGGGTTTTGAAATATATATATATATATATATATATATATATATATATATATATATATATATATATATATATATATACCCATTTTAACAATTACCGCAAAAAATTACAAAGATATTAAATCTAAATTAATTTGTTATGTCCAATTGTTTTTTCGTAAAAACAACTATCGGGAATTAAAAATAATGTCTAGTGCTTAATAGATCCTTTATATATACTTAGAAATATTTATTTAAGAAGGCTGAGTCGGCCAAAATAGCATATTTTAAAAGCTACTTCTATATTAACGTGGATAATAAGTTAAAATTACATAATTTTAATAATAATTAGCCTATTATTATTTTGTGTGCTTAATTTCATTAAAAATGAACAATAACTAATTCTTAAAATTGATGTTAAACACACATTCAAATCTGCTCTGATTGTGATGTCATAACAATTATCAAAATAAACATTTAATTATTCTAATCTATATAAATAAAAATAATTAAAAATAATTTTTTTTAATTTTAAATAAAAATTTTAAAATAAATCTAATAATTTATTATTTACGATTAACCTTGAGATACCGCTCAGCCGCTAATTCTGCTTTTTGATTGCATTGTTTTTGAAATGGAGAATAGTGATAAAAAAATGCTTTCATCTTACTGAAAATGAACACCGTGTTATTAAAGAATTAAAAAATGAAGGATTTTCACCAAAAAGAGTAGCAGATTTATATAGATTTAACCTTTCAACAATTTATCGGATTATCAACGGTCAAAAACCTCGAAATTATGATAATGTTGGAAGAAAACGTGCAACAACAAGTACAGATGATCAAAAAATTATTATAGAGTTGAAAAAAATTTATAATAAACCTATTTCAGAAACTAAAAGAAATAGTTTAAACAGTTTTACTTATTCCACTATAAGAATCAGAGCAATCGAATCTGGTTTAACTCTACAATCACCAAAGATCAAGCCATTTATTACCAAAAAACAAAAGGATAACCGATTAGCCTTTTGTAAACTATGGAGTGAACGACACTTATGTTATTGGCGTTCCGTATACTTTGCTGATGAAACAATGATTCGTGATGAACCATTTGGCTTTAAAAACAAAGTGTTGTGTGGGACAAGTTTTCAAAAATATTCACTCCCGGTTGTTAGAAAAAAAGCCCACCCTCGACAAGTAATGTGTTGGTTTGGTATTAAGTATAATCAACCTATCAAATGGAGAATTATATCTGGTACCTTAAATAGTGAAAAATTTGTTTCAGTTATGAAGGATGTTTTTCATTATGAAATGCAGCACACTTACGCGAGGGTTACTACTGTTTTTTCAGGACAATGCTCCATGTCATACGTCCAAAAAGGTAACGTCATATTAATCTAAGTTCACTATATTTGCTTTATATTTACATTTAGACAGTAGAGGGGCTAAAATCAAAAAAGCTATCTTTCGCTCAATTGCCACCTAACAGCCCGGATATCAATGTTATTGAAAATTTTTTCAGTATGCTAAAGCGCAATATCAATAAGCATACCGAAATTGAGGATTTATGTGAATGCATTCGGTTTGTTGTTCAATATGAGATGAAACAAGAATATATCAACACTCTCATCGACAGCATTCCAAAACGCCTGGATCAGGTTGTTCAAAAGAAAGGCGATCACATAGATTATTGAATATTTTGAACGTTGTAATATCCTTAATCATTTGGTAACTGAACAAATTGCGTGCAATCTGTATTTTTATTAATAGTTGACGTTATAATTCATGTTAATCATTTTACTCCATTTCCGATTTTGCACCCGTTGATATTTTATATAATTTTTTTACTTACAATATATATGTACATATAATTATAGTTTTTTTAAAATTATTATATAGTATTGTATATTTTATAATTGAAGTGACGTTTCTCTTGTATGCTATGTAGATGCTAGAGAGGTTTTAGTTAAATAATCACTTTTTTGCAGTAATTGTTGTGAGGGTTGTATATATATATATATATATATATATTCAGACAAACTTGCCTTTTTGATAAATAAAATATCCTGTCGTTCTGGTTTGGTAATAACAAAATATTTTTGCAAATCATTGTCTTCATAAATACTAAAAAAAATACAGTAGAGTAAAAAAACATTGCAGTTATTTATGAGAATTCTAGATTGTTAATAATAATTAACTAACAACCAACAACTAATATTAGTACCAAGCATCTATGATGCTTTATCGTATGAAGGATCTATAAGACGGTTTTCATAGCCATATCACTGAATGTTTTTTTTTATTTTTGAAATTATTGTAACTTTATTTTTTTGTATTGTATAATGCTGAATGTACTTCTACTAAAGTATATATATATATATATATATATATATATATACTACCAATTTTATATCCCAAACAAATTTTACCAGATAAATATAGAATCAAATATAAAGGACTTAAAATGAATGTTGATCATTTTTAATTCTTAAAAATTATTTTTGCAAAAAACCGACCGGAGTAAAAAATTAATACCGATTTAATACTCTTAAATTATCGTTTCACGGCTTATATATATATATATATCTTTATATATACATATATATAATCGTTGAACATTGTGGATTACTACAACTTGATATGTGCATACAAGTGTGGTTGTAAAAAACATGCTATGAAATTGAGTACATCACATGATCCGACACATAAGGTCCTAATAACGGACAAAAATAAATGAAATCGTTAATGTCAACAACTATGTCAGTCTATAATTACATTAAAATGTATATCAATTTACTCTCTCAAGCGGTACAGCGCTCGATTTAAACCAGGTTCGAATCTCACCACCGGTACTAAATGCAGACCCACGTTCGGCTTAGTTACAATGTCTGTTGCTGAAAGATGCGTTTCCCGTGCAAACATATACATGTATATTACTGAGCATATTCTTGGCGTTTTAAAATCTAGGTCCTTAGGAATCCGGAATTTTGAAATTATGCACTAATAGTATCATTGCGCGAATATCTTTGTTTCGAATAATGATACTGATTTTTCTAATTCATTAATTACTCATATTATCAATTAACACTACTATTTTGCAGTATCGATTCAATTATTTTTATTCCAATTTATGTAGGGTTTTGCTGCTACTGCTGATGATGATAATAACAACAATAGTAACGTGTCACTAAAAAATAAATTATCTTTACAATTACTGTATTTTCATCACACCTCATCAACAACCAAATCAATAATTTGGGCGTAATTTAGATTCACACACACACACACACACACACCCAAACAAATAAATAAACGCAAGTTTCAAAATAAACAATACGAATTACAGCATCATCATTGAAAATGACCATGATGATGTGATAACAAACACATGTTGTATATGTAAAATGGTTCATTTGAACTAGAAGGAGAAGGCAAGAAAATCAGTTACGTGATCAGTTATTATTGCGTCATCAACTAAAAATATTGCAGCTGACCTCGAGATTGCAATTAGTACAATGAGCACAAAGTAATCGATTAGCATTTTAAAAATGGTTGAAATCGACAAAAATCAAAGCATCCAACAAATGAATCACATCGTTCATTCATTGTCCTGTTGGTGACGCGTCTTTATACTTGTACAGCATATTAGACGATCGATTCCTGACTGACATAACACACCTTTTTGGCAGATAGACAACATCCTCCTGACGACACCATCGTTCGCAAAGATTGGCAAGGCGTCTGACCTTTTGTTAGGATTGTATCCCATAGCCCAACGACTACGTATGATGTACATATACCAAAAGATACCTTACAACTACCCACTTGCAATCCCACTTATACCGTGGGGAAATCGATCCCTAATCCATGTTAAATATTTATTTGTTTTCATTACTTTGAATGTTTTGACGGCAGGCCGAACGTGGACCCGTATTTCGTGGGTCGGTGGTGAAATATTTTAACTTATGCCCACTCAGGTCCAAGTTGGGCGCTGTAACCGGCACAAATATAGAAATAATAATAATAATATTAATAATAATAACAATAATAATAAGAATAATAATGACAATAATAATAATGATATAATAATAATAGTAATAATAATAATAACATAATAATAATATAATAATAATGATAATAATAATAATAATATAATAATAATGATAATAATAATAATAATAACAATAATAATAATAATAATAATAAAAATAAAAATAATAATAATAATAATAACATTAATAGTACTAATTATAATAATAGTAATAGTAATAATAATAATAACAATAATAATAATATAATAATAATAATAAAATAGTATAATAATAATGATAATAATAATAACAATAATAATAATGATAATAGTAATAATAATAATAATGATGATGATAATAATAATAATGATAATGATAATAATAATAATAATAATAATAATAACAATAATCATAATAATATCAATAATAGTAATAGTAATGATAATAATAATAATATAATAATAATATTAATAATAATGACATAATAATAATGACATAATAATAATGATATAATAATAATAGTAATAGTAATAATAATAATAATAATAATAATAATAATAACATTAATAGTAATAATTATAATAATAGTAATAGTAATAATAATAATAATATAATAATAATAATAATAATAAAATAATATAATGATAGTGATAATAATAATAATAATAATAACATAATAATAATAACAATAATAATAATGATAATAATAATATTAATAATAATAATAATACTAATGAAAAGATGGTAACTAGATCACCAAGGATGGCATATCGACGCCCATGGGAAAGCGTACCGAACATTGAGCAGTCGCTGGTCATTTTTGTGCATGTCGATAAGCGTGTGTAAAATCTTTTGGACAATAATTCGAATCATCGGATCGGGGTCGATGGCAACGCCGCGCAGGAGCAACGTCAAAAAGTCGACATTCAACGCGTTCGAAATAGCAACCGTTTTGTATTGAATAGCGACCGTGAGCATTGTTTGGAGTAGGACTTTGATTAGAGGCTTGGAATGGTCCGAATATTGGACTTGATAGCTGCAGTGAATGTCGATTACATTGAGTTGACATTTTGGTTAACGGATCAAATAAAAACAAATAAACAAATGAGTGATTACTGGAACACACACTCTCAAACAAACATCAATAACTCTGGGAGTAAATCCAACGGTGCTACTAGTCATTATCATTATCGGGGATAAACATATCCCCAGGATGGTCCAAATTATCAAAATCGCACAAAATATCAAATTTTCCAGTGTACACTTAATAGACGACAGTTGAAGTTTGATAACTTCAAACGTTAATTACATTCCGAATTTAAACCCCTCCAATGAACTCTATTAACTTTTTGAACCGTAATGCTGTTAGTCTGTCTAAAACTATACAGGAAAAAGGCTTAAAAGATAACATTGAAACCAGCTAAAATTTGGAGGTAGAATTAATATTAATAAACCATTTTGCACCAGACTGTTGGTTGTGAGTTCTAACAGAAAACAGTTTTATCGATACTTAATCTTACAATAAATCATTTTACTATCTTGCATTAATATTGAAGCAGTTTATAGAATGGTTCATTCAATTTGGTTAGTGATGTAATTAGCTCAACATTATTTCTATGTTTGTACGGCATATTCAACAATGGATGAATAATAAAGTTTCTTCGCTCTTAGACGGTATCATTCTGATGGTGCCTGATTGTCTGTCAGGTTTCTCTCTTAGACCAACAGCTACACAAGGTATATCTTCAAAGTATCCCAGGTGTATACTTGCACCTATCCACAACAAAAGTGGAAGCCTAGATATATCGCTGTGTTAGTCCAGGATGCGCAATATAGAGGCAATAGTCAGGAATGTCACCATAATTTAAAATGGAGATTTTATAAGCATTAATCAAACACTCATGATCATTGGCATCCTATCTTAAGAAAGATTGTTGAAAGCTACTCAGTTTTAGTTTGTGATTTTTAGTACATCTACAACTCTAAACAATTACTGCAAAAAAAAAGATTATTTAACTGAAACCTCTCTAGCAACTACATAGCATACAAGAGAAACGTCACTCCGATTATAAAATATATAATACTATATAATAATTTTAAAAAAACTATTAATATATATACATTTATATTGTGAGTTAAAAAAAATTGTATAAAATATCAAGTGGTGCAAATGGAGTAAAATGATTAACATAATTTATAAAGACAACTATTAACAAAAATATAGATTTCATGCAATTTTTTCCAGTAACCAACTAATTAAGGACATTAGAAAGTTCAAATAATTCAATAAGCTATGTAATCGCCTTTCTTTTGAACAACCTGATCCAGGCATTTTGCAATGATTTCGATGAGAATGTTAATATATAAATAAACAATTATGTACTTGACATTATCTTTAATTGTCAATATTTATTTTTACGAAAAACAATTGGACATAACAAATTAATTTAGATTTAATACTTTTGTAATTTTTTGCACTAATTTTTGAAATGGCTGTACGTCTTACGTGTAGTTTAAAAACATAAAATTTCATTGATTAAAATCGAAATGTACAGTCGGACATGACCATTCTGGGTCAATTGGGTCACAAATACGTACCTAACCATTGGTTCGAAATTGAGAATAAATTTCAAAATTTCAATTTTCTGCGTATCGGGCAAATTTTTGGCAAATTTAGCAATTGTATTGATAATGGCTTCTTGAAATTGTTGTTCTCCGCTCAGTTTCATGTTGGAGGCACTTTTGTCTACGTTGTGGGGAGTTTTGTCGATGCTTGAACGCAAAATCTGCAAAGTTTGTTAAAATTAAAAAAAAAGAAACAACAACGATAAAAGTTGGTAAAGCAGAGCCACGGGTTAATTGCTTAATATATATAAAAACAATAACTCCGCCTAGTTTGGATTAGAAATGATTCAATCTAGCCAGTCCCAAGCCTGGATAAAGGAGGAGGGTTTGAGCGCAAGGTTGGCAACCTGGCCTCTGTAAAAATTTATACTGTTGCGGAAACAATGAAAGATGACGTCATTCCAGCAAACAACAACGTTTCTGGATGGCAAAGTTACCAGATGAGTGAAAGCCGAAAGAAAGCGCAATCTTCGATTTACAGAATATTTAATGCCAACGAGATTTTGTTATTGTTTTGCTGTAGTTGTTGTCTTATTGCCCCATGCTTATTCTTAAAGCAAAAGGGTTTTGTATAATATATATATAAATAATATATAGAAACAATAAAGAGTTAACTACGTTACTAAACACGATGAACATAGTGAAGGCAAATCAACAATACTTTTTTGTGTTTAGAAAGTAACAATAATTTTTAATTAAAGTAAATATCCTGCCGCATAGTGTCATCGTCGGAGATATACATCGCCCAGGTTAGTCCAAATTCTAAAAACGTCTGCAAAAACACCAACTTTTGCAATGTGCACTTAATGAATTGACACTTAACCGTGTGCTAACTTAAAATAAAAAAAACAATAAAAACAATAAAAAAGTCTCGTTAAAATTGAAGATTCTGCGTAATCGAAGATTGAGCTTCCCTTCGGTTTTCGCTCAACCCTGTCATCCAGATACGTGCAATCACTTCTTTGCCGTTGTTTGCCGGAATAGCGTCATCTTGATTGTTTCCGTAGCAGTATAAATTTTCTACAAAGGCCAGGTTGCTAACCTTGTGCGCTCAAACCCTCCTCCTTTATCCAGGCTTGGGACTGGCTAGATTGAATATTTCTAATCCAAACTAGGCGAACATAAATAAACTAAAATACCGAGTGATCTAGCGATACAGCGTTCGATTTGGACCTGGGTTCGAATCCCACTTACAGTACTAAAATGTGGGCCCACGTTCGGCTTCGTTAAAAATTTTTTCCTGTGAAACATTCAAAATAGTAACATTATAAAATAACAGATAGGTAGACTTTAGATTTAATAACAATAGTAACAAAATGTATAAATTAAAAATAAATATTTAACCTACTTTTAGAGAAATAAGTAGATAATTATACAATAAAAAATTGAAATCGACAATTTAATGATTGAAACGTTAGTTAATTGCAAAATTGGAAATGTTTTCAAAATTTTGAAAAACTATTATCTTTTCAATAACAAAAAATTAAAAACTTAATTTTGGAAATTTCTTACAAATTAGTCACAACACAAATAATAAAAATAAACACTAAACAGACTAAATTGTTTGGAATTAAATTCTTCCGACACAAGAAATTGTCAAGATAAATAAAGTAAAAAATTTCATGATTAAACGATAAAAGCTCATTAATTATTGCATCAATCAATCCGTTGTGTCAATATATGCAACGGTAAAAAACAAATACTGAAAATATTCTATAGAATATATATGTGTGTGTGTGTATATATATATATATATATATGTGTAATAGATCAACTAAGCAGCAGAGGTGCAAATACATTAATGTATACAAATAACTGGGTAATCGTGCGATTCATTCACCACAACTGCATCAAAGTCCGTCTGTAAAAAAAACATAAACTTAGAGCGTAGGATGAGCAGCTTTGCATTTTGTTAAATTTTATAATGGAAAAGATTCATTCATTTTGGTTGGTGACGTGGTCACCTCTTTATTATTTCCCATATTTATACGACATGTAGAACGATTGATTTCGATGGCTTGACAAGCGTAGATAAACATGGAAAAATAACAAAGTTTCGTGGCTGGTAGACGGCATCCTTGTGACGTCGCCACTGTTCGCAAAGATTGACGAGGCCGCCTGATTTTTTGTCAGGTTATCTCCCTTAGCCCAAGGGCTACATATGGTATACGTATACCTTTAGATACCTTTGAAGTATCCTGGGTGTATGTTCGCACCCACCCGCCGTAGCGGAAGCCCAGTTATACCGCTGTGCACTCGGACCCTGCTGTTATTAGTCTAGATGCTTAGGGGCACCTAGTCCACATGGAGGACTAACAGTCAGGAATATCACCATCATTGGAAATTGAGACTTTATAAGCATTACTCAAATCCTCAGGATCACCATTTTATAAATTTCATGCTTATCAACCACTTTTTCATCTATTGATATTATAAACAAAAATTATTTGGTCAAGTTGTACATTTACTACCTCAACAACAACAGTTCATCGTAGATCCACCTCTTCAATAGTATCGAGAATAATTCACTCGCAATGTTCAGACTTTTAGGAAGCGTAAAAGGATATGTCGGTTCAACAACTACGTCACTGTTCCCGTGACAAAATTCTGGCATATTAAACGATCGATTTCGATGGTTTGATAAACGCAACAAACCTAAAATGACAAAATTGTTTGGCAAGTAGAAGGAATATTTGTGACGTCGCCCATGTACGCAAAGATTGACAAGATTGCCTAATTTTTTGTCATGTTTATATCACTTAATTCATCGGATACACCTTAAGATACCTTCTAAGTACTCTAGGTGTATGATTGCACCATCCAGCCTTAACGGAAGCCCCGTTATCGTGTTGTGCATGCGGTCGCTGCCATCATTAGTCTTGATGCCAGTGGTCACCCAGTCCAAGATGCACTACATGGAGAAGGAACAGTGAGGAATATTACCATAATTGGAAATCGAGATTTTATAAAATCCTCAGGACTATTAGCATCCCAGAACTATATATATATATATATATATATATATATATATATATATTATTTAACTCTAGACTTTGTAATCTCCAAACCGAAAAAGGTTCTTGCCGCTAAAAAAATCATTCTTTATCGTAATATTATATTTAATAATAATAATAATAATAATTATTATTATTATTATATATATAATTAATTAAAAATTTTTTTTCAAAAAATAATCTTACTTGAAGCAGAGATTTGAAATTGTGAAATAAATCAGGACCAATTGCTCCTTTGGCCAAACTGATTACAGTCAGTCCAATAACCTGATACGTTTGGAACAAATAGAAACGAAACAGCCCAAGGATTAGACAAAATTGAAGCATCACCAAATGGTACAGTAGAAAAATGTTAAATTTGGAAAATGTGTCTGTTTCGAGAAAATTATTGCTATTGTACATAGCACATTGGCACATCCTTATTTTTGATTATGTTTTGATGATACTTTTCATACAAAGTGACAACAAAACAACAAACGTGCAATCACTTTTTTGAGTTACACAGATGACAGGGTTAAGTAAAAGCCGAAAAGGAAGCTCAATCGTCGATTGCGCAAAATCTTCAATGTCAACGAGACTTTTTTGTTGTTGCTGTTGTTTTATTGCCCCATGCTTAGTTTTTGAAGCAAAAGGGTTTAGTATAATATATAATATGTAGAGCCATCCTTCATTAGTTCCAAATTCGCATAGCATCACGAATGTGTTGGATGCAAAGTGAATTTAATGGGGGCGGGGGAGAGATAAAGTGTCTTGGCTAGAAGATAGCTTCTTTGAGACGCCACCAGTGTTCACACGAATTGACAAGACAATCTTCTTTAGGGGAATTGGAAGTTGATGTCGGTTGACAGATCCACAAGCGAAACAGGTTACATTTGTTGACGGCATTTGAAGCATTTTGGGTGTATGCTAGTATCCATTCACTGAACGGGAGTCCGATGAAAGCCCACTGCGTATTTAGTCACGGTTGTTACCCACGGGCACCTAGTCCAGAATGCACTGCATGGAGAAGGAACAGTTAGGAATATCAGCCTCATTGAAAATTGAGACTTTGTAAGTATTACTCTAATCCTCAGGATTATTAACATCCCAAATGTTGTGATCAATCTAATATTTATCGGTTATAAGACTCGTCCTGCGTTTTCATTCTCTTTTATTTTGAACCCACATTGGAGATATTTTTGTATGTTCATTCACTGTGGTTTATCTTGCTTCGTTGTTTGCTACTATTATTAAGTGCCAATGTGAATGTACCCTGGGTGTATGATTGCACTCATCTACCGTAGAGGAAGCCCGGTTATACCGCTGTGCATTTGATCCCTGCTGTTATTAGTCTCGTTACCCACGGGCACCTAGTCCAGAATGCACTGCATAAAGAAGAAACAGTCAGGAATATCAGCCTCATTGAAAATTTAAACTTTGTAAGCATTACTCAAATCCTCGTGGATCACTAGCGTCCCTGCAATTGTAACTGTACCGCAGTGATCTAGAGGTACAACACTAGACTCGAACTTGGATAAACACGGGTTCCAATGTCACCACCGATACTAAATGCGGGCGTCTCATTTGATTTTACTGAAATATCCATTTGCTAAAATATGTTTTCCGTAAAGGATTTAGTGGGCAAGCGCAACACCCAATTAACTTTGGGATGCCAGTGATCCTGAGGATTCGAATAATGATTATAAAGTGGTAGATTTCCAATGATGGTGATATTCCTGATAGTTCGTCCTCCATGTGACGTATCCTGGACTAGGTGCTCCTGGGCATCTAGACTAATAACAGCAGAGATTGAGTGTACAGTGGTGTAACTGGGCCTCTGCTTCGGTAGGTAGGTGCAAGCATATACCCAGGGTATCTTAAAATATACGCATACCATATGTAAGGAGATAACCCTCTCAAAAAATCAAGCGGTCTTATTGTTTTAATTGTTGGTATTGCTAAAGTGATGTTTGAGGGTTATTTTAGTAGAATGTTGATGTGTCTATTATGCTTAAGTGATACGAGAAAAGTCAATCAATTTCAATGTATTAATTTTGACAGGTCCCATTTTAGCCCCTGTACTACCAGATGCTTTGGGAATTGTATGTGCAAAAATGTATGCTATCATGCAATATGCACTCTCCAGCTTCATGTCCAGTTCACAACTATAAGATTGCAACAAACGATACTTTCATCTCTGTTGTGACCCAATTCAGTGTCAAAACTATTAACCGACCTTCGATTTAAGGTAGAATGAAAACCAAACATTGTTCCGTCATATCTTTTTCAAATAAACAAAATTAATTTTTGTCTAAGTAGATAGTTAATGCTCAAGTATCAGCACAATGACCTCAAAAAAGTTGAGTAAAAATAGAAAATAAAAAAACCCAATAATGTTGACCTAAACCAAAAATCGATTATAAATAAGTTTAAACATTTTCAAACAATAAATAGAAGGAAGTTAGGTAAAGAATTATGCAACAATATACAGTAAAATGACACGAATGTTGTACTGTACACAATCTCCAAGCTCCACTAAAATAGCGCAGTTAATAATATAATCACTTCTTCATTGTACAATATATAAAACGACCGCATCCATTACTTTCATGAACGTAATAAACATAGGAGAATAACGATGTTTCTTGGCTGGTAAACGGCATTGTTGAGACGGCGCTACAGTTTACAAAATTGACGAAATCACCTGATTTTGTATCAAGGTTATCACCTCTTAGGCCAACGGCTACGCATAGCATGCATGTACCATTCAGATAGCCTTGGTGTATGCTTATATCCACCTGGCAAGGTTATCACCTCTTAGGCCAACGGCTACGCATAGCATGCATGTACCATTCAGATAGCCTTGGTGTATGCTTATATCCACCTGGCAAGGTTATCACCTCTTAGGCCAACGGCTACGCATAGCATGCATGTACCATTCAGATAGCCTTGGTGTATGCTTATATCCACCTGGCAAGGTTATCACCTCTTAGGCCAACGGCTACGCATAGCATGCATGTACCATTCAGATAGCCTTGGTGTATGCTTATATCCACCTGGCAAGGTTATCACCTCTTAGGCCAACGGCTACGCATAGCATGCATGTACCATTCAGATAGCCTTGGTGTATGCTTATATCCACCTGGCAAGGTTATCACCTCTTAGGCCAACGGCTACGCATAGCATGCATGTACCATTCAGATAGCCTTGGTGTATGCTTATATCCACCTGGCAAAACGGAAGCCCGCTGTACACTAGGTCTCTGGTGTTATTAGTCTAGGTACCTAGGTCAATCAATCATTGAAATTGAAACTATATTGTAAGTATTACTCAAATCCTCAGGATCACAGACAATCCCAAATGTTGGTGAGTTTGCCGCCTTGCTGCCAAGTTACGTTTATACTTACTTGAACCAAGGTTGTTCTTTCGGTCAATGTGAAATCGGCTTCGTGATCACTCAAGTGGGTAACGAGTTGCTTTACCAAACTGTGAGCTACTTGGGTACTCTAAATTATAATAAAAGTATATGAATATGAATATACAATAGCCAATCATGGAGTGATGCCTCAATTCAATAAAAAAATACAATCACAGCCAAAATGTACTGAAAAATAATAATATTCAAACTGTACACTTTAAGCAAAAGGAGAAAAAATCCAATGCCACCGAAAAACCAATCAACATTTGAGTACTAAATTTTAACCAAAACCATAAAATCAACGAATCGTTAGTGCAGTGATTCAGTAACAAAACTGTAATCTTTGAACTGAGAAGGATCTGGATACGATCGCCTAAGTACCGCTTTCTGCCTACATTTGAATAACCTAACAGTATTATGATTGGGGGATATTAATAATCGTAAAGATTTGAGTCATATTTATAAAGTTACAACTTCCAATAATAATGATATCTCTAAATGTTGCTTCCACATAGTGGATGCTGGACTAGGTGCCCCATAGGCATTTAAACCAATAACAGCAGGGACCGAGTGTATAACTGGGTTTTCGTTTCGGTGGATAGGTGTAAGCATACACCAAGAATAGCTTTATGGCATCTTAAGGTATATGTATACCATATGTAGCCGTTGGGCTAAGGGAGATAACCCTGACAAAAAATAAGATGGCCTCGTCAATCTTTGCCTTGTCACAAGGATGCCGTCTATTAACCAAGAAATTTCACAATTGTCCCGTGTTTATCAAGCTCAATCGTTTAATATGCATATAAATACGAAAAGTAATACAAAGGTGACCATATAACCAACCAAAATAAATGATGAATATTATAATTCTAAAAAGATATATATGTTAAACCAACTAGTGATGCCGCTGGTCCTATGCAACTCAAACCAAATGGTTTAAAGAACAATTTGAATGGAACCAAAAAGATGCGTTGGATATATATTTACAAATAACATAGCGTTAGCCCACTGGTAAAATACAATTAGTCTGTTTTACTAGAAAACTCACAAGCACCGATACGTTGGCTAACAAAAACTTGAAATTTGGTCCTTAAGAAACTCATTCACTAATAATTGGATACAAAAACGTTAACAATCACAAGGTATCATACTTCACAATTATCCATTGCACACGAAAAAACCGAATTTGAATGCACAACATGAGCCTACGTTTCAATCTAATTTGAGTAAATGTGATCACTACTATGAATGGAAAAATGTAAAATTATCACGTGAAAGAAAATAGAAATATCAAAAAACCTTTAAATATGTTACAGATGAAAAAAACCCTGCAAATCTATAGAACTGCACAAACATTATTGGCTAAAAAAGTATTTAAGTGCTGTTGTAAACGTTTTAAACCAAATCCCTATCAAAATGTTAATTTACAATAACAAAGAATAATACTGATCCGGGGTGATCTAGCGGTACAGCGCTCGGTGATAGTGCTTATGAATGTGAGCTTTTGGTAACTTGGACTGCACTGGGAAATGGGAGACAATTACCCCCAATAATAGTAGTGAAAATATATTTAGAACGCCTATAAAAAAACTAGAAATATGTTAAGTTGAGGGAGAGATATTATATATATATATATATATATATATATATATATATATAACGATATATATATATATACGATAAACGCAATATTTATTTACAAATGTTTTTTATAAATAAAAACAAAAAAAAACAGTATCACATACTATTTAATTATAGTTATTTAGAAATTGTATTTTAAAATACATAAAAGTGAAAAAGCACTATTTTAACGTAATTATTAGATGCTGTCTACAAATTTTTACAATTAATTAATTAATTATTAACTAATGTACTTAATTTCCTTAAAAATAGACTGTCTAATAATACACTAAATTTATATTTCTTGAACACCCGTGTTGTAATTATTTTTTAATATTAATAAAAACTAAAATTTCAAAATGTAAATAGGTGTAAAAAAGTAATTATTTGTTTGAATATGTTCTAATTAAAATTACGATTACGTTTGCTAATTCCAATTTTTCCGAAAATTAATGAAAACATTAAGTATATTTTAACTGAAAATAATTTAATTTTCAATTAAAAAAGTTGAAAATCAATACTTCTGTAAATAGAAAAGCAATTAATAATAAATCATAAAAATTATTAAAACATTTTCATTTTTATTAAAAATACAAAACATTTCTTGTTCAACAATTAAAATAAACTTATTTTTCAATTGGATAAATACAGTTTGCAACAATAATGCCCCAAATATGTATGCTATCCTTTTAATTGCTGAAAAATGTAGCCGTTTTTGTTACAAAGGAAAAGAAGTTAGAGTTATTATGAAGTTAAATTAAATAATTCTTTAAATTTGAACACCTTGTTTGTATGGGACAAGTAACACTGATTTAAAAAATTAACATTTTCGATACGGAAAAAGGGTATTGTGCAAAGCGAACTTTATATTTTATTTGAGCAGTAAAACGAAAGCTAATATTTGACAAACATTTTATTGGTTTGATGTAAAGTATGAAATAGATATTATATAATACATTATTATACAAAACCCTCTTGCTTTAAAAATAAGCAAGGGGTAATAAAACAACAATTACAGCAAAAAACAACAACAACAAAGTCTCGTAATTCAAAAAGACTAAAATAGATATCATATTGTAAATTATGCCACGTACTCTTGACAGTAGTATATTTGTTTCATTATATGAGGGACGTTTTTTAAAAGTTAAATTGTGATACATTCGCACGAAAGCTACAGTATAAAAAACCACAATGTCTTATAAATCATATATATATATATATATATATATTATATATATATATATATATATATATATATATATATATATATATATATATATATATATATATATATATATATATATATATATATATATATAATGTTACCCAAAAATTTACATTTAAACTTAATACGGCCTAAAATGAAAATATCTATTTTTTGAGCGTTGCCACACCGATGTTAGTACCAACATCGTTATTTTTGCAGTATAACAAAACAAAATATTTATAAGATTATTACAAAGTTTTTAAATATTTGTCTAAACCTATTTTTTGTTAGAAACAAAATTACAAAAGACAATCTAACTATGACCATACCACAATAATTGAAACAAGTTGTTACACAAAGATTAGCATATATATTATGAAGTATTTTGTAGTGTATAATACAATAAACTATTCAGTAACAAAAAATTGCATATGCTTTGTATTTTAAAAATAATTGACATTTTATTTAGTAATAACAATTTCGAATATTGACAAAATTATAATTGTACTTTTTTACAGTATAAGGTTGTATATTAGACAAAAGCAGTTTTGCAATTTAAATTGAAGCTACTATAAACGTTTCACGTATTTACATTAAATGCACCAATTGGCTACATATATTCATCGGTCGGTGTGACATAATCACGCCTTCATTATGTTCCGTATTTGTACGGCATAGGAAACAATCGATTTCGATAGCGCAACAAACGTAGAAGAATGTCAAAGTTTCTTGATTGCTAAACGGTATCCTTGTGACAAAGCCGCCTACATTTTTGTCACGGTTATCTTCCTTAGCCCAAGGACTACATATCGTATACATGTATCTTAAGATACCTTTTAAGTACCCTGACTGTATGCAGACCGTAGCAGAAGCCTAATTATAGTGCTGTACATTCGGTCCCTGCTGTTATTAGTTTAAATTCATTCACTCATTTTGGTTGGTGACGTGATCACCTCTTCATTATTTCCCATATTTATACGATATATAAACAATCGATTTCGATGGCTTGATAAGTGTAACAAATGTGGAAAAATAACAAGGTTTCTTGGCTGGTATACGGCATCTTTGTGACGTCGCCACTGTTCGCAAAGATTGACAAGGCCGCCTGATTTTTGTCAGGATTATCTCCCTTAGCCAAAGGGCTACATATAGTATACGTATACCATTAGATACCTTTTAAGTATCCTGGGTGTATGTTCACACCCATCCGCCGTAGCAGAAGCCCAGTTACACCGCTGTGCACTCGGACCCTGCTGTTATTAGTCTACATGCCTATAGGCACCTAGTTCAGGATGCCCCACGTGGAGGACTAACAGTCAGGAATATCACCATCATTGGAAACTGAGACTTTGTGTAAGTATTACTCAAATCATCAGGATCAATAGCATCCCGTTAGTTTAGAAACAGAATGCATATATATATATATATATATATATATATATATATATATATATATATATATATATATATATATATATATATATATATATATATATATATATATATAAGGCTGGTAAAAAAATTTCATTCTTTAGAATTACATCAATATCTTAATAAATTGAGACTTTATGAACACTACTCAAATCCTCAGGATCATTAGCGTCCATAGATATATCATTATGGGTGGTGTAAATAGTGCAATTAATTGTTTCAATTATCCAATATAAACTTTTGCATCACTGTACAAGTAATTTTGAGTCATCCGTCAAAAATGAACAACTAAATTAAATTCTGCATGCTCAATCTATTAATATAAACATTGTACTAGTTCTGTAAATACTACATATTTGTGGCATTGTTATTATTTAGAAAAGGAATTTAACAAAAGCTTAAAAATCAAATAATGTTTATTCATTTGTTTTGTTTCTACTTTGAAGTAAGGCAATATGCAATGGCTAACTAACATTTTGATATGTAATTGTTGATTCTGATTACAATTTGAAGTTATAATTTATTATTATTAGTTGTGATTAATTTCTAAAAATTAAAGTACTGGCAAATTGTCTATGTCAAATCAATTTCGATTAATTCCCTTTCATTGTTCACAGTTTTCGGAGGAGTATAGGGATATGTCAATTGATCGATTTAGCCATTGTATCCAAGATAAAGTCCTGGCCAAAATCAGAAGAAAGGGTTTAATTTTGTACCTTCAATTTACCATTACTCATCGAGTAGTTTCCAACAATATCATTGGCGTAATTATGGAAGCAGAGTGGCCTATGATTAAGACCATCGCTTTCTGTACACTTTGTTCGGCTAATTGAAGGTTAAATTGACGCATCGTGACTTTTTAAAGCATCTGATATCTCTTCATCATGTTATACATGCATTACTCATACATATCGTAGATACTATACATTGGAAATTTTATTTTAAATATTTTGGCAAACAATTTCTAATTTAGTAAGCAATAATATTTATTCTAGCCATAATGCATATTCTTACTATTTATTAAAACGTTTAGACAAACTCACAATTTGTTAAAAATAAAGGTATTTTGTAAAAAGCATATAAATATAATTTTAGCATTTTAAATTGTGTTTATGGTTTTCTAGTAATATCCTTTAACCGTTTATTATTAAGATATTAATGTAATTCTGAAGAATGAAATTTATATATATATATATATATATATATACAGCCACTGAATGAATTAGTGTTGAAAATTCAGAAAAAAAATTAACCTAAATTAATTTGTTATCTCCAATTATTTTTTAGTAAAAATAAATATTAAGAATTTAAAATAATGTAAAATATGTAATAAGTGCTTTATATTTATTTAGAAATATTTAAAGACGCTGAGTCGGCCAAAATAGCATATTTTAAAAACAACGCTCATATAAACGTGGATAATAAGTTGAATCTATATAATTTTTATAATAATTGGTCAATAATTAATTTGTGTGCTTAATTTTATTAAAAATAAACGTTTAATAGGTAAAATTTATACATTCAACTTTGATCCAGTTGTACCGTCATAATACTAATTAAAATTAAAATTTAATTACTTAAAAATATATTAAAAAATTTTTTTTTTTGGTAATCAAAAAAATTTTTTAACTTTAAATTATAATTGACCTTGAGAATCAGATTAATTCCTTATCTGTTTTCGTTCTGTAAAATGAATACCAACGATAGAAAAGATAACCATCTTAATGACAATGAACACCATGTTATAAAAAAAATAAAAAAACTATGGATTTTTGCCTAAACAATTAGCGGAATTGTATAGAGTAAGTCTTACAACAATTTATCGTGTTTTGAATAGACAAAAAACAAGAAACTATGATTATGTTGGAAGAAAAAGAAAAACAAGTAAAACAGATAATCGAAAAATTTTAATGTAATTAAAAAAATTTACAAGCCAATTTAGAATATTGTAAAAAATAATTTGCAAGAATTTAGTTATTCGATGGTGAGAAGCTGTTTAAGAGAATTTGGTTTAACACGTGAATCGCCAATAGTTAAACTATTTATTAATAAAAACAAAAAGAATGTAGATTTATGTTTTGTAACAAGTGGATTGAACGAAGATTGTCTTATTGGCGTTCTGTATATTTTGCTGATGAAACAATAGTTCGGGATGAACCATTTGGATACAAAATAAATTACTACCGGGCCTAATTTTCAAAAACATTTACTTTCGGTAGTTAGAAAAAAGCCCACCCTCAACAAGTGATGTGTTGGTTTGGTATTAAGTATAATGAACTATTAAATGGAAAATTATATCCGGTACCTTAGATAGTGAAAATTTTGTTTCATTAATGAAAGAAGTTTTTTATAATGAAATGCAACACAGTCACACCAGGCTTACTAATGTTCTTCAGGACAATGCTCCATGTCATACGTCCAAGAAGGTAACGTCATATTTATCTAAGTTCACAATATTTGCTTTATATTTACATTTTTAAACAGTAGAGGGGCTAAAATCAGAAAAAACTATCTTTCACTCAATTGCCACCCTAACAGCCCGGATATCAATGTTATTAAAAATTTCTTCAGTATGCTAAAGCGCAACATCAATAAGCATACTAAAATTGAGGATTTGTGTAATCGTATTCAGTTTGTTGTTCAATATAAAATGAAACAAGAATATATCAACAATCTCATCGACAGCATTCCAAATCGCCTTGATCAAGTGGTTAAAAAGAAAGGCAATCACATAAATAATTAAACATTTTGTTCTTTATTATTCAATCAATCATTTGGTAACTGAAAATATTCCATGTGTTCTGTTTTTTTTTCATATTTGACCTTATATTTTATATTAATAATTTTACCCGATTTGTAATTTTGAACAAGTTTAACCTTTATGCAATTATTTTTTATATTAACAGTAGATATTAACAAAATTGTAATTGTATTTTACTTATTATATAATATTGTATATAACATGATTAAAGTGAGCGTTTTTTTTAGTTATGTGATTGCTACAGATGTTTTACTTTAATAACTACATTTTTAACACTAATTAGCTTAAGAGTTGTATATATATATATATATATATATGCATTCGGTCTCTAAACTAATAACAGCAGGGACCGAATACACAGCGCTATAACTGGGCTTCCACTATAGCGAATGAGTGCAAGTATACGTCCAGGATAGTTAAAAGATATCTTGAGGTATACGTATACCATATGTAACCATTCGGCTAAAGAAGATAACCCTGACAAAAAATCAGACAGCCTCGTCAATTTTTGCGTCTACCAGCCAAGAAACTTCATTATTCTTCTAAGTTTTTTATGTTTATCAAGACATCCAAATCGATCGTTCATATAGCGTATAAATATAGAAGATAATGAAGAGGTGACAACGTCACCAACCAAAATGAAAAAACTAAATGATTATCCATGTTTATTTGACCGTTTTTAACATTTATTTAAAAAATATTAAATAACAACCATGACACGTTACTTTATATAACGTTTTGCTGATAATACCAAAGTAAAATCACAACAAAAAAATATATTAAAACAAAGAGATATTGACAAAAACATCGTTCAAATTTTGCAATTCTAATTTACAGATTTCATAAATTTGTTGAATTATAAAACAAACATGTTAATGGTAACCAGCCCCAAAACCAATTAAGATATTGCTTAAAAACAACAAAAGGATGTCATTTATATAAAACTACAGTTACATGTTTAAACCTTCTACATCTGAGTCATAAAAAAAGTTCTTATTACTCATCCACTTTGTCACTAATGTGTTAGTATACATACATCCATTATGTCATAATTATATATCTATAAAAATATTTAAATACAGAAAATATAATAATAATAATAATAATAATAATAATAATAATAATAATAATAATAATAATAATAATACTAATAATAATAATAACCATATAGTCAGTAACGTGAAAACGGTAATAATAAAATGCTTAAAGTGTTATTACAAAATTGATTACCTACTACTACAAAATGTGTGCTTACAATCATAAAGTATATATAATACATATATATAATACATACTCCATTTTTAATTATGCAATCAAATAATACAAAACGTCTCCAAAAATTTAATTAAAATTAAAAACTTAAAACTCGAGTATTAATGAAGAAAAATAAAATATTAAGCACATACATAAATACAATAAGTTAAACAAACAAAAAACTGACCTTTAACGAATCCAACAAATATTGGAAAATTAACAACGGAAAATCAGGAGGATCCCATAAATGATGACTATCTAAATGACTAAATATACAAATTAAAAATCATTGTATAGTTTTTAAATTTAATAACTACAATCATCATCATCGTGAATAAACATTCTCCACCGGTTATTATCACTCAGGGTAATCCAAATACTAAAACATTTGCAATGTGCACTTAATGAACGACACTTGAGCTGTGCTGACATTAGATGTTAACTACATCCCGAGTTAAACCCCTCCAATAATCTAACTAACTTAATAACTACAATTAAAACATCATTTACTATAAGTACTATTGATACATGCTATTAGTTTTGAGATTGGTTTTTTTAAATAAGACTAACAAGTTAAGTGGTGGAATGGTTTATCGATAATAACTTCATCGCTGGACTAAGGAAAACGTTCATTCTTTGAGTATCACCTCTTGCACAGGTTTAGATAATCTAATAGTATAATCCTAAGCATTCAACTATATATGTGGAAACCAACTGGTCGCACATTTGGGTGTATGCAACCCCAATCTTGCTAGTATATCCGATTTCAAAGTCAAGTCCAAGAAATCGGTGATTTAATTTGATTAGAAAACTAAATTTAGAATATTTAAAATACATTATAAATAAAATGCTTAAAACAATCTTAAAACCACCCAAATAAAATTACGTTAAAATTGAGCTAACGACCGGCTTGATATTTGAATACGACGCTTGACGAACAATATCTTCAAAGACAAAAACAGCTTCCTGTGATGGTTCTTCTTGAGATTCAAGTGCATCTGCATTTAAATCGGTTCTTTACAAAACAAATACAAGTTTAAGCACAAAATAATTAATAAAAAATATAATTTACTGTAATTTCTTTATAAACAAGTTAATAAAACAAACGTTAGTTCATCAGCCAAAAACTAAAACAAGCTCAAAAACGCAAGTGTTCATTAGATTCTTACAAATATATAAAACAATTTCAATTAGCAATATTTACTCAAACCCTTTAATTATTATAACTAAAATTTTTGCAAGCAACAAAAACGAAACAAACCAACATTGTTTAAATTTAAAACAAACAACTCAATAATAATATGCTTGTAAGAAAAATCAAAAATAATAATTTATATCTATGAAAATATCTCGATAAGTCAGTAATTGTTAATTAAAAACCTTCAGCTTCAACACAATTAATAATAGATTTATAAAAAAAAACTCCAAGAACAAAAAATTCTTCAGAAAAATATAATTTCTTTACTTTATGATGTCATTGCAATAGCTAAGTAAAAACTAATTACCTGATTTTTTTTCTTAGAACAGAAAAACTAAATTATGTATTGAAATAAAAATAAGTGCAAATTAATTTTTTAAAGTAATATTTAAATATAAAACTAAATAATAAAAATTATATATATATATATATACTTAAAATATTTAGTTTCATTAAGGTCAAAAACATTAAAACGTGAAATAAATAAACCAAATTATTAAACGCATAAAAATTATAACATATACATATAAATTTTTTTTTAAAGTAGACAAAATAAATAATTAAACTAACTCTTCAGATATATTGAATAGCAATGAAGGTGTAATTTTATCCATAGTTGTTTCGTGAATTTCCATCAAAAATTGATCTCTTACCATTTTTCGAACAAATCCTTGAATTCCATAAATACCTGCCAACCTTAATCTAAAAATGGAATACAAATAAAAAACATGTTCATACTCGTTCCTTTCTCTTCGACCAGACATAGACGAATGAGCCATAGATGAAAAATGATCAAGCAATTCAGTGCATTCTTTGTAGTAATTTGGCGTATCATCATCAATTTTTGAAAATTCAACAAACTAAAAATTTTAATAATAAATTTAACATTTCTAACTGATTTGGAGGCTAAAATTTGTAAGTCAGTGCGATTGGTTTCCAATAACAACTTCATCATTTTCAAAAAACTTGAAGCCAAAACCAATCTCTGCCCGGGACAAACTTGAATTAACCGATCAATACACCTAACAGATATTGGAATATTCCTAAATACAATTTTAATTTAAAGAATATAATTACTGATCATAACGACGGTATAAATCTTGAGATAAACGAAAATGAATATATTTAGCAATCCTATCAACTTTATCTGGTTGATGGAGACAATAATGTATTAATTTATTAAGATTATTTGAATCCTTAAATAAGTAATTAAATAACGCAAATTAAATACAAACATTAATACTGCCACTGTAAACATGATCAACCATTTTCATCCACTTCGGTCGAAAAGGTCCACATTTGATACAAGAATATTTTGTACCTTAAATTGATAATCAATAATGTAAAACATACAAATCATTCAGAAACAGCCCAATAAGTTACTTTTAATCAGCCCGGTGGTTAAACCAGCCAACCAATGTACCTTCAGCTTGATTTTGTCAAGGTTGCATATTCAACACTTTTAATCAATTTTAACATTAATTGCTACTCAAGTAATTAATTATTAAAAATATTATTAAAATATTTTTTAATAAAAAAATATATTGTTATGTAAAATTTTTGCAATTATAAAAATAATTATTTCAAAATAATTGTAAAGAAGTATGTGACTAGCGAGGTGAGGCGAGTGTCACACTATACGTCCATTAGAGCATTATTCAGGTTTCAGGTTTGTATACGAGTTAAATAAGAAAAAACTCCTATTTGACCTCGGTTTAACAATACCAGGTATCATATAACAGGGTAATATAAATGAAAATAGAAAATAAAGTGACATTAAATAAGGGACGACGCCGAGACGATGTATACGAGTAAACACAGACGGGATTGGACCCTGGGTTTAAAAATCTTGAATGAGTGTCTTTGCCGTAAATTGTTGGAGAGGGTGAAAAATAATGATTGAAGTGGTTAGAATTAATAAGTTTAAAAATTAAAATAAGATCGCCCGGAGTTTTCTATTGTCTAATGGAAAAAATTTGAGAACTTTAAGACTCGCGAGGTAAGGCGCGCGTCACGCTACATGTCCATTGGAGCGTTATTTATCCTTTTCTTTTTTCTTCTTTTTTGAAAATTATTGCAGTTTTTTTGCGTTATAATACGTAACTTGTTTTATTATTATTTTTGTATATTTATAATTTTTGCTCGTTTTCTATCATTGTTAACTTCCACTATCCACCTTGATTTTACCTTGATTTTAAGTTTTTTTTCTGTAACTAATCTCTCTTTACCTCACCATCTATTTTATTCCCATCCGTGAAAACTTGAGATAATTTGAGAACCGATTACTAAAAGGCGTTTTGGCCTACTCAATTCGTCAATCCTGAATCCTGAAGACGCTTAGGGTAGGGGGTATTCTTAAGCAATCGAGGTTTTTTGGTGAAACTCCTCTGTATCTTATCAAGTCTCAAAACGTCAGCTTTTAGGATGAGAGACGTAACTTAAATGTAATATTTAAGGTGCGGCAATATTCAAGAAATGGTACTTAAGTTGCGTCTGAAAAATTTGGCTAACTGACAACACTTAAAAATAGCCTTATTATGATGACAAGAAAATTTGAAAGATGGGCTAAATGATACACCTAAGTTCTTTACCAAGTTAATTGGAGTAATAAGCTGCTAATTAAGAGCTCTAAAAAGATTGCCTGAATTTTTACCAAGAGTAAAATTATTACATTTGGAAACATTCAGAGGTAAAGCATAATCCAGGGACCACTTAAAGATATTATTAATCTTGTCCTGTAATTGTTCAGGGTTGGAACCCCCAAATTTTAACATTATCAGCATAAAGCAGGATGTCAGAGTGTACAATCGAGGGAAAATCATTAATGTAAATAATGAACGGTAAAGGGCCTAAAACTAATCCTTGTGGGAGGATACATTACCTAACTTAACACTAAAATAACGGTTTGTAAAAAACTTATGTATTCACATCAGGAGTAGAGGGCTTACACTAAGTGATCTTAACTTACTCAACAACGCGGAGTGAGATACTTTATCAAAAGCTTTACAAAAGTCAAAGTATATGACACCGACATAAGATAGAGAATTCCAACATATTTGTCTTGCTTTTAGTGAACAACAAAAGGTTAGAAAGACAGGATCTCATTGACATAAACCCATGTTGCGCAGATTTTATCAGATTATTATTTATAATAAAGTTAATGAAATAAGATTCCATAATTCTCTCTATAATTTTGCTAGGACCGGATAGACTACTAATGGGTCTAAAGCTATCTGGTTTAAACCTGCAACCTGACTTGTGAATCGGACGAATGTAGGCACGTTTCCAGATTGCAGGTACTTTATCTAGTTGCAGTGTTTTTGCATTGTAATACGTAACTTGTTTTATTATTACTTTTTAAATGTTTATTACTTTGAATGCTTTGCAAGAAACATTTTTTAGTAGTAGACATTTTAGCAAAGCCGAACGTGGACCCGCATTTTAGTGCCGGTAGTGGGATTTAAACCCATGCCTACCGAGGTCCAAATTCGAGAGCTGTACCGCTAGACTACCACGGTATATATATTTATAATTTTTACTCGTTAATTTCTATTATCTGCCTTGATTTTGTCTTGATTTTAATTTTTTTCTGTGAATGATTCCTCTTTACTTTACCATTCATTTCTATATTTCCTCCTAAAAAATTGAGACAATTTGAAAACCGAATACTAAAAGGTGTTTTGGCCTACTCAACTAGTGAAAAATCTTGAACCCTGAAACAGACAGACTACAGGATGGTTTACGAGTTAAGTAGAAAACCAACATTTTTTATCCTTGGTTCAAATGTATTAACATTGTTATATTACAGGTTACAGGTTGATACACGAGTTAAGTAGGAGTAAAACTTCTTTTAATCCTCGGTTCTATTTATCCTAGGTTCCTAATTGATTTTATTGAATCAATAGGCTGAGAATTTAAAAAAAGCGTTACCAGAGGTTTTCCAAAGGATATATGCCTGCATTTAGCCTTATTGAGTAAAAGCTGATTTGGTAACGACCAGTTGAATATGCTGGTGATGTCAGCCTGTAATGATTCAGAGTTAGTACCCCAGATCTTCACATTATTATTCAGAATTTAGGATTCAAAATTGTTCAAGAATTGAGTAGGCCAAAATGCTTTTTAGTTCTCGGTTGTTAAATTGTTTCAAATTTTCACGGATAAATATGAAATTGATGGTGTCGTAAGAGAGGATTTGTCACAAAAAAATTAAAATTAAGACAAAATTAAAGTAAACAGTGAAACAATTAACAAGTATAGAAGTAATAATAAAACAATTTTTGTATTACAATGCGAAAACACTGCAATAAACTGTAAAAAAAGATTTTTTTAAAAAAGACTTCACTTAACGTACAACGTGACGCGCGCTACACCTCGCGCATTGCGGAAAAAAAACAGAAAAATTAAGAAAAAAAATTAAATATAATATTAATAATCATAGAACAAATTATACAAAAACCATTTAACAATTTAACTATTTACAGAGAGCATGAAGATTGTAGGTCTTGAAGGTCAGGACAGATTAAATGTTTATAATCTTAAAAAGCAGATTGCTTCAAACATTAATATTTTTTTTAAGAAAAATGATGTAACCTTAACCTAAAATGTGCTCTAGGTTTAGCAATTTAAAAGTTATGTCGCGAAGTAAACCGCGCGTCTCATCTACACTTTAGATAGAGCGTTGTTTATTTTTTTCTCTCTTTGTTTTCTAAACATTGTTGTGGTGTTTGTACATTGTAATACAAAATTTGTTTTATTATTATTATTGTATATTTATTATTTTATAGTTGTTAACTGTTCCACTATTTACCTTGATTTTTGTTTTAATGTCAAAATTTTTTCTGTGACAAATACCTCTTTACCTTACCCCCTATTTCACATTTCAAAATTGGGGCTGTAACCTGAACACAATACTGTAGGTGTGACTTTATTAAAGTATGTAGAATAATCAAACATAAGATGAGAACATGCTGCCTAAATGCGTTCTAAAAATTTTGGTAGATCTATAACAAGTTTGAATTGACCTAATGTAATAGCCAGTAAACTTAAATAAAAAATCAACAAGAACTCCTAAGTCTTTGTTCGACTTAACAGTTTTAATCGCTTGGAAGTTGGTATCATTATATCAGATAATTTGCCAAAAGATATATATTTACACTTAGATATATTAAGGGAAAGGAAATTATTGGCTACTTATTTGTAGATGTTAGAAATATTATTCTGCAGTATTTCTGGACCTAATACTGATTTGTGAAAGACTCCTAAACTAATATAAGAAAAAAGGAATAACACAAGCCCAAGTTGGACCTAGCCGCAAAATAATGTTTGTATAAAATTGTAAAATAATTATAAAGAACCAAATATATATATATATATATATATATATATATATATATATATATAAGTAAAGCGTCAGAAAAAGTATTTAACGCCAATATTTACGCTGAATAATTTCCCAGATTTTAATTGGTTAAGAAGGAACTTTTAAACAATTGTAGAATAATTCTATTCTTAGTAAAATGTTATGCAATATAATTAAAAACCATTTGAGTCATACAATTAATAAAAATTTTTAAACGTGGCAACTTAGTTTTGTAAAAAAGAGGGTGCTACATTAAGCAGATACTAAATCTTTATAATTTTATTAAAAAATGTAAAATATTACGCATAAAATACTATTTTTACAATTATATATATATATATATATATATATAAAGAAATAAACAAAATTTATAAAATAAAAGTTTTTTTATTGTTGGCGTCTTCAAAGCATTTTGTATATTAATTGGCGCAAACTAATTTTAAGAAATAAGATTATAAAAAAGCCTGATTTTCGTTTAATAATAATAATAATAATAATAATAATAATAATAATAATAATAATAATAATAATAATAATAATAATAATTGATAAAAATACACAATTGCATTCTATTTTAAAAATTTTAAAATTTACAAAAACGGTTTTAGAATGGATAATAAAATGTTAAATTACAGAAAACCGGACTAAAAATTACTTAGAAAAATTAAATTAAAATAAATGTTGTGTAGAATGAAACAAAAATGGTGCCATAAAGATTAAACATGTAGACTAATTTTATTACCCTGTGTTCTTGAGAACTATATGATTTTGTATTGTATTATGTATTGCACACAGTAAATGACCAAAATTAATATAAACAAAGACAATTATTATTATTATTATTATTATTATTATTATTAATATTACAAATTTTGTTTTCTAAAAAGAATAAAACAACACAATTTTTCTACGTAGTTTTACTATAAATGTTTGGAGTTAAAATACAGCATATAAAAAATTGATGATTTTTGGTTTTTATTAAAACTTTGTTATTGGAATGATTGCTTGCAATCATTACAAGTTGGTAGATGAATTGAGTGGAAGAAATTCCTTTTAATATTCAGTTTTGATACATTTTAAGTTATCGAGTGAAAGTAAAAAATTGAAGGCGAGGCGAGGATGGATTTATTGCAGAAAAATATTTGCTGATTAAAATTGAAGGATATAGTGGAAAAAGTTAAGTATTATGGAATGTAAACAAAAGCACTGTAATAATTTTAAAAAATAAAAAGGAAAATATAAAATAACGCTCCACTTGATGTGCAACGTCGCGTGCGCCTTATCTTACGTGTTCATCAAAGATAAATGTAGATACATGAGTTTACTAAAGTTAAAAACAAGTTAGTAATTAATAATGCATATTGTTTAAGGTTTCTTTTATTTACTAGGTAAATATATATTTTACTAATATAACTGGTTAATATATTTTAAAACCATTGTTTATTAACTTTTTGTCTGCTAATATTTTGAATTGTAAATCTACTTATGTATTTGTTTTTTTTTTCGATTTTACAAAAAAGTTTAAATTATCTAAATTAAAATTTAATAATGATATTGATGGAAAATGTTAGTTTTTATTTAATATTTTTATTAATACTGTAAAAGTTATGTTTAAAAAATGTTTTAATAAAATTTAAGTGTATTTAATACAAATAAGCTAATAATCATTTATATTGGATTGTTTTTGACAGTATTTTGACTGTATTAAAATAAAAAATTATATTTGTAAATTGAAGAAAATTACCTGCACAATTTGAATTTCTTTACTGTAAGCACACAAAATTATCTTTTGTATAATTTACAATATTTATTGAAAAAATAATTGCACATTCAATAAAGACAATTTTACAACAATACAAAAAAGCCCCAAAAATTACAAAATTTGTTTAACTAATATTCAATATAATAAAAAATAATTACTACTAGTACTATTAATACAAAATTGTCTATTCAATTTCAGGATTCCAAATAAAGGGAATATCCATAATGTCACCAATATTGTTGTTATTGCTAGTGATGCTAACTTTCGATTGTTTGGAAAAGTATTTTACCAAACGTACAACTTCCCGCACGACGATTTTTTGGTCAGGATACGCGTTTTTGCCATCAGCACATGCAATTCGCGTCGACCGATTAAATGGAAATGCCAATTTGAGTTTGCCAAATGCATGTGGAATCAAAAATTGATCTTTCAAATGCTTTCCATCGTTGTCATTGGTCTTGCCAACAAGACTCGATTGATTGTCCAACTTTGCAATTACTTTTTTGCTGTTTAATTTGGGAAAAAGGCAATTGTTGTTTGAACAATCAATTTGTTGTTTTAGATGTAGCAAACATGGAACAAGTAAATGCGATCCGTTGCCGTATAAAGGAAGCTAAAATGTAAAGAATAAAAGTATATTGCAATTGGCGTTAACCAATTATACATAGTAAAACGTTTTAAATATTATTGTAGCGTTAATTTATTAATATTTTTTATTTACACAGATTGACATTATTATTTATTATGTTTTTTAACTAAAGTTTTCGATGTTTAATACATTATTGTAACAAGTAATTGCAATCCGTATAAAGAAATCTAAAGTGCATTTGACTTTTTTAAACCAATTACAAACATTGTTACTTATATTATTTTCAAAAACGCTAGTTATGAATGTTTATATTTTTATTGTTTGAACAAATCGATATTATTTTTTGTTATGTTATTTTACTAAAGTGTTATCCGCCTAATTAATTATTGTAACATAATTATTAAAAGTAATGTTTTTGGTTGTAGTTTGTCTTTTTTTTAAAATTTGTTTAGTTTTTCGAGTTATTCTATTTGTCGTTTTGTATATTATTAATGCAGTTGTTATATGCATTTTACTCATAACATTTTGTTATTTTTAAACCAAATTATTGTGTTTGAGTGGAAATGTAATTAATTAATTTTTGATTCCAGAAATATACAAAGCAAAACATTCTACTATAAATATATATTTAAAATGTATACATGTATAAATAGTACTTTACCGTCAAAATGCTATTATTTTTTTGTATTTCATCGTCTTTTGAACAGAAATAATTATTTTTTGGTGTCAGATTATTAATATTTACATTTTTATCAAGTTTGTTGCTTTCAACTGAAAATGGATTATTTGGTAAATGTACATTATTCAAAGAATTGAAAATTTCTTGACTTAGTTTATTTTTATTGGATTCATTAGAATTGTTTCCGTTGGAAGAACAATCTAATAGTATTGGATTTGTTACTGATGTATTCTGTAATAAAAAAGATAAAAGACAGTATTACAAATTAACTTACAACCCTCACAACAATTACTGCAAAAAAGTGATTATTAAACTAAAACCCCTCTAGCAACTACATAGCATACAAGAGAAACGTCACTTCGATTATAAAATATACAATACTATATAATAATTGAAAAAAAACTATAATTATATATATACATATATATTGTAAGTAAAAAAAATTGTATAAAATATCAACGGGTGCAAAATCGGAAATGGAGTAAAATGATTAACATGAATTATAACGTCAACTATTAATAAAAATACAGATTACATGCAATTTTTCAGTTACCAAATGATTAAGGACATTACAAAGTTCTTTTGAACAACCTAATCCAGGGTTTTGGAATGCTGTCAATGAGAGTGTTGATATATTCTTCTTTCATCTCTTATTGAACAACAAACCGAATGCGTTCACATAAATCCTCAATTTCTGTATGCTTATTGATATTGCGCTTTAGCATACTGAAAATTTTTTTAATAACATTGATATCCGGGCTGTTAGGTGGCAATTGAGTAAAAGATAGCTTTTTGATTTTAGCCCCTCTATTGTCTAAATGTAAATATAAAGCAAATATAGTAAACTTAGATGAATATGACGTTACCATTTTGGACGTATGACATGGAGCATTGTCCTGAAAAACAGTAGTAACCCCCGTGTAAATGTGCAGCATTTGATAATGAAAAACATCCTTCATAACTGAAATAAATTTTTCACTATTTAAGGTACCATTTGATAGGTTGATTATACTTAATACCAAACCAACACATTACTTGTCGAGGGTGGGCTTTCTTTCTAACAACCGGGAGTGAATATTTTTGAATACTCGTCCCACACAACACCTTGTTTTTAAAGCCAAATAGTTCATCCCGAATTATTGTTTCATCAGCAAAGTATACGAAACGCTAATAACATAAGTGTCGTTCACTCCATAGTTTACAAAAGGCTAATCTGACATCCATTTGTTTTTTTGGTAATAATTGGCTTGATTTTTGCTGATTGTAGAGTTAAACCGGATTCAATTGCTCTGTTTCTTATTGTAGAATAAGTAAAATTGTTTAAACTATTTCTTTTGGTTTCTGAAATAGGTTTATTATAATTTTTTAACTCTATAATAACTTTTTGGTCATCCGTACTTGTTGTTACACGTTTTCTTCCAACATTATCATAATTTCGTGGTTTTTGACCGTTGATAATCCGATAAATTGTTGAAAGGTTAACTCTATATAAATCTGCTAATTTTTTTGGTGAAAATCATTTATTTTTTAATTCTTTAATAACACGGTATTCATTTTCGGTGAGATAAAAACATTTTTTATCACTATTCTCCATTTCAAAAACAATGCAATCAGAAAGCAGAATTAGCGTGTAAGCGGAATCTCAAGGTTAAAAAACGTAAATAATAAATTATTAGATTTATTTCAAAATTTTTATTTAAAATTAAGAAAAATTTTTTAAATTATTTTTATTTATATAGATTAGAATAATTAAATGTTTATTTTGATAATTATTATGACATCACAATCAGAGTAGATTTGAATTTACGTTTAACATCAATTTTAAGAATTAGTTATTGTTCATTTTCAATGAAATTAAGCACACAAAATATAGAAGTAGCTTTTAAAATATGTTATTTTGGCCGACTCAACCTTCTTAAATAAATATTTCTAAGTATATATATAAAGGATCTATTAAGCACTAGACATTATTTTTAATTTCCGATATTTGTTTTTACGAAAAAACAATTGGACATAACAAATTAATTTAGATTTAATACCTTTGTAATTTTTTGCGTTAATTTTTGAAATGGGTGTAATTTTAATGTAAAATTTAAAATTCAATGTACACATTTTAAAATAAGACGTATTAAGCAATGGTGGTTAATAGTAAATGATGTTGAAAAACGCGAATATATATAATTTCTAACTACAAAATTGTATAAACATATAAATAATTGACATTTCAGTTAAAATGACTTACATTTAATTTTAAAGAAAATTTAAAAATGTAAACTAACATCTGCTTTCAATAAATGTTTACAAACCGGTTTTTATAAATAATAAGCCGTCACTTTTACGCTTTAGCCATCTTCCGTCTCTATCAAGCAAAACTTTGAAATGAATATTGACGAAAAAGAAAATTAATATAAAACTGAAAAAGATACATACAAATACACAAACATAATTTATACATATCTCATTGTGCCGGGGTGGTTGAGCGGCACAGCGCTCGAATTCGGACCTCGGTAGACACGGGTTCGAATCCCATCGCCGGCACTAAAATTGGCTTTGCTAAAATGTCCACTGCTGAAAAATGCGTTTCTCGTAAAACATTCAAAGTAGCAAACATAAAATAAATAAAAAATAATAAATAAAAAAAATTGTTGTTGTATCTTTAACTTTTGCTTATTATTGTTTTTTTTGTATACGTGGTGCATATCAAAATCTAAAAAGCATATGTGTGGCTAGTTTGAAGATTGTACCAGGCAATGGCAGAGTTATAAAACTCCTCACTTTTATTTATCAGCATGGGAAGTTATATTGAACAGACGGTGGAAGGGTCATATATACCGCTACTCAAAAAGACAGTTTAAAGAAATTATAAACATCAGCGAACTTTTTGAGTCTGTGAAAACGAAGACTTAGTAAACAACAAAATGCTGTTGAATCTACATCACTTTGCTCATTGTGTTGTTTCAAAGAAAGATGGTTTGGCGAAGCAATAAACAGGCTATTAATCTGACTTCTGATTATTGATTGTGCTCGTTTCGCTCGATGATTTTACCCATCTACTTACAACTCAATAGAAAAAAGACGAACAAAGGGAGGAACGTTTATTAACAATAACTCAACAACAATAACACAGTAGTTTTTTATAAAAATGCATCTTATTTAGTGTATTTGACTCCAAGAAGCCAGGTAGCTGAATCACTAACTAGACAGTGGAGCGATTTGACAAACGGCGTCGCTTGTGTGAAGGTTGTGTGGATATTGCACTACGTGTCTGTACTGATTACTTGTAGTAATGAATACAAACGCAAGACAGGAAGGATAAACGTTTGTTGCCCAATTGACAGAATCAAACTAACGGGAAAAAAAACCAAGAATCAAGATGCAAGCGAAGATGACTAGGTTAGGAGCGGATGTGATGAATGGTATAGCAACGGTTGTTTATATAGCCATTTCCACCAATAAGAGTTATTGATAAATTAAAACAAATAGTGTCAATATTGATTAAATATTGTTTCCAGAAATTAAATATTTTTTTTATTCCGATTTTTTTCGCAAATTGTCATCGCTACTCTTATTACTAAACAAACGAGTACGTTTTAAACCACAAAATTCTTGACATGTTCAACCAACATCCCATCTTTTCGCAGGGATTAAACTTTTGGCATCAAAGTTTACCAAATTAACAAATAAGAAATTGATTTAACTCTTGATTATCAATTATGCTCGCATCGCTTGCGACCTCGAAGATTTTATCCGTCTACCTTAACTGCATAGAAAGACAGTAACTCACAGGAACAGCACAAAATTAAAAGTGTTACCAATGGAAGCTTCCATAGAAGTCAATACTGTAAAAGATAATATACGAACAATGATAACAAAATTAATTGTTGTAATTTTGGAAATTGATACAAAGTATTTAAATTGTTTTCATTTACTTTCTCTACTACAATGGTTAAGGAATTTATTTTCGTTTGAACTCAAAACAAGACAAAATAAAGATATTTTGTTTACGTAATGGGGAAAGGATTATTATTCATTTTAAAACCTTTTCGGTTTGAAAAACACGTAACAATGTATGTTTGTTCCATAAGGTTGTACATTAAAATTTGGCTTTAAAGATCGTACATATCAAAGATTAAAATTTTATTCAGATTTTGCAGAACCCCGTCATCGCAAGTATGCTGCTTTCACGTTTTTGCCTTAGTTTAATGACATGCTGTTAGCTTGTTGTTTTTATTAGAAAATACCAGGTTGCTAATCTTGCAATCAAAGCCTCCACCTTTCTCAACCAAAGTTGAAACCGGTTACGGCTAATAATTAGCTAATTGTTTTGTAAAAAGCGGTCAAAGAATCTAATAACAGGGCCAGATAAACCTAAATTATAATGAGTTCATTCCACTCTAATTGAAATTAAATAAGGATTAGAAATGATTCAATCTGGCCGGTTCCAAGCCTGGATAAAGGGGGAGGGTTTGAGCGTAAGGTTAACAACCTGACCTCTGTAAAATATTTATACTGCTACGGAAACAATCAAGAGGACGCCATTAGGGCAAACAACGGTAAAGAAGTGATCGCATGTATCTGGATGACAGAGTTACATAAATACAGGATTGAGTGAAAGCCGAAAAGAAGATCAATCTTCGATTTGCAGAATCTTCAATGCAAACGAAACTTTGTTGTTGTTGTTGTTGTTTTGCTGTAATTGGTGTCTTATTGCCCCATGCTTATTTTTAAAACAAAAGGGTTTTGCATAATAATATAATATATAAATATAAGGACAAGCTACACCAAATAAAAAGCGCTTTTCATTCTAGTGTTACATTGCTAGATTTAAAGTTGACTGTGAGCATAAGTTCAAGTGACTATAGATGAGGACATTCGTTCAACTTAGCTCGCTTTGGACTTGCATGGGCATGAGTTCGAATCTCACCAACGGCCCACTAAATGAGGGGCCCATGTTCGGTTTTGGCAAAATGCCCTGTAAAACATTAAAGCAATAAAATTGAAAATTAAAAAAATTGTCTAATTGTAGCATTCAAGCACTGGCAACCGAAAATTTTTCAATTACACTATTTTCGCCATCCGACTGTTGATTGACTCGACTGGAAGACAGCAGCTGCTGGACGAACCGATAATTTGACCACTTTGACGGATGACAAATGGGCGGACTGTCGGTTGTAACCAGTTGCAACATTTGGACAACGGAATGGAGCAATGGCTTTTTCACTTGTTCGTCAACCCAACAATCGCTCGAAATGGACGGATTGGCATTGATTTCGATTAGCCACGGACACAAGTTGACATCGACGAGAATGTCGAATCCGTATATTTCGTAGGCGTTGGAAAGCTGCAAGACCAAGTGGGCATTATCGATTGAGTCAAAAATAACGATTGCATTTCAATATAACACAATTTGATGGAATAATACATGTATGACTATGTACTTGTTTTTTTCGTCTCATGTCTGTTTATCGAAACCAATACAATGTTGACGTGGCAATGTAATCTAAATACTAGATAATATTGTCGAATCTGCCTACACGCACAGACACATTTTTAATACATAATCCTTTCTTTTACACAAGGTTTGTTCTTGTTGTTGTTGTTATTGTGTGCTTGTATAATGATCTCTATTTTATTATATTAAATGCGTTTTACAGGAAAGACGTTGGAACAAGTGGACATTGAGCAAAGTCAAACAAGAGTCCGTGTTAGGTGTCGGTGATAGTACTTGAATCCATTCTTGAGTTTAGCACTTTAGCAACCTCGATTAACTCGCCATAAAATTATTAGAAAATTAACTGTTTTGTATTATTGCATAATTATTATCCTGCATTGAAATTAAAGCAATATTATATCTAGATACAAGTTTATTTTTAATAGTACGAAAAAAAATAGATTATATATATATATATGTATATATATATATATATAGGCATTGTTTAAAATACCAAGATTATTACGTTTGTAATGTTGATTTTATACATTTATTTCAATAAAATAATTTTTTACTGATGTAGGTTTTTTATACATTGTATTGAGCCTTACCACTAGAATGAAAGTTTGTATATATTATTGTTGGTAAACATGATTATTGCGAATAATACTTCTTAATCAATAATTCTAAAATGTATACTAATAATGGTCAAAAATAAGTGTTGAATGTTCCAAAATATGACAGAGCAGAAGAGAATACGATTGTTTTATGTAAATTTATTTATTTTTACTACTTTGAATGTTTTACATGGGAAACACACATCTTTTAGCATTGGACGTTATAGCAAAGCCGAACGTAGGCCCGCATTTAACGGACCGGTGGTGGGCATTCGAATCCATGCCCATTCTGACCCAAGTCGAGCGCTTTACCGCTTTCGTCGACCAAAATTGGGTTTTTGTCCGCTTAATCGTAAATGATTGGTGAACCGACATCTTTCTGTTTCATCAGCCACAATGGCTGAGTTGATAGACAACTCAAGTCGACCTTACGTGGCTCTAGCAGTGATTCCCACTGTCACTCGCTTGACTTTACCAAATTGTCAAACAATAATTTTTTCGATGTTTATTTTTAAAGAGACCAGTCTGCAAACTTTAAGCTTAGATTTCTTGGCAAAATGTCAAGTAAAACGTTGAAATAAAAGAGTAACATTTTAAGTATTGAAATTATAATAAACTAACTGATTAATTATCAATGGGAATGGGGTCTGATTATTCCTACCCGATACGATAGCGTGAAAATTAGATACAGTAAATCCACAAACGGTCACATAGTGATGTTTGTTAGATAATGTCAAAAGTAACAGCACGAGCGCACTGGTAAATATATTTATTATTGGTCTAGTGATACGACATTGGACTCAAATTTGTGTAGGCATGGTTTTGAAATGTTACCACAGCCATTAAATGAGGGTCTTCGCTGAATGTCCACTTAGTAAACACTTTTTCTAGTAAAACATAAAAGCCAAGACTAATCAATACAAATACCCATGTCTGTCATACTTATCCAGAGAATTAACCAATCCTGAATTGAACAAAATTGAACTTAAAACTAACCTATAAATGTAGGCATTATTCCACCCACGCATTTATTTGAACTAATTTGGACATCCTACAGCATAATATAACTGTCTTGTAATGACTCATTCAACGTATAGTATTATTTTTTTAAATCATATATTTACTTATTGTGATTATATTTGTATTCATTATCATATGATATTTTATATTTCGTTTCGATCCCATTATTTGTACTACTTTTTTGTAATTTTATTATTTTGTATATTTATTTATTTTTATTGATGAAAATGTAGTTTTGCGCTGAATGTATATCTAGTAAGATATTAAAGCTTAATGTAATAATGGTAGTAATAAGCAGTTATAATTAAATAGAAAATAGAAATTGGGACACAGAATTCTGTGATTATCATAAAAGGATTTTGTGGAACAGGCGTACGTAATCTATAAATGACTGTATCAATTTATTTATTTATTTCATTGTTAATTAAAATTACAATTCGCTTTTTTGTTAATTATTTAAAAAAAATATTTAATTGTTACTGCCAGGCAATTAGGATAAAACAACATTTTACAACAGCAAATTGAATAATTGTTATAACATGTAATTTATTTAATTAAAAAAACTCAATTGAATTTATTTCTGTGCAATATTTGATTTCTATTTTCTAAAACATTTTTGTCTTTTATAACACTTGATAATTTAATCAAAATAAGTCTTTATTTTATAAAAAAACGATACATAAATGGATGGCAAAATCGTTATTTATAAGTTACACTGAAAATTTTTATAAAATATTCAATTTCCTTTATTTTTTTCAATATAATTTTTTTCATTGTGCAACAGCGGATAATTAATTAAAAATTGTTCATTTTTTTAAATTAAAAAATACATAAATTTGTAGCTATGTTGTTATTTGATAGGTATGCAATTTGATAAAAGACCATTTCGAAATGCGCATTGAGCAAAACATGACTAAATTCCAATCTCAATGGGTATGTGTTTGAGACCTACTAATGATTGTACACAATTTAAATAATTAAACTACCGATATTTTACAATTATTATAAGTTAAAATTTCAACATTTGTTTATCCAAAATAAACATACAACACAATAAAAAAGTTTACTGTAATTAATTAAATGTTGAATCTATTATTTTGTAGACAATGATTAATCTTTCCAATTTATTATTCTATTATTTTATCAAATAAATAATATTTATTAACTATGATGTGTAGACAAATTTATTTTTGTTCAACGCTGTATTAAATAATTAATAAATGTATGTTTTTAATTAGCATAACATATACGAATATTTATAACACAACGTTCCAAATAAGTTAGAGGATTGACGTTATAATTTAACTCCAAGTACGATTGTTCCATGCACATCTAGTAATAATTCTAAGATGCAATAGAATTGATCTATGTTTTTATTGAGAGCAACAAGATTATTCTTTGATTATACATAAAATTTTTAATATTAAATATTTCACGAATTCCTGTCATTGGAATCATGCTTTCACTTTATGATGGCACATGGAAAAAGAAAGTTTGAGTGTAGGACTAACAATCTATACTATATGAAAAATATTATTGTTAAACAAAACAAAATATAGTAGTCGAAAGACGAAAGAATTGACAAGAAATTGTACAACGTCAATATGCTTTTGTAATGTTCCTCTAGGGACAACAAAACATACAATTTAGCCTTGTAATGACGCAATTAAAATTTTTATGTACGCAATTAAACATTTAAAAAAGTATAATAAAAATAAACACATTTCTTCTACTTTGATGAGTAAAATATAATCGACTTATCCAACACATTTTGTATTGACACGATTTGAATGTAACATATGCCTGATAAGAAGTATTGTTGAGTACAGCTTAACAAGACATTCCATCTAGTAACGGTAGTGGAAGCGTACTTCTTTTTACAAAAACAAACGTTTAACACCTTAACTACTTGTATCATTTTGTACTATTTTATCAATAAGATCTTTTTATTTCCTAATAACAATAATTCAAGTAGAAAAACTTAATTTCAATATGTTTGTAATATAATTATTTTTCTTTCTTATGCTTATTACAAATATACATATGAAAATATAAATAGTCAAATATAATTTAAACAATTGTAAGCATTAGTAAATTAAAATAATATGCACTTAAACGGTGAATATAAAAAAATTGTCAATAATAAACGAACTTGCTCAGGTGGTCTGGTGGTACAGAACTTGACTCGAATCTTGCTAGACATTGGTTTTATTCCCACCGTCGGCACGTTTAGCTTTGCTAAAATGTCTACTGCTGAAAGGCATGTTTCCCGTAAAACATTCAAAACAGTAAAAATACAAATAATTTTCAATTAAAGTGGTATCTAACCATCCAAGCGGGGGTCAAATTTAGGTTGGCGTAAAGTCAAATGCCATCAACCGCACTAAAATGTCCATTTGTTGATAAATATTCCTCTTAAATTAACCACTGCTTAATATTAATTATTATTATTATTGGTAGTAGTAGTGGTAGTTGGGCATAAAAACTTTCAGTAAGCTACTACACACGGTTAAAATTTAAATTATTTATTTTAATAAAAACCAGTTTTGCTACGTATCATTACTTTGGGTATATTTGGTGCTTGGCTAAGAAGAGTTAATATGACCAGAGCCTGAATACGAATCCACATAAGATGATCGCAATATTGATTTTTTTTCAACCATTTGCGCAATTGATCAGTTGTCCATTTGCAGCCTTGACCAATTCCATCCTAAAAAAGTGGGACGGAGGGAACAAACTACAGATAGTAAAAATTGAAAATAAACGATGTAACATAGCATTTAGAAAAACAACTATATTATTTATTATTATTTTTATTATTATTATTATTATTATTATTATTATATTATTATTATTTATTATTATTATTTATTATTATTATGATTATTTATTATTATTATGATTATTTATTATTATTATGATTATTTATTATTATTATTATTATTTATTATTACTATTATTATTATTATTATTATTATTTATTATTATTATTATTATTTATTATTATTATTATTATTATTAATTATTATTATTATTAATTATTATTATTTATTATTATTATCATTTATTATTATTATTATTTATTATTTATTATTATTATTGTTATTATCATTATTATTATTATTATTATTTATTATTATTTATTATTATTATTATTTATTATTATTATTATTATTTATTATTATTATTATTATTTATTATTATTATTATTATTATTATTATTATTACAAAAACACTTTTGCTTTAAAAATAAGCATGAGGCAATAAGATAATAAAAAAAGATAATAATAAAACAACAACAACAAAGTTTCACAATTAAGAAAAAACATAAAACAACAAAATTATTTTATGTATTTCAAAATTTTACCAAATGTTTTGTTTAATTTCATAAAACATTTATTTCAATTAGATCTTCCCAACCTTTATTTTATCATTTTTAATCGTCTATTCTAAAACCGTTTTTGCTGGTTTTTCGGGCCGTAAATGTAGAATTTAACCAAATAATTTTAGTCGTCTAATTGTAACGATATCGTGTAGTGAACGATAGTTAGTTTTTCTTATGAACTCATTATTTGAAATGTGATTGCGCCAGACAATCTTTAAAATGCTTTTAAGACACCACTGATAGAAACATTTACTATCTTATCAATCCTGTCTGTTTGTTTCCACGTTTTATTCCCATATATTGTTGTAGGAATGATTATTGGTGCGTACAAACGAAGTTTTGTTTTCATATATATATACATAAGTACTAAATCTTTATTTTTTGCTTTTTAGGAAAAACATTTTTTTAGAAAACAAACATTGAAAGTCGGAGTGGTCTAGTGGTATAGGTGCGAACCCGCAATTGGGTGGACATGGGTTCGGGTGCTACAGCCGGTACTTCGTTTGACTTCGACAAATGTACACTTGGTCAAAAATGTTTTCTATAAAAGATTTTTTTTGTTTTTTTATGTTTATTACTATAAATGTTTTACGAAAAACGCATGCTTTTCAGCAGTAAACATTTTAACGAAGGCAAACGTGGGCTCACACTTTAGTAGGCCGATGGGGGGGATTTGAAGCCCCATGCCTACCGAGGTCCAAATCGAGCGCTGTACCTCTATGCCACCAATTATATAAATAAATTGATGATTGAAATTTTGGTACGGTAAGTACAAGTTCAGCAATTTATAAAAACAACTGTTTATTATATAAAAACAGTTAATTTTTATTCCAAATAGTAAATAATCGAAAAAACCCAAATTGAAATCAAACTAAAGCATACATTACTAGAAAAAAACTTTATTAATATTACACAGAATGCTAATAATGCTTCGAGTAATGTTTATAAAGTATCAATTTCCAATGATAGTGATATTCTCGACTGTTGCTCCTTCATGTGGTGCATCCTAAAATAGATACCCACAGGCAACTGGACTAATAACAACAGGGACTGAGTACATAGTGGTATACCTAGGTTCCTGCTTTAGCAGGTGGATGGATACTTAAAAGGTATCTTAAGGTATACACATGCCATATGTAGTTATTTGGCTAAGAGAGATAACCCTAACAAAAAATTAGACTACCTCATCTGTAGCGACATCTATGGGTCAAAATAATTTGTTATGTTTCTACTTTTGTTGCGCTTATCAAGTCATTGCAATCGATCGTTTTATATGCCGTCCAGATATAAAAAATAATGAACAGTTGTTCACATTACCAACCACAATAAAATGAAATAAATAAATGTTTTAACCATTTTCAATTGTATAACAATAAACAATGTGCTCCAAATAAGTCATTAATAGAATTACGACCTATAGTATTCTTATTGGCAATTGCCAAGAAAATGCACTACTTAATAATTTTTTCGTATTAATGCCTAAATTATTCAATAACAACAATTGCAAAAAAAAACAATTTTGTTTGCATTTGTCTTCCGTATCCGTCAAATTATTGGAGGTAGAATAAAAATAATTTTTCTTTCGTCTATAGGAACAAAACGACAAAACATTTTGTTTACAAAATTACGACATTAATATTAAATTAATATTTATTTTGATTATATGGATGCGAATAAAACGATAAATAAGTGAGTATATTTTAGTAACTTGTAAAAAATTACAATACATACTTTGTAATGTTACTGCAAGGTGCCAATCAAAAGTGTGAAAAATGTTTTACAAAGAAATATTGCCAATGTTTGTAACAGTATTAATAATCAGTAATTAATATTGTCAGCTTAAATCATTTTATTGAAGTACATTCAGCATTCTATTTTTTGTTTGTATTCTGTATTGTTTAAAACAAAAGAATTTAGGTTTGGTTTTGGGTCATGTTTATCATTCACCTTTAAACAATATGCATACATAATTTACACAAGGATAATAGTTGTATTAATTAATTTTTAAAACAATAGATAGTATACAGAAAATAAATAAAAATATATAAATTTATAATATTTTTAAAACTTTTTTTTCAATTTTAATAAGCCAAAGTTTTATTCATTAATTAATTTGAAGTTTAATTAAGCAAAATAATACTGTGACGAGTTGGCAGAGTAGATCGAACATTAGACCTGACTGGGTATGGTTGTAAGTCCAACCACCGGCACTGAATGAAAGCCCTCCTTTGTTCTTACCAAATGTCCATCTGATAAAAAATGTTTTCTGCAAAACAGTCAAACAGAAAAATATATATTTGTATCAGTTGTTGGAGAGGTTTCAATGTATTGCAAAGTCTTACACAAGTTCAATTTCATTACCCACATTAAGGTGCTTTAAAAGTACATTTGAGAAAAGTTTTTGTTTAACAAATATCTAACCAATAAACTACAAAAAGCTATTTAATATAAATAAATACAATGTACCAAAGGGTCACAAGTAGCTAATAGTATGCAGATTTCATTGCGTCACCTAAAACCTATTCCTTTACCCCCAAATGTTCATTTTTTATGTATATTATTTTGAATATTTTACGGGAAACATCTTTTAGCAGTGGGCATTTCAGGGAAGCCGAACATGGGCCCCCATTTTTGTGCCGGTAGTAGGATTCGAACCCGGATGCCCACCAAATCGAACGCCCTACCGCACTTGTCAAAAAGCATGTAAAGATATGTAAACAATACATCCGTATTCAAAATATCCTTCCAACCTTGTTCAAAATGTAATTGGGACCGTTCATATTGATAGACGAATTGGTCAAATGGGCATAGACGTTGTGCAGCTGCGATAAGTCATATTTCTCGGTTGCAAATCGAACCAAACCGTTGGAATAAATGTAGACAATAAATGGCGACATCGACGGTACCACGGCGTATATTCGCAAGTCGAATTTGTAATTTTCAATAAGTAACGGATTGGTAATGTATTTCTGAACTACTGATTTGTCCATGTAGGAAAAATAATCCAAGTTGTCAAAAAGATAAATTCCCCGACCGCAAGATTGTTCGGCCGGCTTGAGAATCCAAACGTTGCTTACTGTTTTCGATAGATGGTTGGAATGGTGCTGTACAAAAATTGGTTTGTTTTGACATAATTTATATCAATTGTTGAGGGGAGGGGTAAATAAATTTTGTCAAAAGTGCAATTATTACTCTTGTTTTGGTTGCGATTTTGGAATTGTTTTTAACTTTAATCATTTTTAATGTTCCAATTGTGTATTGCAATTGTACAAACGGTTTATTTTGTCTATCCGTACACCGGTTAGATACACAAATATGTATATATATGCTACTCACATGTTGATCGTAAAATCGATAAAAAAGTACTTTCGTTAAAATGTTGAATAATTAAATTATGTATAATTTCATTATTTATTTATATATTTTTAAAACAAAAGTACATTAAATATATTGTACATTCCAGGTAAGTATATTCAACAAAATGATTATTAAATTATTATAAGAGTTTATAAATTTTGCTTAAGTAAATAGTACAAATAAATAGCAATAATAATAATAATAATAAATTATTAAATTTTTATAAGTTCTTGCTTATATATATAAACTCTACCGAGGTCTGTTCCAAATCCTATTCAAAAACAACAAGGCTCAAAGTGCAAGGTTATCAATTTTATGTTGGCAAGGTACACGAGCAAGCGATGTAATTAAACGACGGCTCAATACGATGCCGTCAACAAGATTGAGTGTAAAAACCGAATAAAAAATCAATTTTAGTAATATTAAAATCAAGAGTGAAATTAGATGAAACAATCTCGACACGTCATACTATTCAGATCGAAAGGAACGAAAATAGTAACAATAATTTTTATTAATAAAAAATGAGGTATAGTTTAGTTTACAAATTACATATACTTAACAAGTAATTAGGGTAATTTTTCAAATTATTATTATCATTATTATAATTTTACTACTTTGAATGTTTTACGGAAAACGCATCATCAGTCGACATTTTAGCATTTAGTGTCTGTGGTGGGATTCAAACACATGCCCATCCAGGCCCAGGTCGAGCGTTGTACCACTCGACCACATATTTAAACCCATCCCTACTCCAAATGCCATTATTGGGTGAAGAAGCAAAGAATAGTAGAACGTAGAATTCCTTGTTTTTTAAAATACCAGTTTTTGCAATAGTGCAGCAATGTGTAGAAAAAGTGTCACACATTGTACAGCTTTAAAAATATACTTTTTATTCCCGCCAAAACAAAAAAGTCGAATAATATTATACTAGGAGTGTGCTAGGGTAATCTATTGTTTCAACGGTAGATGATAAAACGAACCAAGGTAAAAATAATTTTTAAAAATCCTACTAGTCAACCTTCGTGAGTAAGGGTTGTGAGTCACGTTGGTGCATTCTTCTATCAAAAGGGGATTGTTTGACCTTGAAAATGTATATAAAGTGGAAAAATCAATATTTAGTTAGTATTATACCGATTTGTATTGCGTCACCGTGCCAATTTTGTCATACATTTTGAATCTTTTCAATGCCCTACTGACGAGTGATGACAGACTCACATAATAGGTTATCTAACTCTTATTGGTTCCTTTTATCGCAACTTTTTCCCTTGGGGTTGGTTTTATCATCTACCGTTTTAACACCAGAACTCGAACCTGGGCAGATATAAATTCTACCCCTACCACCGGTACTAATATTTTCCACTTGCTGAAAAATGCGTTTCTAAGCAGTAACAATAAAAATAATTGAAAATTTGGCAAAACGGATTAATTAATTTAGAACAAATTAACAAAAAATATTTTTTAAAAACAAGCACGTTTTACAAAACGTTTATAAAGATCAAAGCGTAACAAAAATTAACAGCTATATTTGTGTATATATGCAAGTAGATTTTACTCATAAATTTACAATTTTTCTAACCGTTTTTTTTAATAACAATCAATAAATAAATTACACAAGGCATTGTCATTTTTAATAAAAATATATTGTTTTTTTGAATAAATTATATTTAATAAAAAATTCTATGTTTTCTTAAATCTAGTTATTATTTAAAATTAATTTTTTATTTGATTTAAAAATGGTACATTATTATTATTATTATTATTGTTGTTGTTATTATTATTTAGAAAATATAAAATAACTTTTATAATTTATTACATTATTTAAAATTTTATTTAAAATAATTCATTTGTAATTGTTTAAAAACTGTAATAAATATAATTTAGAAAATAATTCCTGATAAAATAAATTAACTTGCTAGTGTTGAAAAAATCAATATATACCGTTTTCTATTACTTGCTACTTTTATATTAATTCAAATGGAGAGGTTAAAATACCATTTCCTACAAGAAATATTGGTATAAATATAAGTAAAATGAATTAATAAATTGACTAATTGTTGTTTCTATTGCTGTAAAAATAATTCAAGGCTGTTTAATGAACGTGCATTTTTACTTTAGGCCTTCCCAAATAGTTACTAGTCGCATTTTGTTAAAATCTGTCAATTATTCTTTTTTCATTATGACAATGTTGTAAGCATAAGCCCCTTATTCTTATCATTTTGCTAGGTCTAATATAAAACCACAGCAGTCTTTAGACAACTCTTTAGATAACCCTATTTTAACTCATCTCAATAGGATCTTGACTTTATAAAAATACACACAAAGAATGACCATTCCGGTAATAGGGTTGGGTAAACCCCCCCCCAAAAAACGTCTAAGTTTTTACATATGGAACATCATAAGTAAACCAATTTAGCCAGTTCTAAGTCTGGATAAAGGAGGAGGATTTGGGATAGGAAGGGCATCTGACAATAAAAAACCCACACTAAACTATTTAATCGTTATAATGATTCACATTGGTTTGATATTGAACCAAATAGAAACAGTAACCTTTTATAAAAGAGGTAAAAGACTGCTAATCACCTGTTCAATATCAATCCTTTTCTACTGAGATTGATATTAAAAACAATTAAAACAATAAACATTAATAATTAATATTAAAATAAAAAAAACAATTATTTAACCTACAACAATTAAATTTTAAAAATATAACAATAAACATATATAATATAAATCATAAAATTATAATTAAATAGAAATGTTATCACCTTCATATGCAGGAATTAATTAAATGAAAAAGCAACAAATCAAAACTAAAATGCAACACATTTTATTTATCAAGCATTTGAAATCGCAATTAATTGCTATGCAGTCAGAACGTACCTTATTTACCGAATTGATGACCAGTATATTTTCAAAAAAATTCAATAAAAATTTGTTTTCTTCTCTAGTTATTTTGTAATGCAAAAGTATTAAACACATTAAATAAAAATTAAATTTTGTACAAAAAGTAAAGTTACAATTTGAATTAATCTAATTTTTTTAAAATAAATGAACGATTTGAGCCTAGGTTTGTGCTGATAGCAAATGAGGATTAAAGCGTTTTCTCTTGCAGAAGCCGCAGTATTGCAAAACAATTGGAAAACAGTTTACAAACATGCACTTTGATGCTAATAAAACTTCTGATAAGCATATAAGTAAGATGTGTTTAAACGTTACCATGGTATACTTAAAAGTAAATATGGAACATGTTATATGTTTACTTTAGAAAAGTGATTGGGATACAAATATTTCATGTAGATATAATATTATTTCATTTGTGACAAAAAAAATGTAATTGTAAAAATGTATATATTTATGCAATTATTAAAAAATAATCAAATTTTAATTCTTTACTAAATAAAAATTAAATATATTATTTTTTATAAATGAAAAACACATTTACATATTTATTACTTTTAATAACAGAATTGAGTCTAATTATTTCAAAATAAAGTTATTATACTAATCAGCGATAAAAATGAAAGTACAATAAGGAAATAAATATATTTATGCGAATATATTTAACTAAAGATGCACATAATTAATAAGTAACATGTTATAGAAAATAATAGAAATATGTATTGATTTACAAACAAGGGTAACAAAAAAACCAATTTGGGACAGTTAAGTGTAGTATTAACATTGGAATATATTTTGTAAAATTACAGAATGATGTATCATAATACCACTTGTTAGGAAATGCATAAAATGGACTAATGATATTTAACAAAATGCGGTTGTGTATAACAGAAAAGAAGGAGAGATTATGTGTATTTATAACAAATACATTTTTTAATGATTTAACTTGACAAACTGACTTTTTTACATTTTATTTTTATTTAAAATGCTAAAAAACTTTGATCTTTAAAAACGCTGAATTGCACATGTAGGTAGGTTATTTGCCAAATTTGATCTCTGATTACCGGTGCAGTATGACCAAAAACCAATTTAACACAAAGTAATAATTAATACACAAGTATACAAGCGAAATTAATTTTATTATACAAAGAGCTGTAAACTACAAATACATTAAAAACTAGAATGTAATAACAACATTAGTTTAATGTTGATTGTAATTATAAAAATAACATTTAAATAATTTGCAAAAAATAATTAATAAAATAAGTGTGGGTCCTTAATTTTATGTTACTTAAAATTGGACATTTTCCAAATGACCTTAATTTAAAAATGATTAGTTTGTAAATTAAGTTGCTGTTGTAGTTGTTAATATTACTGGAATAATTACTTAAATAAAAACGAATTGAGATACAGTTAATCAATACTTATTTACAAACAACAAATGAATAATTTAGTAAAAGTACATTGAATAAAAAATAATAATTTAAAATTGTTTGTAACGGAACAACAGAGTTGGCTAACACACTAAACGCATACTCAGATCCCAACTACTAAATGCGGGCCTTTGTTTGGATTTGGTCAAGATTTTTATGCTAAAACGTACAAACGTATAAAAACAACAAACCCGAAATAAAAATAAATTAAATTTTTGTATTTAATTAAAATTAAAGTTCATTTTGAAAAATGTTTGTTTTTATCAAAATAAACAACAAGGATTTTAATTATTTGCATATATATTAAATTATTGTAAAATGCCACAAAGTTTAATTTAAGCGGTTAAATTTAATTGTAAAATTAATTGCCTTTTAATAACAAAAAATAAACCAAATAAGTAGATAATTAAAAGGCATTTTCCGTTTTTATCATTTTTTTAAAGAAATGCATTAAGCGTCGCTCTAACTAAGCAGCCACATTTAGTGGGTGTAGTAAAAGAAAAAAGGCGATTCAGTTATCTAATAACGTTAAGTTAATATTATATTAGATAAAAATTTTAATTTTAAGTATTTTTTTTTATAAACGTATCTAATTTTTTGAATAAAGGAAATATGCGAAATAAATTAAGCGTACAATTTACTATTTTAAATATTCGTAATTAGAATTATAGAAGTAACTCAAAGCCTAAAATAAAAACTGTTTGTTAAAATATTTTTAAAATATATAAACACACATTTTTTAAATGCAGAAATATTAATCAAGCGAAAAATTGTGGTAATATTATAAAAAATTATTTAAATAAAATTTTGCATGACAATTTTGCATGACGTCATCAAAAGTTGGAAATATAAAAATTATAAAAAAATATAAAATTTTGTTCAAAACACATTTATAAATAAAAATATATATTCTCAGCATATAAATGCATTTTACAGTAAAATATTTAACAATATGATTTATTTTATTATTATTAATTTAACGTTTGTAAATAATGAATAAATATGTTTTTACAATAAATATTGTATTATAAAAATATTTAATTGTACTACAATATAAGATTTAAATATTTTTATTTTACATAAAAATCTAATAAAATGTTTTACGTAGATTGCTCACTTATCCAGCTAGAGTAGCTATGGAAGCCCATCCATTACCGGGATAGAAAAGAAGGCCAGGCGTTTATAGGAAAATTTGGACAGATATTGTAGCACACAAATTCAGTTCTTTTATTTATACTAAACCCCCTCGTTCAAATGAATTACTTTATTGGACGTACGTTTGTTTACCCTATGCAGCCAACAGAGATAATTAACTCAGAATACAATTAAAATTTAATATCAGCACATCTCAAGTGTGCTCATTAAGTGCACATTGTAAAAGTTGATATTTTTGCAGACATTTTGGTATTTGGACTACCCTGAATGACAATAACCGGTGGGAGGTGTTTATCCCGATGATGATGATGATGATAATGATGAATAACCTAACTTTAACTATTTTTTTAGCTTGTAATAATCATTACAAATTTTTAGCAAAAATAAGTAAAATACCTGTTTTTTATTTAAAATTCATCATCATCATCATCATCATCATCATTATCATAATTATCATCGGGGATAAACATCCCCCACCGCGAGTATATACACCAGTTATCTGCGGCCAGCCATCCTGGTAAGAAAATAAGCAATGTTTAAACCACCTTTACTAGGCTTCTCCCCGGGTAGAGCAAAAAGTGCTGTTTCTAAATAGGGCTGCTTGGTGATAATACTCAGGATGACACCGATAACCGTTGTTGCATTTTTATCAACGCGTTGACGACCTTAACGCCTGAGTATCCGTTTGGTCCACGGTTGTTTATTTGGCACAGCCTTATTCAAAGCTAACTTTTATTGTTAAAGGTCGTTCCACTAAGTAGGGGTAGGTTTCCTCCCTTAGCATATTTAAAATTAATTTGTTTAATATATTTTTGTACTAGAAATATTTATTGATGAAGTTGATGGAGTAACAAAAATTAGTCAGTTATTTAAATTTTGCAAAATTGTATTAACTCCGCCTAGTTTGGATTAGAAATAATTCAGTTTAGCCAGTCCCTAGCCTGGATAAAGGAGGAGGGTTTGAGCGCAAGGTTGACAACCTGGCCTCTGTAAAACTTTATACTGCTGTGGAAACAATAAAAGATGACGTTATTCCGGCAAACAACAGCGTTTCTGGATGGCAAAGTTACCAAATAACAAGGTTGAGTAAAAGCCAAAAGAAAGCGCAATCTTCGATTTGCAGAATATTTAATGCCAATGAGACTTTTTATTGTTGTTGTTGTTTTGCTGTAATTGTTGTTTTATTGCCCCATGCTTATTTTTAAAGCAAAAGGGTTTTGTAATAATAATAATAATAATAAAACATGTTAATAAATTGAAATTGAAATTTTTCTATATAAAAATTAAAAAAATACAGTATTTAACACACAATATACAATTGTACGTTTTAATAAAAATTTACCTTGGTAAATGGTAGGTAACTGGATACAAAAGCAAATTTGAACAATTTTTGTAAGTTGAACACATATAACGAACAGCCCTAAGTAAACCGTCTTTTTTAATAATATCTGTTTGATTTCCTATTGGAGGTGGATGATGATTGACTCTTTGATTGGGTGTTAGCTTACAATAAATAAAAAATTTGAATAAACGTTTGCAAAAATATTAAATTAATTTAAATTACTATAATATATATATATATATACATATATATATATATATATATATATATATATATATATATATATATATATATATATATATATATATATATATTTAATTCTAATTTAAAACAAAATTTATAACATTATCAAAAAGTAGTTTAAAAAATTTAAATAATATAAATAACTATATTTCAATTCAAAATATAAAAAAATAACAATTTATAATAAGCAATTTATTATACAAGTAACAACAACAAGTAATAATTATTATAAACTTATTAAAATTAAATTTATAGAATTTTAATACATTTAAAATCAAAACAAAAACATTTATTAAAACAATTGTCAAATTTTATAAGTAAATAAATGTAAAAATACAACAGTTTGCATTATAATATATTTAGTAATTATTTTTTAACTAAACATAAATTTTAAAAAATATTTTACTTGATTCAATTCACCGGATTTAAAACGATATCCTTTACACCAAATATTCCATTCGTTTTCACCGTGAATTTTTTTATTGTGTTCGACATAACCCTGTTCTAAAAATATTTTTCTAAGCAATTGCGGACCCAGGCCTTTGCCATAAGTTAATCGAAAAATAATTGGTTTTATATTGGTATGGATTAAATTTGTTTTTTGTACCAACAATTGATTAGTCGATTTATTTTTTTTGTTTGCATCTTTTTTGGTTAATTTTGATAAATTATTCATATTTCAATTAATTTTTTTTTAATATTACTAAATTTGTGTAAAAAATTATAAAAATAACAAAAATATAAATAAAATTCAAATAAATAAATATTACAAATCATTTTTGGGTACATATTTTGATTTATAATTTATTTAAAAAAATTATTAATAAAATTTTTTAGAATACTTATACATAAACTCAATTATTTTTTAAAATAATATTGTAGGTGGTAATTATTTTTATTAAATAAAATCAACAACATTAATTTTATAAATACGGAAAAAATAGTTTATAACTGAAAATTAAATTTAAAATATACTTTTATTAGTACGAGATTTAGTAAATCTAATATTAGCGTAAACGCCAAATTAGCAATTTGGCTTTTGTAAAAACATATTACTAAAAAACGATAACAAAACACCATTTTATAAAATTACAGAAATAATAAAATCAGCATAACGGGGTTTAGAAAAATTTAAATAGAATTTTAATTTTCGATATGCACAATTATATGTACAATTATATAGAGCAATGTTATTGCTCTATATTTTTAAAGGTTTTAAATAAATAATAATAATAATAAAATTTAGCATTAGTTGTGTATAATAAATATACTTACTTAAAATAACATTTGTATAAATCATTTCTTTTAAAAATGATGTCTATTAATAATATTCACTAACATTTATTTTAGCAATAAAACGTAATACTACCATTTATTTAAACTTTTAAAAAAATTATTAAATAAATATATACATATATATAATTTTAACAATTTAAATTATAAAATTTTAAAGCACTAGGTTTTTTATAATTTTAAATAAAAATAATAAAATAAATTTATTTATATATTTCTAGTTACTAATATTTATGTTTGTAACTAAGAAGAATATACTAAATAAATTCATCTCAGTTTATGTATTTATTTTTTATTTGGGGTTTTAGTTACGCCTGTGGTCTAAATTATTTTTTAAAGTGTTTAACATAGAAGAGTAATGATTAACAATTATTTTAATAAATGATACGTTTTGAAAAACTTTTACATTTTACATATAAATAAACAAATGTAAAAAAACGTTTAATATTGTTTAACAAGGTTTATGCAGTTTAAATAAATTACACATAATAAATTGTAAATAATAAATGTTATTTATTATTATTATTATTATTATTATTATTTATTGCTTTACAACATTTTTATTAAATTTTAGCAATTTTTAAATAAATATTTAGATTAAATTATGTGGGTTATTTTATGTTTTAATAAATAGAGTTTTATATTAAAAACTATCTAATCCACTTAGTAGCAAAAAATAATAATATTAATTGTCAGGTATTTTGTAATGAATGATATATAATAAATTATTTAATAATTTACAAAATAGCAATTGTTTAAATTTTTTTAAATATTTTAAGTTATATTTTATTTTAATTATTTTACTTAATTGTAAATTATTAATAAATACATATTAATGCAAAATTTATTTTTATTAATAATTTTATAATTGCAATTTACCTATTTTTAGATTAATATAACAAATAATTTCTTTAATATAATTGCTTGTTAAAAAATTAATTAAAATAAATACTTTTAATAAAAATCTATAAAGCATATATATATATATATATATATATATATATATATAATTTGTTTAAAAAGAAAATAACATGTATTAAAAAAATTATTTTAAAATATAAAAATAAATTATTATTATCATTTTAAATTAAATAAAAAACTTGACTTAAAAAATGCTTATAATAAAGTTAATTTGTAATTGAACATTGTAACTTTAACTATTAAATAATTTAAATTTTTTAACAATACTAAATAAATTTAAATTTATTAAAACAATTTTTGTATATAAAACTTTATATATATATATGTATAATTGAATTTTAATATATCAATGTATAATGTTGGCAAAATACAAGAACTTTAAGATATTTTTTAACCAATTTTAAAATTTATATAATTTTTAAATTGTTAAAATTTAAAAATATTTTTAATATAAACGTTAATAAAAAATTAATAAAAATTACAAAGTTATTTACAAAATTAAATTAGTAGAGTACGTATTTTCAAATCACCTTGATTGTTAGTTTAAAAAAACTAAATAATAATATTTTTTTAATTTATAAATAATATTAAATTTTATTTTTAATGTTTTTATAATTTATTTTAAATTATTTAAAAAATGTAATTAAAAAATTTAAGAATAGTTTTTTTTTTATCAAATTGAGATATATTTTATAGCAAAAAAACTAAAAAGTAATTTTTGTTTTCAATATATTAATAATTGTAGTACTCTTTTTAAAAATATTGTTGTTACAACAACTTCTTTTTCTAAAACTGGTGCTAAAAGTACTGTAATAATTTAATTTTTTCTAAGTATAAATGACTAGTTTTATTAATTTTTAGATTTATTTGATATAAACAATTTTAATTTTTAATTACTTATTTGTTTTAAAATATATAATTGTATAATTTGCCACAAATCATACAATTTATAAAAATTTTAATTTTTATAATTTGTAATTTTAAGAAAAACCACTTATTAAAAATTGCTACATTACAGGATACAGGATATACAGGATATTTCACGAGTTGATTAGGAGTCAGACTCTTTTTGATCCTTAGTTTAAATGGTATTAACAATATCATTAAAGGGGAAATAGAATAGTAATGTTAAATAATTTTTTTTAAATTATCTAAAAGACAAATAGGCTACCGGAATTTAGTTAGAGCATGGCTATCGTGTAAACGCTTAAAAGATTGAGTAGATTGTGCATTAACGATCTTAGTAGAGAGTCGGTTCCAATAATTGATAACTTTGTGAGAAAAATGATGTAACCTTGTCTTAGTGGAAGTCCTGGGTTTGCTTAATTTCAGATTGTGCCCTCTGAGTAAATTATGGGCAATGTTAAAGAAGGGACTGAGGGTTCCAGAAGAGATGAGTTGATGCACCAAGATGAGGTCACCCCGGAGCCGCCTATCTACTAAAGGAAACAACTTAAGAAAATGCAGTCTTTGTTGATAAGGCATGTTTTTATAGGACCTTGGCAATCTGGAAACAGTCTTTTGAACTTTTTGTAGATTATTGATGTCGGAAGTAAGGACGGGGGCAGTGACCTGGGCACAGTATTCTAGATGGGGCCTCATCTAAAGCATGTAAATTAGCCAAACGCATTTTTGAGACATACTACCTAAGTTCCTATTGAAGAATTTTATCATACTATAACATTTATGAATAGCCCTGTTGTGATAACCCGTGAAGTTAAAAGATGAGTCAAATAACACTCCTAAGTCTTTAATAGACTTAACACTTTCTAACGGAAGAGCATCATCTGGAGACATTTTGAAGATATCTCCAAATGGTTTACCAAAAGAAATATGCTTACATTTAGAATGATTCAACAGGAGAGAGTTTTCAAGCGCCCATTTCTTTAATATTAAAAATATCATGACGTAGGATTTCTGGATTGGAACTCCAGATCTTAACATCGTCGGCATATAAAAGAATATTAGAACTGACAACCAATGGTAAGATATTAATGTAAAAAATGAATAGAAGGGGGCCTAAAACTGAGCCTTGGGGAACCTCAGAGGTAATATTACAAGAAGAAGATAGGTTTTCTCCCAACCTAACCTTAAAGGAGCGATTGGATAAGAAATCTGTAATCCAGGAGAGGATGGATCCAATAATGCCAAACGACATAAACTTGCCTATATGCAGATCATGGGGGACTTTGTCGAAGGCTTTCGCAAAGTCAAAATAAATAGCATTCACTGAAGAGCTGGAGTCAAAGATTGAAGAAATGCTGTTAGTATAAGTTATTAAGTTAGTTAGGCAGGACTTACGGGGCAGAAACCCATGTTGAGCAGGGTTAATATAGTTTGATTTGGTTATGTGATTAAGGATATGGGACTTAACAAGCCTTTCCATTATTTTACTCGGGGAGGATAGGATATTAATTAGTCTAAAGCTTTCTGGTTTGAACTTGCATTCCGATTTATAAATAGGCCTTATATATGCCATTTTTCAGATACTAGGGATGCAACCGGTGGAGGAAGAAAGGTTGAAGATATAACTTAGATTAGTAGCGAGAACATCCGCGCATTCTCTAAGGACCCTAGAAAATACGTTATCGGGTCGACATAAGGAAAATTTGAGACTTGTTAAAATAGTAAAAACAACGGAAGCATCGGAGTGCAAAGACTTAATAGTAATAAAGGGGTCAGAAAATTGGGGACAATGTGAGCTAGTAGTTTGGAAAACTGATTTAAAATAATCTCGAAAACTATTGCAAGCCGATACCCTAGACAATAGAATCCCCTTATCATCTTTGAGACAAAGAAGAGAGAGTTTGGTTGATCTTTTGTTTTTAATGAACTTAAAAAAGAGGCTTCTTTTTTTGAAAACCCTGCTTAGGAACTTGAAAAGCATCTTATTTTTAAAGGCCTTGATTAGATTAGAACAGTTGTTCCTAACCGAAAAGTACGAATAATGGAGACAAGGGAGGTTAACCGATTTCGATAATAAGAATGCTTTGTTTTGTTTGGCAATGGACCGTACTATAAACCGTGGGAGCTTAGGTTTTGAGTGGGAAAAAACTCAAAAAAAACAAAGAGTTTAATTCCTTTATTAAATATATCTAAGAGCATATTTAATGCTAAAATTAAGGAGATTACTTTCAAAATTACTAGAGAATCCAGAGAGAGAAGGTCAATCGATGGATGGGCTGTTAAAATCCCTTATAAGGATTTGGTGTTTGAAGGACATAGAAAAGATAAATTGAAGATCTTGTAGAAGTAAAATATTTATTGTTGTGAGGGTTGTAACAAGAGAAGGGGGCAATAAACTAAGGAGCAAACAGTATAGGAACCCAGAACTCGGGACAGCACGTGGTGATGATACTCGTAACGTAATTTTTAAAATCAATAACGCTATCCTTAGCTCCCTTAACAATTAGATTGCAATCTTTTTTGGAATCTAAAACGTGCTGCTTGAAAACTGTAAGAATTTCCTCTTGAGAAAGTTTTAGTACTAATTTAGCAGCTAAAAATGTGACATTGAAGTTGGACATATCAGATTTCAGGAATTTGAGCTTACCCAAAACTAAGTCCGAGAGCTTAAATATTAAAAAATTTATAAATTTGGTCTTCGCAAAAGAGTCAGAGAACTTGACCATTAGGGACGATAGGGATAATGACATAGTCCTTAAACTGTTTTCAAGTTCTAAGATCTGGGTAGTAAATTTTAAAGTATCTGTAACCCAATCTAAAAGTTCAACCGGCTTTGTGAGGTTAGCATAAGAGAAATTCTGAAGACTAGTTTTATATCTGCAGTCCAATAAGATGTAGTCCAAAAAACTACTTGCTAGCTGCAGATAATGCGCCGACAATAAACCAGAGCAAGCCTTATAAAACCAGTTACTACAGATTGCACAGAGAATGCCAACATTTACCAATTTTTTGCAGCGTTCCAAGCCACAAATAGAAGAATTAGAAATATGCATCCTGTAGGGGTCTAGAATGCAAAAATTAATGCAAAAACAACAAAATAACGAACAAAAGAATATCAAAGCAAAAACTATCGCTAAAAAAAGACTAGCAATAATTGTATAAAAAACACAGTGCTATGTGATTACCGCACGACGCACAAGCGACACGCACAGTAAACAAGTAACACTTAAAACCAAAACACAAAACTGATATACACTTGTGGAAAATACATAATACACAAAAAATACACCGATACGTATAAAACGACAGTTAGCGAACACAAAAACAATGAGCAATAACAAAAAGCAAGCTACTTTTGATTTGTAACGTCACGCAAGCAAATCGCACAGATTCAAAAGTAGGTTAATTAGTAGTTTTGTCAATGTTAAATCAATTATATATATATATATATATATATAATTATTAGAACATTATTTATGATTAAAAAAGATATACAATATACATTTGTTATACAGTTTATGTTTTCTAATATTTTTATCTACAATTCTAAATTATACCATGTGCTTTAAAATTGTGTTTTATTTTATGGCATTGTGAATTAATTAATGAGAATTTAAAAAATGTTTCTTAATATGCTTTTTTATTATATTTTATACTTAATAGTAAAAAAAGCTTGTTATTGTAATAGTTTTTATTTAAAAATAGTTTTACCTAATTGTTAATTTTGCTAAACTTGTGTAAAATTAGGTTGATAGTAAAATTTTATATAATAATAGTTTTGTAGAGGAAAGAGTAAGTAAAACAATTTAAATATTATTTATTAATTTGTTAAATTATAGCAATTAATTTTATCTTTTTTTTTGAAATTTTGTTTTACTGTATCGACTTCGATTTGCAACACATTTGATTTTGTGTTGTGACTGTTAGATACTGTTAATAAACGTTCCTCCGTTTGTTCGTTTTCTTTTTATTTAGGTAGGGTAAACGGATAAAATCTTTCAGAATATAGCGGTAGAGGAGTAACAATAATCAATACTCAGAATCCTTTGTTCTTTACCTATTGGCGTTCATAAAAACTTTTATTATTATTATTATTATTACTTCTTTTATTATTATTTTTATTATCATTATGGTTATTGGCTTAGATACTTCAGTAGAAGTAGATTTAGTACACACTAGTACGCGTTCACAAATTAAAAAGGTTTACCTTCTTTGAGCTTTACAAGCCTACACGTATGTGTTCGTCTGCGTAGAAGATGTACTTCGGACCATCCAAAGTATTTTTGAGAAGAGGTAAAATCTTTACAATCCTACAAAACAATAGTGAAAAAAGTACCAGCACCGACCGCCTCAAAGTTGCAGATTTAGGTAAAAAAGTTTCAAACCCCGAAAGGCCGTTCACAAAGGTAAAACTAAATTTAAAGCAAAGCGATAAGGTGGAAATTGCAGTTTTCAATTTTTGAAAAGCAAATAAAACAAACGTCCGCTTTTTAAATTATATGCTGTATTAATTAACTATGGTTTTATTTTTGTATTTTAGCAACTCTAAATGTGATACCTTTCCAACATATCCCACTCAATGCGTTAATGTCGATTCTTTCTACAATAGGGCTGGTGTAGACGAGAAAATAGATATAAATAAATTAAATACTTTTTATCAATTTTGAAAAGTATAACAATTAATTTTATTAGTATTAATGTTATTCTTGTTTATAAATTTTGTTTTAATGTATCGACTTTGACAGGATTTTCGATATGTGTCGAATTTGTGTCGTGACTGTGAGTAATGGTTAATAAATGTTCCTCTGTATGTTTTTCTTCTCTTTATCTAGTTAATATGAACAGATAAAATCTTTGAAGTTATAAGCGGTACAAGATTAATAATAATCAGGAATCAGATTAATTTTTTTTAACTCTATAAAGTTTTGACAATGTTTTATTCAACTCAAATATAAATATATATATATATATATATTTAAATATATTTAAAAATACATCGCATCTCTGCTTGTTAGTATATTGTTTTTATACAACGCATTTTGTTAATACTCAAATTATTTAAATTGTACTTTTTATTTATTTAAACACATTTTTCTAGCGGTACAGTGCTCGATTTGGACCTGGGTAGGCATGGGTTTAAATCCCACCACCGGCATTAAAATGAGGGCCTACGTTCGGCTTTGCTAAAACGTCTACTTCTAAAAAATGTTTTTTGCAAAACATTTAAAGTAGCAAAGATTAAAAAAACGTGCGCACATTTAAAGTTCTTATGTGATTTAACTAATTAACATTAAAACGTTAAATGTTTAATTTCGAGCTTTCCCTTGCTATTTACAATTTATGATGGTTGACGTGTAAAAATGGAAGCACTGTGATACGTTGTATCATTCTGTTCTACAATTTATGACTATTGACGTGCGAAAATGGAAGCACTGTGATACTTTGTAGCATCCTGTTCTACTTACTTATCTTAAACATATTTAACTTTTACTAATACATACCTAAGATAATACTTTAACAATACACATCAAGTAACATTATTCGCAAAAATAATTTTTAAGTATAATATACAACAACATCTATTCTTGCAATAAAGCATTTAAGATCAATTTCATACCTTTTGGTAAACTCCATTAATCTGAATCTTTGTATACAGCTAAATAGAACATAAAATATTCCAAATAAAAAATTTCTTTTCGAAATTTTATGCAGTTTTTAAAAATCCAATTTAAAATATTTTCTTTGTTTACTTGCTTCAATTTTATTATTCAATTTCTTCTTAATTTTATAATAATAAAATAAACATACTTTTCCCCTTGCAAATCCATTTAGTCCATTTATGTATAATTGGTTAGATGTTTTATTTCCAAAAATTTTATACACACTAAACACGTTTATTTTACGAATTTTTAAGATTTGCTAAACATCACTTTGTTTTTATCATCAAATTTGACCTAATTTAATTTTATTGGATAAGAAAAATTTAGCTTAATCCTATGTAAATTGATAGAATAAACTAGACAAAACTACCACCAAATTTACCAAAATTTTCAAACTGGCCACATTGACCTTATTTATTAAATTAGATATTTTTTTATTGTACCAATTATTATTAAACAAAAGATTTTTAAAATTATTTATATTAAAATATTATTAAATTGTTTTCATTGGACTAATCAGATGTTTGGTGTAAAATTCTTTGTTTATATAAGGCATATATTTTTAGAAAAAATAATATTTATTTTCAAAGAAATAATAATCTAAAAATAATAATTTTTTAATTAATTAATTAATTTAATAGATATATTGAAAATTAAAACAATTTAAATTTTCCATGATGAAATAATTTCAGTTTGAATATTGCAATCAGTCATTGTTTTCATTATAGTAAGTTTAAAAAATAACTTTTATTTACCAAACAAGTTTTATAAAATGCAAAATTTTTTATTTATTTTTCAAATGCTAAATAATGTATTCTAAGGACAAAAATAAAACTTTTTATATGAATACGCAAATGTATCGCTCCCTATTGTAGTTACTGATTTCAAACATATTCAACTTTTTCTAATACATACCTAAGATAATACTTTAACAATACACATAAGTAACATTATTCGCAAAAATAATTTCTAATTATAATATACAACAACATCTATTCTTGCAATAAAGCATAATAATACCACAATTTACAAAACTTTAATACTATGCACATAATCCATTAAAAAAAAATTTATTAACCAAAATAAATATGTAAAGAAAAAATTACAAATTTTATAATGTCAACAACTTAAAAAACATTCACTGTCTTTTATATCTTCTGCCAGCCATTTACAATCTCAGTCTATCAAAGTACCAATAAAATCCTTTAAAACTCAATTTTTCATAACATAAACCATTTTCTCTATAAATAATACGTTATTTTACAATTTGTTTAACCTGCCCTTTAAAAACACCAAACATGATCTTAATAGAACTTAAATCTGGGATGTTGAGGATCAAATGTACAAGGGTTCGTTTTTTGTCTAACAAGGTTTTTGCCATTTAAATAGGTCAAACATATAGTGAATCCTAATTTATACTAAAAAAACATTACCAATTTCTAAATGTACACTGGAACATTGCTTTGAACATGTTTTAAATTCTTTGAGACATTTTGCTAAAATGATGACTACAATAATTTTAAAGAAAAATTTATTAATTTTTTACTGTTTAAGATTTTGTTAGTACTAATTCATTTTTGTAACTACGGATCCTCTCTAGCGCATTATTTATGTAGATAGTGCACATATGTAATAGTGCACATAAGCAACTTATTTTGCAAAATGTTGTAACATTTAGCAAAATCCATACTAAACTTTGACTTTCGAATGTTGAGTGTAAAATCCGTAAATAACAGCACACACATTTTAAATTCCATCTATTACTAAAATCATTCAAGATAAATTTTATACTTTTTGGCAAACTCCATTAATCTGAATCTTTGTGTACATCTAAATAGCGGTACAGCGCTCGAATTTGGACCTCGGTGGGCATGGGTTCAAATCCCACTACCGGCATTAAAATGCAGGCCCACGTTTGGCTTCGCTAAAATGTCCCCACTGCTGAAAGATGTTTCTCGTAAAACATTCAAAGTAGCAAACATAAAAAATAAAAAAATAATCCCAAATTAAAAATATTTTTAGCAAATTTATGCATTTTTTAAAAATCCAATGCTAAAAATATTTTTAGAAAACATATTTATTTTCCAAAAAATAATAATTTAAAAATAAAAAGAAATTATTAATAAATTTAATAAGTATATTAAAAATTAAAACAAAATAGTTTCAGTTTGAATATTGCAGGCAGTCATTGTTTTTATTATAGTAAAACCTTTTTTACAAAACAAGTTTTATAAAATGTTTTTTTTTAATTATTTAAAAAATTTTAAATAATGTATTCTAAAAACCAAAATAAATTTTTTTATATAAATATGTAAATAGTTCATTCTTATTGTATTCAAATTTTTCATCTAATATTAGTTTTTACTTTTTTACCGTTGATTTCTTAATTACCAACTTTTTGTTATTTCTAAGGTATTATGCAGTTTTCACATAAATAAAACAACTAATTCTTTTTTAACCAATTTTAGGAACACCTATATTTAATACCTTTGTAATTTTTTGCAGTAATTGTTAAAATGGGTGTATATATATATGTCAAAATTCTTTCACTCTGATGTAGGAACGCACAGTATACAAATTACATAAAAAATACAACAAATTATAAAATTATAACAAATATCAGGTATGGTGTAAATTCACATTCTTGTGAGAGTCAAAAAATACCTTCGGTACTTATGTACTAAGCCAATAGTTACAGCTAAAATTTAGTTTATAAATCTTTAATTTTTTCCGAATATCATAATCTGTATTAGTACATTGTTAAATACAAAATTACTACTATAACATAAAAATTAAATTAGATTTAAAAAAACTAGATACATAATAATAGTAGTAATAATAATAATGATAATAATAATAATAATAATAATAATAATAATAATGCAATTTACCTTGAATCGTTCTTAGTGTTAAAACTTTAACATTATATGCTTTAATTTTTACGATTAAAATGAAATTAAACCATGTTAATAATAACCATTATTATAATTATTATGTATTCCATTAACAAAACATGTCAATATAATATTTATTGAAAAATTAATTGAGGCAATACGAATAATTTATTAATATGGCGTTTTACTAAAAATAACTAGAAATAACCAAACCTCTGCAGATGTGCTGCTGCCTAAACTTTAATAAATATCTACTTTTTGAAATGTTTTTAAACAAAAAATTAGAAGTATAAAATTCATTTAAAAAAATTTATTTAGATTTATTCTAAGATAATTGTAATACGTATAAAAATACTAAATAATTGATAATTAAGGTTTTTTTTAAAAACAAAAATTAAATTTAAATTAAATTTAAAAATTAAATAATCAATTAACTGAATGTTATTTTTTATACTGTTTAATAAAAACAAATTTTCGATTTTCATATTCCATTTTTTCAATTTCGTTTAAAATATCAATTGTAACTTGTAACTAAAAATAAGATAATTTTTTTTAACTAACTTCCTTTGTTTTTCTTTGTACTAAATTTAACATAATTGAATTATTCGATACAAACAGTTTGTGATTTGCAATGCATTTGCGTTTAAACGTTTGTGTACTGAAACTAATAGAAAAGTTTTTAAAAAGTTTGTTTAATTATTTATTATAATCAATAAAATTCTAATATATATGCTTAAATGCATGCATCCATTAATAAAAATAAATACTACAAACCAAATCTCACATTAATGTTAAAAGTTCTAAGTGCTGTTTTGACAAATTTCTCTTAAGTTCAGTACAAACTAAATGTAAATTTTTTATCGTTTCATTCAACTCATTTTTTTTACCATTAGGTGAACAATCTTCTGTATTTTGCAATGTTTTACAACCTGATATTTTCTTATTTGTTTTTTTATTTGTTGAATCAAATTTCATGTTATTTTCGGTTTGTTCAGCGTTATTTAATAATTCCAAATTGGCTTGTATTTCAATCAATTGACAATTATCAGTTAACCAATTATTATCCGTATAGCTGTTATGACGCAATAAATGGTTGTTCGCTTCATTTTGTACTGAATTCATTGCAAATTTACTGCACATATCAATTGTTTGCAACTATAAATTTTTAATAAACAGAATAGTTCAGTAAAACATAAACATTACAAATTATTAATTATTTTACATATATTTGAACACATTTTAGGATTGGTTATTATTAAACATTTTTTTTTAATATTTGTTTAAATTTTTGGGTTTTAGACTGGTATTATACGACAGATAAATGTTGTATTTAGACACACTGCATGCATCTACTTTTACATAAACTCGATTTGTTCAATTTTTAGTCAAAATGCAGTTTTTCAAACCTACTGAGTCAACTCTTAAATAATTCCCGTTTTTTAACAAAAAACGTAACATTAATAATAATGGAGTTATTATTATATAATATTAAAAAATTGTACGTACATAAAGTAGGTTATTATCAAATACAAGATGAATTAGCTATTTTAAGTTTCTCTTTATTTAACAAAATTTTAATCAATTTTATCTCTTTACTGATTCTAGCTCACTTTATTGCACATATTTTGTTGTCCAGTGTTCCAGGATTCGTTTTTTAAATTATTCAACATTTCTTCGGTATTTATCCAACTTTTATTCACATTTAATTTGCGTTGAGTCTGAATAAGTTTGATACTTGTTTCGACCAATTTTATCTTCAATTTCTATTTTTTTTAATGTATTTGTAATTTGATTTAAAATACAAACAATTACATATTTGAAGTTTTAAATTGTAGAAAATACAATACAAATGGTGTAACGCGAGACTCCAAACTGAGTGAGCATGAGTTTGGGTCCCAATACCGCCACCAAATATGAGCTCTCGTTTAACCTCGTTAGATGTTCGTGTGCTGAAAATGTTTCTCATAAAACATTTAAAAGGCAAAGACCAAATAATTAAATAAATAAGATATGTATTTAATATTTAAACATGTAATAAAATCAGCATTTATTTATATGCCATTAATTGTTTAAATATTAATAAAAAATGTTTTTGGTTGAGCATACAATATAATAGTGTTAAAATCGGTAACACAATCTGGGTACATAAATTGAATTTTTCATTGTCTTCATAATTCCTCTATTTGACAACAGTTTAAACAATCAATTTCCATAGCATTGTAAGCGTAACAAATGTAGAAGGCTGGTAGACAGCATACTTGTGACAACGCCACTGCTTGCAAAGATTAACAAGTTTACTTGATATTTTGTTGGGGTTATCTCCCTTAAACAAACGGCTACATATGGTATACGTATACCTAAAGATACTTTTTATATATTTTGGGTGTATGCTTGTACCTACACGCCGTAGCGAAAGCCTAGTTATACCGTTGTGCATTCAGTCCCTGATGTTATTAGTCTAAATGCCTAGAGTCACCTAGTCCAGGATGCATCAAATGAAGGAGAAACAGTCAAGAATATTACCATTATTGGAAATTGAGACTTTATAAGCATGATTTAACTCCGCCTAGTTTGGATTAGAAATAATTCAATCTAGTCAGTCCCAAGCCTGGATAAAAGAGGAGGGCTTGAGCGCGCAAGGTTAGCAACCTGGCCTCTGTTCAAAATTTATACTGCTACGAAAACAGTCAAGAGGAAGCCATTCCGGCAAACAACGGCAAAGAAGTAATTGCACGTATCTGGATGACAATGTTACACAGATGACAGGGTTGAGTAAAAGCCGAAAGGAAGCTCAATCTTTGATTTGGAGAATTTTCAATGCCTACGAAACTTTGTTATTGTTGTTGTTGTTTTGCTGTAATTGTTATCTTATTGCCCCATGCTTATATATATATATATATATATATATATATATATATATATATATATATATATATATATAAGATTACCTCAAATCCTTAAGATTACTAGCATCCCAATTAAAGAATTGAGTAATTGAGGAATACGTTTGGCAACTTGTGCTATTCCAAAGCAAGGTAATGATACACCACTTTTTTTTATTTTACATAATTTTTAGTGCTATTTCATTATAAATGGACATTTATCAAAGCTGTTGCAATAGTCCACATTAAGAACCGGTGACAAAAATTAAACCAATATCAACTAAGCAACTTATCTAGTTTAGTATAATTACCGTGCCATGATATCAGTTACTGAATATTCAATATTCAACAGTTAATTAACCAATTACTTAAACGTTTTTTAAAAGTATTTTCATTGTGCTCTTTAAATTAAATTCAAATAATAGTAAACTTTTGTTTTAAAAATATACGGTTTAAATCTGTATTTTTTTATTTAAAATGTAATTAAAAATTAAATTGAATTTTATTAGTTATTAACTTGCTTTCATTTCGTCTATTTTGTTTTCCAGTTGAGTTGTATACTGTTTTGACACTTTGTCCATATTGGATTGAAAGTTATGATAACTGTTATTGAATTGCTAGTCCATTATTTCATTTGTTAAAAGTCAAAGTTATTATTTATTATTTTTTGATTATATATCAAATAAGTAAATATTTTTTAAATTTAGCAAACATATAAATATGTTTATTGTTATCGTTCTCATTATTATTATTATTATTATTATTATTATTATTAAGCTACGTTTATCAATAGAAATGTATACAGTATTAGCAAATGCACAAAATTATTTCATACTATCATCATGCCTAAAGTGCAATATAAAAAGTGTAATGCAAAAAAACAAAAGAATTATGCTTACGATGATAAAAAGTTGTATGTGCTGCTGTCAAAATTAAAGTAATTTTAACGGTGTTTTAATAGTATCACTCAAATATTGTATCTAAGCCAATAACCATAAATAAATAAATAAATAAATAAATATACTATATTATACAAAACCCTTTTGCTTTAAAAATAAACATGGGGCAATAGAATAACAATTACAGCATAAAAAACAACATAGTCCCATAATCCAAAAAGAACTTGAGACAACAAAATGTTTCCAGGTAATTGAACATTCTGCCGAACGTTTTGTTTAATTAGATCTGCCCAAATAGTTCTTAGCCAAATTTTCTGTGGTCTACCAACCTTTCTTTTACCATTTTTGATCGTCCATTTCAAAACCATTTTTGTTGGTTTTTCGGGCCGTAAACGTAGTATTTAATCGAGTAATTTTCTTCTTCTAATTGTAATAATGTCATGTAGTGAACGAAAGTCAGTTTTTCTCATGACCTCATTATCTGACATGTGATTGCTGCAGGTAATCTTCAAAATACTTCTAAGATACTGGCGATGATAAACATCCACTATCTTATCAATTTTATCTGTTCGCTTCCATGTTTTACTCCCATATATTGCCGTAGGAATGATCATTGATGCGTGCAAACGAATTTCTGTCTTCAAGCCAATGGAAGAACATAACCATATTAATTTGAGTCAATGGAAAACTGACATTGCCTTTTCCAAGTCTGGCTTTAACATCGATTTCGGTTTTAGCGTCTTTACCAATGGTGCTTCCCAGATATATAAAAATAATTGTTTGACTTAGTTCACAACACTTTTGTTTTTAAACATTTAATCCGTAAGCCAATATCACTGAGACGTATTGTCATATTTTGCATCATTTCTGAAGTTTCACTGAGTAGACCAATATTATCTGCCAAATCCAAATCTGTTAATCTGCCATCATTCCATTTGGTACCATAAGACAAATTGTTCATGGACCAAGCCATAGTAAAATCAATTAATTTATATTAATATATATATATATATATATATATATATATATATATATATAGAGAGAGAGAGAGAGAGGACTGGGAGGGGATCAGAAATGATCCGATCTAGGCAAACTTGTATAAAACAGAAAGAAGAAAGGGTGAAAATTATAACAATTTTCAATCACTTATATATGAAAATATATATAATGTTTGCTTCGATTGCTATGACATTATTGTAAGTGTTTTTGATGTCTGTGTCAAACTTAGGTTGGTTAATATTATTAGTTCAACTGGAGAAGAGAAATTTAAAAATAAATGATAATTTAACACTAAACATTTTTTAAATAATTGTTTCTAATGTTGTTTATCGCTTAATTTGTTTAGATTTAATTATTTTTAAGAATTCTTATTGTAATCTGGTTAATCTGGTCTCAATTCCGTGTTGAGAAATGTAATCTTTTACATATCTGCGTAAAATATGTGATACCATTAAAGGCAAAGATTGAACGTTTAAAAAAAGGAACTATTAGAAATTGTACTAATGGGGAATGTGTATTAGAAATTGTACTAATGAGGAATATGTATTGGAAATTGTACTAATGGGGAATGTGTATTTGTGGCCATGATTTGCTAAGCAAAAAAAAACAACCCAGACTAGACTAAACTAAATCCAAAACTTCTTTTCCTAATTTTATACCAAGTGAACATTCAGCAACGCCGAACAAGGACTTACACTAGATGCCGGCGGTAAGGTGCCTATCTACTTTTACTAACTCTCCCACCTCGTCAGGTAAAACAATTTTTAAAACAATACTATAATGACTATTGAAGTGTTTAATACTTACAATGGATTGTGCCAGGGTGATCTAGCAGTACAGCGCTCGACTTGGACCTGGTAGACATGGGTTCGAATCCCACCACCGGCCCACTGAATGCGGGCCCACGTCCACTGATGAAAGATTCGTTTTCCGTAAAACATTAAAAGTAGTAAAAATTAATTAATTAATTAATTAATAATAATAATAATAATAATAATAATAAATGTGAACTGAAATGAATAAAATTTACAATAAATTTTAATTTAACTGTTATAATGTATCAATTATTGATTGCTTTAATTACTAACCTCATTTAAAAGTATTACAAAGTTTTCCAACTTTTTAATTTTTTGTTGTGGGTCTTTTCTTAAATTTGCATATTTATTGTGAATTTCTTCTATTGGTGTCAACGACATATTTGTCATTTACATTTTCTAAAAAATTAACGATTAAAAAATATGGAAATCAATAAACCAGAAATTTATTTCTTGTGAGCGTTTTACCAATAGAAATTTATGTATTACTAGTCTCAATCTGAATAATTGTAATGTTGATAATAATAACAATATTAATAGCAACAATAATAATAATAATTGGTTATATACGTAGTAGTCCGAATCTGAATTATTTATTTTAGTTCCTTTTATTCTAAAAATCATGAGACAATAAAACTGTCCCATGTAATTGTACTTTCAATATGTGGCATTGAAAGTTGTATATATAAAAAATTGAGCTTTTATTCAAATTTCACACCCAACTTTGTCACTTCGTCAAAATTCTGATGTCAATCTCACGTACAGTAACTTTGGCTGGCCCAAATGCCAATTGCAAGAAAAGGAAAGGCGGCTACAAAACATACTTGAATGAATGCTGTTCAGGACGATCTTCACATTATTTTGGCCGGAATTTTATTTTGGAGACACTGGCAAAGTCGTTGGATTGAAATATCTGTGCACGCCTCCCGTGAACAGTGGAAAGGGGATTATTTGAGATGCTATGCAAACTTGGAATTAATACTGAGGTGACTTTGCCACCAACATTTGTTATTGTTGTGCCGCTTTTACTTTTTCGTTGTATTTTGATTATATGGCGTCTTCTTGTTGAATGCCATAGCATTCATTATGTTGTGAAAGACCAAATTTCTAATTTTGTTGTCTTGTACATCTGCACCGCATTTTACGAAATATATATATATGGAACAAAATGTTTACATTTGCACCAAAATACTACCTGACAGGCGTCTTTTTGTTATTTTTTTAGTAACATTTCTTCAAAGCGACCTATCATGCGATCAAGTTGCCCATCTTGCGTTCGAACCCTCCTCTTATTTTCCCTGACTTGGAATTGGCTACGGTGGATTTATGCATCTACAAGAATTTGGTTTTTTCTTCAATTTCAGTTCAAAAAATACAAAAAATATCCTGTTAGTCTTAATCCACAAAAACGAAAATGGTTCAATGTACACCATATTTTTTTCTTAACTGTAAATATTATTATTGGCTTGCGTACTTCATTGTTGTAAAGTAATAAAAATAAAATAATTGCTCTAAAACAAGTATGGGCACTTTGCAGTCATCAAATGATAGTCCAAATCCAGTGTAGGATTCAAACCCATGTCCTCACATACATGTTAGGTTTGGTCCGTTTTTGTCATTCCAGTTAAGTTGTTGTGCAGTTTTTTTTCAATTTTCTTATGAACTGTAAAATTGTTCGAATTCAAACAAGTTACTGTACCCAAACTTGTCTACTGAGAAATATTTATTATTATGACAAAGTGTATACAGTAGCAAAAATGATATTTCATTTTCTTGTTATCAGTTTAAATACTTTGATAGAAGTACAATTCCGTACAAGACATACCAGAAAACAATTTGAATTTTTGTTTATTTTTCAATATCTAGTTGGTTGTACATATAGCATTACCAAACACGCAAAAATATGCTACACTATGAACGTAGGATGAAAGCAAAAAGATTATACAACAATTGCAAAAAACGAAATGAAAAATAAAATAAAATATTGTTTGAATTAATACGTGTTCTTACAAGGCGATTATCCAAAATTCCAAAATGAATAATTATAATATAAACTGTTGGTTAATTTTAAAGCAAATCAGCATAAAAAAAACGAAAATTTGCATAGTAATTTTCATACAACATTTGAAGAAAGCATCAATTAATATTTAAAAACCTGTAAAAATTATTTTGATATTTTCTAGATTGGTTAATAATCTTACTAAATACGCAATGTAGTTGGTTCCAAGTAGGAAAATTTGATTGTAAGATTAGTAAGCTGGTCTTTATAATATATATATAACTAAATAAACAACCAGAGGACACTATTCTATTAAACTAGGGACCAAAAGTGAAAGCATGATTCCGATAACGCAGTTTGGCAAAATCTGAAAAGAATTTCAATTTTTGATATGCACGATTTTCAAAACCGAATGTTTTAAGCACAATTTTGTTGTCCCCTGTTTTTTAAAACGAATGGGTTTTGAAATAAATAAACAAACGTTTTTTGCACAATTTATTTTTTTATTATCTCTTGTAATATTTTTGTAACTAATGGTGAAAGTGTATTGTTATCCTACATGTATTTCTAGTGATGTATTAAAAATAATGATAGTTATTATTATAGAAATAAAATTATCATTTAATAATCTGTTAAACGTATGTATTAAGTAAATACAATATTAAACGTCAGCTTTTAACCTAAATATAATTATAGGTATTTATAAAATTGGTACAACTAGGAAAGTTTCTTAAGTTATACTCTACGAAGACTTGTTCCTACTAACAGTAGATAATGCCTGTTAAAACATTTTACCCTTCAACAAATTCAAAAACATTGGGTTTTCTTTATAATTCCAAACAAAAATAATAGAAGGCGTAAACTGTGAGATGAATTCATTTCGTATATTCTCTTCAGTCACAAACACCTCCCATTGTATCTACCAGTTCACTTGCAGTTGCAGTGACGAATATATTAGTCGGACAACTCGTCGCTTATCGGAACGGGCCAAAGAACACATTCCCAATTGGATTGAAAAAAAGTTCAACTGAATGTATGTGCACTTCGTCAATATTACGTCACTTGGTTTAAACAAAACACCAAGTTAACTTTATTGATTGTTTTAAAGTGCTGATAACTGCTGAAACTGCTAATATGTTAAAAACACTTGAATCTGCTTACATTCACACATTAAAACCCATTTTGTGCACAAAAACAATTTGTAACTTCATTAAATTTAGCGTGGACTTAATATATGCATGTTGCGTATGTGTAGTTATTAATTTTAAGTTACATATAATTTTATGTATATATATATACTGATTCTTTATGTTTATGACTGAAGAGAATATACGAAATGAATTCATCTCACCGTGTACGTCTTCTATTATTTTTGTTTGAAATTCAAAAACACTTGGTGGAAATATTTATTCACATTAATTAAAATTGTAAAAAGTATTGTTTTACAAAAAAGTAACACAATTAAGATGGTGGTAATTAATCACATTAACTTTAAATGTGCTTAAATAAAATTAATGTAAAACATTAAAAATATCGTTATTTGAAAGGAACTTACTTTGAAAACGTTAAATGTCAAAGCTTAAAAAGATCAATTTAAATTGAATTAAAATTTTCAATTTATATATCCAACAATGTTTAATAACCTAAACCCTTACTGCATACACACATCTTTATGTACATTTGGTTAATACAACACACGTAATTCAGAAACCCCTTATCAGTTACCATAGTGATTATGCAATGGTATATATGTAAACTACTTTTATTTTCTAACTGGAAAAGTATAAACCAATAAAAATGTAGCGTTGTAGAAGAATATTAATTCACATGATACATATAAAAAATTATTAATATTATGTACATTTTTCAAAGTCAAATTTTTAAAAATTATATCGAAATATTTAAACAAATTGAACTTCCAATAAAATTATAACATATAAGTTTTCCGCAATTATACAATCCAATTTTAATTAAGATTGAAATTTAAGATACATGAAAAATTGTTATACATATTGTGTAGTTTCTAATTCTTGCAACGATTATACTCTAGAGTTCATGGTTCCAAATGTGAATTCCGAAAGTGGAGAATATTGAAGCATAAATTCATTCATTTTGGTTAGTGATACGTGGTCACCTCTTCATTATTTCCTATATTTATATGACATGTAGAACGATCGATTTCGATGGCTTGACAAGCGTAGACAAACGTGGAAGAATAACAAAGTTTCTTGGCTGGTAGACGGCATCTTTGTGACGTCGCCACTGTTCGCAAAAATTGACGAGGCCGCCTGATTTTTTGTCAGGGTTATCTCCCTTAGCCGAGGGCTACATATGGTATACGTATACCTTTAGATATCTTTTAGGTATCCTGGGTGTATGTTCGCACCCACCCGCCGTAGCGGAAGCCCAGTTATACCGCTGTGCACTCGGACCCTGCTGTTATTAGTCTAGATGCTTAGGGGCACCTAGTCCAGGATGCACCACGTGGAGGACTAACAGTCAGGAATATCACCATCATTAGAAATTGAGACTTTATAAGCATTACTCAAATCCTCAGGATCATTAGCATCCCATTGAAGCATAAACCTACTATACTGATATATATCTAGCCTTCTGTTTTACCAGATAGATATAAGCTTACGTTAGAGATATTCAAAATGAATGATAAGATTTACTAATGATATTCGTATCTATCTGCCGGGGTGGTCTGATTTACTTGGACCTGAATTCGAATCCCACCACCGGCTCTAAATGCAGGCCTACGTTAGGCTTCGCTAAAATGTCCACTGCTGAAAGAGGTTTCTCCTGTAAAATATTTAAAGTAGAAAAAATAAATATGTCAAAAATATAGACGACCTCGTCAGTGTTTGCAAACACTGGGATGCAAATGATTTTGAGGATTCGAGTAATGCTTATAAAGTTTCAATTTCCAATGATGGTGATAATCCTGACTGTTTATCCTCTATGTGGTGCATCCTGGACTAGGTGCTGAAAGGCATTTAGACTAATAATAGCAGGGACCAAGTGCACTGCGTTATAACTGGGCTTCTGCTTTGACGGGTGGATGCAAGCATACACCCAGAGTACTTAAATGGTATCTTAAGGTATACGTATACCATAGGTAGCTCTTGGGCTAAGGGAGATAACCCTGACAAAACATCAGGCGACCTCGTCAATATTTACGAACAGTGGCGTCGTCAGAAGGGTACCGTCTACCAACCAAGAAACATAGTTATTCTTCTACGTTCGTTATGCTTATCAGCTCATCGAAGTCGATCGTTTGGTATACCGTATAAAAATGGAAAATAATAAAGAGGTGATCACGTCACCAACCAAAATGAATGAATTAAAATAGAAACGACAGTGTCTTGTAACCTATAAAATTAATATTTTCTCATATTCGTCGATACAAATAAGAGAAACTACTAGATTGTTAAAGATGCTTCACAATCTTGAAAAAAAAATTAAAAAAACCACTTTGTCACAACGAAGTCATTATTTGGGATAAACAATTGTAGAGAACTGAAAGCACAATTTAAATAAAAGTATTGGTTAAAAATTAAACTCTACTATTCAAAAAATTGGAAATGAACTAAAAGAATTGAATAGTCATAATGCTCTCAATTGGGTTCAATGCAGAACCAAAAGTAGAAAATTGACCAGAAACAGTGACCCTTTATAAAAGGAGAAAATTTGTAAAAAAGATTAATAACCCGATAAGTTTTTAATTCTAAAATATGTATTAGTTAATGACTTAGAATATGCTGACAATGTTGTTCTTCTAGCTAAAAATGAAACTCAGCTGCAGCGTGCATTAGAATTTCTTGTAAAAGTTTCCAAAAAAAATCAATCATCATGTCATTACAAGCTCCTGATGCGAGGATCGTATTAAATAGTTTTGTGCTTCCAAATGTACAGCTCTTCGATTACTTCTGACGGTGGTTCATCTAATGAACTAAATTGCCGAATTTGTTTAGCTTCTGCTGCGTTTGGAAAACTTACTAATCCACTATGGAGACGAAAAAACATCAATCCAAATACAAAGATAAACATTTTCTCTTCATCGGTTTGCACAGTGCTTCTGTACGTATATAAAACATAAACTCTTACAGGATCGGAGATCATAAACCTCAACAAGGTATCTCTAAGATGTTTGGCACAACACCCATTTTTCATCCTCTGTATCAAGGAATTAGACGGACAAGATCAGTAACCCCCAAATTCGTGATAACCTCCAATTGGTATTGCGACAACGCAGATTGCGCTAATTTGGACACGTTCTTCTTAAAAATCATGATGTAATCTGACATAACGTAACTTTGTCTTGTCCAAGTGCCAATTGGAAGAAAAGGAAAGGTGGTCAGAAGCGTATTTGGATGAATGCTGTTTGAACGATCTTTATGCTATTTTTACCGGGAATTTATCTTGGAAACAATGGCAAAGTCGTTGGATTGATATATCCCTACACTCCTCCGAAAACCGTGAACAATGGAAAGAGATTATTCGTGATGCTACAATAACTCAGAACTAATAAAGAGGTGACTTTAAAGATATCTGCAATGTTGCCATCACTGATTTAACTGCCACTTGTCAATATAAAATAAACAATATGGTTACCCAGTGCTGAAATCTACTTCCACTGAAGTATATAAGCCAATAACCATAAATAATAAATAAAATAAATTACTTGGAGATTTTAAATGATTGCCTTGTGTGAAAAAACCCTACATGCTCAACTAACAAAAATCTTTTCGCTGGTAGCTGTTGTAAAGATTATTGAGGATCACTTCCCTATGCAAAAAGCTACATATAGCTTAAAGTATTTTTCAGAAACTGTACATTCGGTCCCTAATCCAAATTAATCTGCATTTAGAATACGTGACATACAGGTACCAAACCAACATTACGGAAAATGAATAAACATCACTCAAATTTAACAATAAACCTAGCTGCATATAGTATCAATATGCCCTTACAATATCTTCAATCTACGCTTAAAATAAAAGTGCAGCACTAATTAATATTTAAATTAATTGCTAACTTTCTGTGTAAGAAAAATGCGACAAAATAAAATGGTTTATTAGTTATAATAAGTTTAAATTAATAAAACATTGGTAAAAGATTATATATTCCTTAAATAAACGAAATTTTAAATAAAATAAATTCGTTACATGAATTCATTCATACTAGACGTTTGAAAAATAAATGAGGCCAAGTATTATCAATAGTTACATCGCATTATAAAATTCACTGATTATAATAAAAACCTATAATGTGATACACATTTCAATAAATTAAAAATGGCCATATTATTCTATTCAATTAATTTTCCGGTGATAAAAATAGACCCATTTGGCTGAGCTAAAACTCCACTTCCTAAAAAACCTTTTTATATAATTATTTAAGGAACTCGAGACAACAATTAATATATTAATCACCGAAACACTTCCCACATCTAACGGAGAAAAAACATTTCATTTGTTAAAAAAATAGTATCAAATAAAACAAAAATATGTACATTATATTCTGATGTATAGTAAAAATAAAATCATACATCTAAATCATCATCAGGATCTTCATCATCTAAATCATCAAAACAATCAGGAATATAATGAATGATTCCATCTTCCACATTAGTAGGTAATGTCACGTCACCACCGTATTGTTCGCGTACTTTGTCTTGGGGTAAAACAAGAAGATTTTTAGCAACTTTTTCGCTTTCGGTCATAGATAACGAGAATGTACTTTGTGGAAGTACATCACTTGATTCCTCTTCAACTATATTGCTAGAATTTTCTACTGGCACAAATGATACAATAGAAAAATTGTTCAAATCAAATTCAATAAGCCCTTGTTCAAAAAATGGTGGTTTATTATATGAAAACAATTTATCAACATCTTTGGAAAATTCCCCTTGTAAACTACGACGATGCCACACATTGACAAGCTGAGCGCATTTATTATTAGATAAAAAAAACGATTTATCGGATTTGGTACACCGCACAAATGATGTGGCAACTTGTTGAAGCATATTTATGACTACATTAGAGCAATCCATTAAATTACCCAAACAATCATGTATAGATTTGTACATACAAACCATTCTCAGTACGTTTTCTTGAATAGACAAATTAAACAACAATCCAATTACATATTGCACCCAGTTTTCAAATTCAAAATTTTTTGGACAATCCAAAATTAAACTGCTGAGAGATTCAACAAAAATATAGATGAACGAAAAGTGCGGATGTTTCTCCAATAGAGAACAAATAACTTTTGGAATATCATTAAACAATAACTGAATATTTTCATAATCACTAACATTTAAAATCGTAGCAACCCCGTTGTCAAATATATTGTAGCAGTATATTCCCGCTGTAATTACAATACAAGGTTGTTTTTTATTATGTATACCAATCAAACACTTCCAAAACGGTTCGATATTCAAATCATCGTTGTTGTCAATCAAAGCAACAAAACAAGATTTTACCTTGTCTAAAAGTAAATCAACTGTATGCTGTTTTTTCATTACCTAAATACAAACAAAAAACGATAAATCAATTGGAAAATTTTAAACAAACTAATAATCAACACCGTTAAATAATTATAACTACAAAAATAATACAAATTTGTAAAAACATTAACCAAAGTTAATAAAACTAACAAAAATAATTGTAAATATGCATAAAAATACATAGACAATTCACTCCATTTAATAAGGTTCAATAAAGCGTGCACTACTGATTACGCTACAATTTAAGTTTGTGTTACATATATACAATAATTTTATAAAAATATAAATATTTAAAAAATATTTTATAACAATAAATAATAATGTAAAAAATATACATTTTTATTAACTTTTTTTAATTTTATAAATTAATTATCTTTTTTATTTTTATATAATATTTAATTTAAATTATGTTATAAACTAAATATTTTTTAATTTAAAAATTTATTTATCTTACACAATAAAATAAGTTAAATTATTCTTTAGTATTTTTTTATTAAAAATCTGTTATAAAAAATTTTTTGTAAATTTAATAATTATTTGAATTCGGTCATTTCAAATAAATTACAATTCATATCAAACACAAAATATTTTAATATATAGTGAAATAAATAAATAAAAGTTATCCTCAATTTTTAATTTTTGTTTGTTAATAAAATATAATTATTGTAATAGCTCTTTATAAACATTAATTATTAAGAATAGTTTTAAATTTGAATGTTACATGTAAACATGCTTACTCTATTTTCTTTAGCTACAAACATATAATTGTTTAAATTTTAAAATTGCATTTTTATTATAGAAACACAAAATGAAACACACTGGATTATAACAACACTACGTTTAATAAAATTAGTTCTGTTTTTATCCGCAGAATAAAAGTTTTAATGTATAAACAAACAAACTTAAAATATATTTATATATTATATTTTATTTAAATTATTAAATGCTTAAAGCATTTATTGGAATTAATTTAGTGATTTGTTGTAGGAGATGACGTAATATAAAAAGTGCTTAAACATTTACTAACGTTTAACCCCTTATTACGAGTTACAGGTTGATATACGAGTTAAGTAGGAGTAAAACTCCTTTTGATTCTCGTTTCTATCTATCAAAAATACATCAGGAAGATGCAATAATAATAAATTAATTAAATAAATGGATAACTAGAAATAACAAAGAGAAAGAGTGGGATTATTTAAACTTGGAAAGCTTATAATTACCATATGTCCAAGAGTTGGGAGTGATGACCTAGAGACTACTTTGGTAAGTAAGCTGTTCCATGGAATAATTGATTTAAAAGAAAAATAATAACTTCTCAATCTGGAAAAAGCCCTGGGCTTTGTCAGCTTAAAATTGTGCCCTCCAAGAAAGTTTTTGAGCTAATGTAAAGAAGGGTGAAACAGAGCCGGAATTGAATAATTGATAAATCAGGATAATATCCATTAAAAAAAATGCTTTTAGCCCGATTAGGTGTGCCTCCATTTTTTATTATTGTAATTAAAAATGATCTGATAAAAGCAATAAGAAGTAATTAATATTGCTCCTACTATTTGGGAAAGAAAAGCAAATAAATATCTCAGTGCAATTTAAAGATTTACTGAAAGCAAACTTTTTAGTAAGTAGGAAATGCTGAATGTGTTAAAAAATGTATTTCGTTTTTTAAATAAATTATTATGATTATTATTATTAAGCACTAATATCTCACTACATATACATAACACCGGAATTAAATATTTTTTTACCGTTAATGTTTTATATCTTTTAAATGTCTTAAATTTGATTAAACCTAGAAAACAAGTTTTATTGATAAACAATGATTTCTAACAATTTTGATACTTTTATTGCTAATTAAAAAATCCAGAAAATTGGATAGTTAAGTTAAAAATACTGCTTTTGAAACATAGACAGTATATATATAATATATAACGGCAAAAATAATATGACAAATTAATATAAATTGCGAAAAAAATTTTAAAACTATTACATAATAATTTTTAAAATTAATGCTTGTTTTCTGTTAAGTAATGGCGCAATCATATAATTAGGTAGTTTATTTTTATTAAGATATAGATATAGTGAAGGTATCAAACATATTATTCTTGTAAAAAATAACATACGTTACCTAAACGATAAAATATAAAGAAACGGAAATGTTTACCTAAATGAGATTTTCAAACACGAGTCAAACTTTTTTTTATAAATAATGTGATAAACACATGTTATAGAGATCCGGTATCATAAATTAATTAACATGCACTAACAACTTATCCTCAATTCTTGACCAAAGCGTATTAATTGACGCTATACATTTTGATTTTACAAAAGCGTTTGACAATCCCCTATTTAATTTCTACTTTAGCGATAGAGTAAAATGCAAACTGTCCACTGTTTGCAAACATTTGCAACAAATTATATTTAAAAAAATCTTTTCACTATAAAGAACATGGGCAAAGCAAGATTGATTTATATGATTGTACAGTAAATTTTTGGTTTGGAAAATTGTGCACATCGGAGATTGAAATTCTAATGGGGTTTTGCCGAACTATCGTCATTGTAATCATGCCGCTCTTACTTTTTTGCCGTAGTTTAATGAAATAAAATTCTCTGGTTGTTCCTTTAGTAATGCTTTTTTCACAATCATGCGCTCAAACCCTCCCTTCTCAACCTGTCCTACTACGATGAAGTTATTTATTGTATAGCTATATTATTTCGTTATCTGACCTTTTGCTAATAATAATGGTGTACAATATTCTAATGTGAGCAACAATGCTCTATGTATTTCTACTGAAGTATCCAAGCCAATAGTAATAGCAATACTTACAATCTATCTACCAAAAAAGAAAAACCAGTTTTGCCGCTATAAATATAGTCCCAGATATTGAAACATGATGATTACAATCGTTAAAAATCAAGACCTCATAAGCATTAGTCGTACTCTAAAGATTACTTGCATCCTAAAAATAAGAAGTGTTATTCAAAAAGGAATTAAATTTTCTAAATAAAATTCACACACGCATACTACAACAAGCGTTTTGCAACAAAATCAAGCAAAATGACGTAATGAATTGAAGGTTTTTATCTGTAACAAGTTTGATGTATTATAAGAATCTTAATTATCCAGTTTTTAACATTTTTCAATCGTGACCATTTAATTAAGCATTATTGATCATAATTATCGACTTTTTTTATTGAATAAACAAACGTCACATTTTCGTATTTGGATGGGTTCAATTTACTTGTCGGTTTTGACAATCTTTTAGCTTAACTAAATAAACGCTAGTTTTAGTTCTATTTTGGTTTTCGGTTTAGATATTGGGTCGATAATCTGAATCAGCCGAATCTATTTGTTGAAGAGGACAAGTAGGTGTCGCTTGCGTAGACTGTGTTTGAAACAAGTAACTTCTCAAGGATCTCAGCGCTAGTATTGATTAGGCAAACACTATGACCGAGTAGGAAAGGTTTACTGCCAAAAATTACAAGGGTTAGAACCAACGAAAAAACCAGAGGGAACCAAAATCGGATCTTCGGGGTGGCAAATGGCTGTTTGTATAGATGAGTCAACCAATTGGAATTGCTAGCATCATCATCATCATCGGAGATAAACATATAAAAATAGTTAATACGGAGGGAATATTGTCTCCAGAAATTAATTGTAATAGATAACATTGTATATTATTTTTTAAATCCAACTTTATTCACAAATTGTTACCGCTACACCCAATGTTATAATTTATGTGGGCAAACAACTAAAGTATTACTAACTAACGAGTATTGGTTTCTATTATCATACAACATCCCCGTACTTATTAGAAATCTAAATTCTTACTCGTCGTTTATGCATAAATATAAAATTTAAACATAAATGCTATTAGTATAAACTGATTAAAGCCGTTTTTGATTAACTTATTGTGTGCAATAGAGAACGTTCATGCCCGTAACGCAAAAATCAATAAAAATTACTCGTATGCACTAGTATACATGAAATTAGTTAGTATAATAAACGCACACTAAAAGCAAATTTGAATCGATATAAAAGTAAACACAAAATTTGAAACTAACCAATACTTTTTAATTCGAACGTATCACATCAATATTTGATTTCTACATAATTGTACATTGTTCTTCAGTTATCTTACACGTCTTTTAAGTAGACTTTTTAACCTTAAAAAATGCCAGGGCAACAAATATCGCATATTTAATAATTGTCAAATTTATTGAAGAATTAGTCTCCTAATTGACAACCATCAAATGGTGCATGCTGACTTCAACAGTGATCGCATTCTAAAAAATTAAAGAAACGTTCACTCACATACAATAGGAACATGTATCAAATACAATTCGTGCCCTCCGCATTAATCAAGATTCTAAACTAATCCAAAATCGAACTCTTAAAAATAACTGTTTTTCACTATTTGTAGTATATTACAATTAACTGCTCAGATTTTCGTAATTTGATTTTTGTTCTTCCTTCGTTATAAACTTAACCAACAATTACTATTATTTTTAATTATTACCAAACTACTTTATGGTTACGTAATGAAAAGTATTTAATAATTAAAATTAGCATTAATCAACTTCTCCTTAATAAATTTACCACTTGTATCTCAGTGATTAAGGCGCTGACCTGACACCAAATAGAGCGTGGATTCAAGTTCGTGTATGCACTGCTGATGATTCCAAACAAGGACACACCTGATGTACAGTGCTCCTGATTGACTGGATTTATTATTCAAGTGAATATGACAATTTTATTAATTCACCCTTGAAAAATAATTAACGTTTGTCTTTTGAATTTTGCAGTCATTGAACAACCTTCTACCTTTTTTAGAATTTATTTAATGTTGCCAATCTGTTTGGACGTAGAAATACCTAAACATCAACAACTATCAAATTTATAAAGCGAACTAATTGTGTAGTTAGTTCGGTAAATAACTAAAGAGAACCAAGTGGTAATGGCCAACATTTTTGGACTTTTGGTTAAACAGAGAAGCACTAAATTAACTTAATCAATCTTTTGTGTACCATGTGCAATCAATTCTTGCAACACAACTTGGAGCAACAATTGAAACTGATGAGTATATTTTGGAAAACTAATCCATATAGTTACTGTTTGTCAATAGGAAGTAGTCCGTAGAATGGATGCTGTTGAGGATACTTTTTGCATTATTTTAGTCAAAGCTTTGTCATAGATACAATGGTACAGTCGGAAAACTGTATTAGTTTTGCTAATCGTGAAAAATAGAAACTGAACAGTCGTCACATTATGCCAACTTGAAAATAATGAAGGCGTGGCTTTTCCGTTACTAAATCGTATTAGACATAAAAACGTGTTTTATTTGTCAATAACTATAGGATTTAATTCATGGCAATATCTATCAATATATATATATATATATGTAATATATATATATATAACTACATCAGTATTACAAATTGTAAAATAACCACATGCAAACCCAAATAAACAAAGAAGAGCAAAGCGTGAAAAAAACAAATATATGATATTTGTGCACAAACCAATGCAGTACACTAGACCTAAATATAATTTGCAAATAAAATTCATTTAAACATAAAAACAAACGAAAACGCCAAAAAATTTTCAGCGATTCCACTCTTTATATATAAATTGTTTATCAATGTCACGATATATATATATATATATATATATATATATATACATATATATAATGGAAAATTCACTTTCTTACATATGTGCATGTGGGTTTGGAAAAAAAATAGACAAAAAAATATAATCAAACACTTAAACGAGCTGTATTAGACCATTTCATCGTCTGGATCTTCACTAAGTAGAAAATTGGCTGCAGCTTCTTCATTCTTTTCACATGCGTAATAGGCCTAAAAATGAAACAAAAAACCATGTTAGTAAACATACAACACATTAAAAAATAAACATCACAAGAAGCCCTCATGCTCATTATATATGCCTAATAAATAAATATTCTTCGAGGAAAACACCAATTGACAAAAATTGTCAAAACAATTATATATAATCAACTTTTAAAAACTATTTAAAATCTACTCGTTTGTTTAAACAAATTTTATTTAAACAAAACCATCATTCATATAATACTAATAATAATAATAACAATAGCAACATATATAATTGAAAACATATTTTAGTAATAACTAACTTGAATAACAAGCTCTTCTGAAAATCCCAGTGCTTTGAGGCGATCCACAGCCTCGCGCTCTTCAGTTGTCATAGTAAGAATAACAGAAGGTTGACCTGAAGGACGAACTCCTTCAATAGGGTTAGGAAGTTGGGAGGCAGCAACGGCTTCTCCTCCGGATGATTCATTTGACAATGGAGTATTTAAGAAATCTAAAAAGGCTTGTTCATTCTCCTGTATAAACTGAAACATTAATTGATATGTTAACATCTACAAGATTTCACTTAATATTACAACAACACATACACGTTCAATAATAAGACACCTACTTAAGTTATTCCAGTTATATCTTACATAGTTCTAGATTAATGTCACAAAGGACCGATGAAGTTCAATTGTAGCTCAAAAATAGTTTTGTACTATAACACCTACATAAGAAAAAATAGCTCACAATTTGTATGTAAATCTAAAAAGCAATAAATATAGTCTAAACATAAAGGTTATATAGCATAAAGCATTTACCAGTGTCAGAAAAATCGCACCTGTCAACCAGGAATCAAAAATGGTTTTTAAATTATGGGATACTAATAATCTTGAGAATTTGAGTAATGCTTATAAAATCTCAATTTTCAATTATTGTGATATTCCTGAATGTGAATCCTGAACTAAGAGCCCATAGACATCTAAACCAATAGCAGCAGAAATCGAGTGCACAACGATACATATGGGCTACCGCTTCGGTGGGTGGGTGCAAGCAAACATTCAAGGTACTGAAAAGATATGTAGCAGTTAGAGTAATGGAGATAACCCTGACATAAAACCAGGTTGTCTCGTCAAACCTTGAGAACAGTGGAACTCTCAGAAGAATGCCGTCTAGTAAACAAGAAACTTTATTGCCCTACATTTGCTACCTTTATCAATCCATCGAAATCGATTGTTTAAAACGTCGAACAAATGTAGGAATAATGAAGAAATGACCGTGTGGAATAAAAATTAAAGAAATAAACTTGTCCCTATTTTAGCAAAAGCTCTAATATAAAACATGGCTAATTAAGTGGACAGCACTAACTCTTTATCCCAAAAATGGAACTTATAAAAGATGTCACGCAAACTTTAAAATGGTAATAATTTGGCTTTACCACGAATTGCTAAAAATTAGTTCATAGGTTTTCCAAAGCGAACCAAAATCATAAAACAATAATTAATATTAAGTTATTACTTGTAAAATGCAAAAAAGTAACTTTTAAAATATGTTCAATTTACGAAATTAGAAAAACAAACTATAAATGTAATACAAGCAACCACAAAGATAGATTGTACAAATATCTCTAAGAATACGTGTTGCTGCAAAAATATAAATAAAAGCCTTTAATTATTGACATCCTATATGCCATAAAACATTGGAAAATGGTCAAAAAAACATCAAATTATTAATTGAACAGTCGTTCAAAACATTTTTCTAGCATAATACTTGGCATGATTATAAGCCTTCACAATATAAAATTTTTACATCCAATCTGTTTTATAATAAAAAGTTAACATAAGTGTTCAACTAAAAATGACTAAGTCATTATCTACTACTCTTCATCTTGTCCACTCACACTAAATAAATTATTTTAATTATTCATAATATTAATTTTATCAACCTCTCAAATCACTATTGTAATTCTTTATAAAATATGTAAGAAACATGTTAGAAAGGCCTTTTATTTAAATTAAAACATGTTAACAATCGGACGAAAACCGGTGTTCACAACGTGGTATGGTCGTTAACATAAAACAAGTTATAAAAAGTTCACAGTTAAAAATCTTTATAAAGTAAATTCCAGTCTTTAAACATAAGGAAAATGAATGGTCACTAAGAGACGCAAAAAAAATTAAATTAGGAGATATCCACATGTGAAAGAATTTGTCTAATAATGTTTGACAAATAACTCTGGACTAGGGATGCTAATGATCCTGAGGATTTGAGTAATGCTATAAAGTCTCAATTTACAATGATGGTGATATTCCTGACTGTTCGTCCTCCACATGGTGCATCCTGGACTAGGTGCTGAAAGATATCTAGACTAATAACAGCAGCGACAGAGTGCACAGTGATATAACTGGGCTACCGCCTTGGCGTGAGTGCAAGCATACTCCTAGGGTACTTAAAAAGTACCTTAAGGTATACGTATATCATATGTAGCCCTTGGGCTAAAGGAGATAACCCTGACAAAAAATCAGGCAAACTTATCAATCTTTGCGAACAATGGCGACGTCATAAGGATGCCGTCTACCATCCAAGAAACTTCGTTCGTTATGCTTATCAGGCCATCGAAGTCCATTGTTTTATATGCCGGTTACATATAGAAAATAATGAAGAGGTGATCACGTCACCAATTAAAATTTTAAAAATGACTTTGAACTACCTTGGACGATAATGATTATGATATCACTTATAAAAAGTTAGACACTCTTATATCCAAAACGTTGTCACTTACGATACGTTTTGTAAATTCTAGTAACAAGCTACTTTTAATATATATTTCATAATTTAACAAAACGGAAACAATTTGATAACAGTTTCAAAATAAATACACCGTTTGATATTTTCCATTTAAACAACAATTCACACACTAAACTTAATTTATATACAGTAAACAGTGGTTATGATTAAAAAATATACAAATTCATTTCCCAAAACTACATAAAAAATATATTTTACTTTTAGCGCCTGTTACCCGAAATTATATTAGCATCAACAAGGAATATCATGTAACAATACAGATAATGCATTTATTATTTAACACTATTACCTAAGCAACTACAAAAAACATCTAATAATAACGTAGTAATACTGCTGCCTATAAATTAACAAATAATTAAAACTGTAAATAAATACAGAATACAGGTAAATAAAACAGTAGCAACTTACTGAAAGCAGACCAGCATTATCTGCTCCAATTTGCTGAATTAGCCTAGGCAATAATTCAGGATTTGCTTGTACAAGCGCCCGCATTTGTTGGAATTGAGGCAAATTTGCCAAAGCAAATACTGGATTTTCTGATGAAGGTGTTTCGGAACCTGGTGCATTAGTTACTGTTTCTTGTCTGTGGGATTCAGTAGTCGGTTGTTGTTGAGTGGGTGGATATTCTGCAATACCTATATTTGGTATATTTCCAGTCGACAAATACTCAAAAGCTCGGTCTGGATTATTGAAACTGGCTCTTAGCGCTTGAACAACCTTAAAACATTATTCAGTATATAAACATACCAATGCTTTTTCAAAACCCATTGATGTCAGTTCTGTAACAGTACGCTCATAGTCAGTGCCTGTAACTAAAGCACTTTCACCGGATTCAGAACTGTGGGTATCGGTTGTAGCAACAGTCGCAGTAGTGCTAACAGCAGTTGTTGGTGTAGAGGGTATACTAGTAACTGATGGTGCAGTAGAAGATATAACAGTTGTAACAACAGCTGAATTCAATTTTGTGGAATCTTGTGCTGACTGAGTGGTTCCATTTCCTCCCTCTTTAGAGGTTTCTTTAATTTGTTTAGCAACTGACATTACAACTACAAATCCAGAATCGGTTACTTTGTAATCTTTCAAATGTTTATTATCCTCCATCACTTTACCTAAAAATATTTTAAAAAATAAAACTTTACCAGAATGAATCAGTTTCTGAGTACTTGCATCATATTCACATCCCCTTTCAGCTTCTATTTTTTTCTTTACATCACAAACCTGAATAAAATAAATATTTTAAAAAATATATAGCTACTAAATCATCTTCCTTTAATTCCAAAACAAAAGTTTGTTGTTTTAAAGTTTTAAACGTCACTTTCATTTTCAGAATGGTTAGAAAAAGGCAATTAAAAGCCACAAATGAAATTAATAGTAAATAAGCACGGAAAAACAAAGATAAGAAATTTAAATAATTAAAAAATAATGCAGTTTGTTTTTTAAAAATAAAAAATACAATAATTAAATTAAAATATAACAATTATTTTTAAATTGTTTAATAACACTTATAATTTATTTAAACAATTACATTTAAACATAACAACAATTTAAATATTTTATTTAATTATACAATTATAATTTATTTAAATATTTTTTTATTAAAAATAAAAAACTATACATATTACAAAACAAAAAATCATTATTATTATTAGTATTATTACTATTCTTACTATTATTATAAATATATATATGAAAATAAATAATAATTTTAAAAAACCAATAGTGTACCAAATGTTACGGGTTACAGGTTAATACACGAGTTAATTCAAGATTCATAATTGTTCATGAGTTATCTATGTCAGAACGCCTTTTAGTACTCTGTTCTCAAATTATCTCAAATTTTCAGGGGGAAATATAAAGTGGATGGTGAGGTAAAAAGAATTTGTCAAAAAAAATATATTTTTTTAAAATTAAGACATAATCAAGGTAGATAGTAGAACAGTTAATAATTATGGAAGATAAGTAAAAAATAAATATACAAAAGTAATAATAAAACAAGTTTCGTATTAAAATGCCGAAACATTGCAATAACCTTCAAAAAAGAAGAAAAGATATAGAGAGGAATAACGCTTTAATAGAAGTGTAACGTGATGCGCGCTTTACTTTGTAGGAAAAGAAATAAAAAATAAAATAAATGATAAGATTTGGGTTGTTATAAAGGTTGATCATGTTAATTTAGAAGGTACGTGTTGGTCATAAACCTTTTTAATGACTTGGAGTGACGAAGCTAAGACTATGCGGAAAATTAAATTATTTTAAGGAGTGATTGTTTTATAAGAAAAATGATTCCCCTTGTTCGATAAAAGGCTCTAGGTTTTTATAGTTTTAGATTATGTATTCACTAAGAATTTTGAGAAAAAGTAAAAAGGAGAGGTAAAACTGAAGTTTTTAAATGGTACGTACAACCCTCACAACAATTATTGCAAAAAAGTGATTATTAAACTAAAACCTCTCTAGCAACTAAATAGCATATAAGAGAAACGTTACTTCAATTATAAAATATACAATACTATATAATAATTTAAAAAAACTATAATTATATATATATATATATATTGTAAGTAAAAAAAAATATATAAAATATCAACAGGTGCGAAATCGGAAATGGAGTAAAATGATTAACATGATTTATAACGTCAACTATTAATAAAAATACAGATTACACGCAATTTGTTCAGTTACCAAATAATTAAGGACATTACAAAGTTCAAAAAATTTAATAATCTATCTTTTGAACAACCTGATCCAGGCGTTTTGGAATGTTGTTGATGAGAGTGTTGATATATTCTTGTTTTATCTCATATTGAATAACAAACCGAATGCGTTTACATAAATCCCCAATTTCGGTATGCTTATGGATATTGCGCTTTAGAAAACTGAAAATATTTTCAATAACATTGATATCCGGGCTGTTAGGTGGCAATTGAGTGAAAGATAGCGTTTTTGATTTTAGCCCCTCTACTATCTAAATGTAAATATAAAGCAAATATAGTAAACTTAGATTAATATGACGTTACCTTTTTGGACGTATGACATAGAGAATTGTCCTGAAAAACAGTAGTAACCCCGTGTAGGTGTGCTGCATTTCATAATAAAAAACATCCTTTATAACTGAAATAAATTTTTCACTATTTAAGCTACCAGATATAATTCTCCATTTGATAGGTTGATTATACTTAATACCAAACCAACACATTACTTGTCGAGGGTGGGCTTTCTTTCTAACAACCGGGAGTAAATATTTTTGAAAACTCGTTCCACACAACACTTTGTTTTTAAAGCCAAATAATTCATCCCGAATCATTGTTTTATCAGCAAAGTATACGGAACGCCAATAACATAAGTGTCGTTCACTCCATAGTTTACAAAAGGCTAATCTGTCATCCTTTTGTTTTTTAGTAATTATGGCTTAATCTTCGGTGATTGTAGAGCTAAACCGGATTCAATTGTTTAAACTATTTCTTTTAGTTTCTGAAATAGGTTTATTATAATTTTTTTAATTCTATAATAATTTTTTGGTCATCCGTACTTGTTGTTACACTTTTTCTTCCAACATTATCATAATTTCGTGGTTTTTGACCGTTGATAATCCGATAAATTGTTGAAAGGTTAACTCTATATAAATCTGCTCATCTTTTCGGTGAAAATCCTTTATTTTTTAATTCTTTAATAACACGGTATTCATTTTCGGTGAGATGAAAACATTTTTTATCACTATTCTCTATTTCAAAAACAATGCAATCAGAAGGCAGAATTAGCGGGTGAGCGGAATCTCAAGGTTAAACGTAAATAATAATTTATTAGATTTATTTTAAAATTTTTATTTAAAATTAAAAAAAATATTTTTTCATTTATTTATATAGATTAGAATAATTAGATGTTTATTTTGATAATTATTGTGACATCACAATCAGAGCAGATTTGAATTTGTGTTTAACATCAATTTTAAGAATTAGTTATTGTTTATTTTCAATGAAATTAAGCACACAAAATAATAATAGGCTAATTATTATAAAAATTATGTAATTTTAACTTATTATCTACGTTAATATAGAAGTAGCTTACAAAATATGCTATTTTAGCCTACTCAGCTTTCTAAAATAAATATTTCTAAGTATATATAAAGGATCTATAAAGCATTAGACATTGTTTTTAATTCCCGATATTTGTTTTTACAAAAAAACAATTAAACATAACAAATTAATTTAGATTTAATACCTTTGTAATTTTTTGCGTTAATTGCTAAAATGGGTGTAAAAATGTTGTCACTCCGTGTTGTCTATTGTTTAAAGAAAACAGTTTTAGGTATTTTAATCTTTGTGGATAAGATAAATTGTGGAGAGTATAGTGTAGTTCAGTAACTGTTTTCTGCACTTTGTTTAACCTTAGTATGTCGGTTTTTAAAATAAGAGCTGTAACTTGAGTACAATATTCCAGATGCGGTCTTAAATATAAGATATATAATAGACAGATATTTGGGTAACATGTTACCTAATTTTCTTTTAGAAGGCTTAAAAAGCCTATAGCAAGTTTGAATTGCTTTAGCATGGTAACCCGTGAAGTTAAGAGATAAGTCAAATAAAACACCTGTCTATAATTAAATTTACGGAATCAATAGGTGAATTATCGAGAAGAGAAAAAGTATACATGTTGCCTAATGGTCGTTCAAAGGTGATTTGCTTGCTTGGAAGTGTTAAGCGGTAACTGATTAGCAACCGACTAATTGCAAATACTATCTATATCTTCCTGCAAGAGTTTGGGATTGGCGCTCCAGATCCTAACATTGTCCGCATATAACAGAATGTTAGAGTAAACAACTTAATAAAGAGAATAAACAGTAAAAAGCCTAATACAGATTCCTGAGTTACACCAAAAGAAATAGAGCAGGTGGATGAAAACTCAGGACCTACTCAAACTTTAAAAGTACAATCAGAAAAAAATCTTTTATATAGAAAAAACTAAAATCTACAATATTTACATTTAATTATTATGCAAATAATTATTTACTAAATTATAATAAAAATAATCATTTTATTTTGTAAGTAAACCGAAACTAAACAATAATTGACATTGAATACATAAACTCATGCACAACTCTTCGAAATTATTTTTAATAAATATTTATTATTAATAATTTATTTAATTATTTTAAGTTTAATTTATTAAAACTTATATGCATAAATTTATAATGGTTACTAACAAAATGCTAATAAATTATTAAATTGCTTAACAGATTTAAATTTTATTAAAAACAAATTAAATATTTTAATTTTTTTAATTATTATTTTTAAATTGCAAAACTACATATGTAAATTAAAATAAATAATTCGTTTTAAATCTTTACAAAAATAACAACCTGTCAAGGCTAATTTACGTTTGTTTAAATCCCTTTTAAGTTACTGTGACTTAAAGTATGAACACACGTGTAAATACTGATAAAGTATTTTTTATATTGTTTTAATTTTTTGTATTAGCAAACAGAATATATAAGTGAAGTTAAAAATCTTTTAAAAAATCTTATCTTTAGTGAAGGTTGGTTAATATATTCGTAATTTGTTATAGAATTAATTCAACACAAATGCAAAAACAATCTTTTAAAAACAAATAAAAAAAACGTTCTTTTAAATAATTTAAAATTTGATAATGCAGTAAACAAAAAAATTAATGGGTATTTTATTTATAGTTTGTTGATGTATTTTAATTACAATAAAAATTATTTATTTAACAAGGAAATGGATGTTGTAAAATTATTAATATTATTTTAATTTTTTAAAATACAACTCTACACTATATATAATGCTTAGCAAAAAATAATTTAGTTTGAAGTATATTTGCAGTAAAACAAATTTTAAACACATTTAAATAATACATTATTTATAAATTGAATTGTTTTGTTTATTTAATTCCCAATTTGTGATAAGATAAAATTAATAAAATAATAATAATTTAAATAAAACAATAAGTTATTTAAGTTTTTATTTATAAATTATTTATTAACAATAAAATGCAGAAATGATATTTTTTAAATCAAAAACCCTTTTGTAATGTTTTCTGGATATAATACACTTAATTAATTAAAGCTAAATTTTGTAATATAATATTTTTAGATGTTTAAATGAAACAGTAAATTATATTGTAAGTCTTTAATTATTTATATTAATTGTTGAATTAATTATTCTGTTTTACTATTGTATTATGCAAATAAACATATATATATATATATATATATATATATATATATATATATATATATATATATATATATATATATATATATATATATATATATATAATTACTGGTTTACAACAGATTAAAATTAAATTAAATTTAGATTTTTCTATTGTTTATTAACAGTTTATTATGAACGATGTGGCTAATGTAATTAAATTTAAGATTAATAATAATAAGCATTTATTGTATAAACCTTCAAAAGTTTTTTTATTTAAAAATTATTTTTAACTTTTATTCTTGTGCAGTTATTAATTAAAACTTTTATTTTATTTATTTTGACAATATATAATGTAATATGTAGCAAGTTCGATTTATGACTACTTAATTAAACATTATTGATTATTATATTTATTATTATTTTTTTAATGATCGGTCATTACATTTTTTTATTTGAAAGTTGTTCTTATATGTTTGTTTCAATACTGTAGTTTGTATAATTAAATTGAACCGATAATGTGTTGATGCGATTGAATAAACGCTGGTTTTATTTTATTTGCTCAATGTTATTATAATCTAAGTGCAAACAACTAAAAGTTAAGTTTTTTTAATTAACAAATATTGGATTTGATTATTGTGCAGTTTCTGTGTACTTGTTAAAAATAAGTAAACAATATTAGTATTTATTATTTAAGTATTAAATTTTGGAAGCGAGTAACATTACATTTGTGTACATTACATAGCCCTTCCGTTTGATAAAAATATGAAACAGCAAGAATGTTTTATGTAAATTTTTAACATTTTTTTATAAAATTCCTATATAGCATTTATTTTAATACAGTTTTTTTAAATTAGTTTTAGCCAGGATTTCTGAAATGTACCAAATGTTTTTAATATTTCTAATATTTATTTTATAATTGTTTTTAATGTCTTATTAAACAATAAACGTAACATTTCATTTAGTATTTATTTTATTTAAATGCAATAATGTTAGTTAACGTATACAATTTAGTTTTTGGGTTTAAAGTGTGATACAAGTAAACAAAAAGATGTACATATTTATGCATTTATAGTTTTGAGCATTAAATTTGTGTTGCTTATTATGCTTTGTTTTAAAATATATTATAAATATAACATTATATACATATGCAATAATATATTTTATTAATAATATACACTTACATTTATTATAAAAAATATTATATAATTATCTATAAAAACGTAAAACAATCAAAATAATTTATTAAACATTAATTGATTTATAAAAATATACAAATTTATAAAATAAACTTGTGTATTGTATATTTTTAGTAATTAAAATACTGTAGCCGTTTAAGTTAAAAACATTTTAACATATAAATGTGCTCTTATAATCCATTTCTTACAAATAAAACGCCATTTTTAGCAGTTGATTTTTTTTGAGAAAGCAAAATTAATTTTAACAACATGTAAATTAAAAGCATAGAAGTAGATGTGAGTAGATCAATTTTTTGTTTAAATTTATGTAGTCTAAATAGAATAAATAATAATTTATATTAAACATGTACTAATATTTTGAACTGTGAATTAATGAATTATTGTTTTTAGTAAAGCACAAACAAATATAAACAAAAAGATAAACTTTATAAATTTATTTTTCCATAAACTGGCTTTAAACATTTATAAAACCGTCTGTTTATTATATTGTTTATTATACTGTACATAACATAAAACATGGTTTATTGTTACTGTATAAATATAACGTTTTATTTGTTGATCTATTTCTAATAATAAAAATTAATTATGTATTTTATAATTTTACTTACTTGTGTTGAAAGTAATTTTTACTAAACTACTTAAACTAATAACTATAATAACTGTAATAATAATAATAAATGTTATTATAACTCGTTAAAAAACATATAATTAGTACTTATTTGTTTAGACTAACATTATTATTATTATTATTTATAATATATCTAAAACGGGGATTTTAATCATTATTATTTTAGAAAATGAACAAAGGTTCATCAGTGCCAAAACAGTGCAAAAAATATTTTGAAACATGTGGAAATGAAAGTACAATTCCAATTTTACTAAATCAAATAATGGATGATGATACTAATAATAATAATAATAATAATGTGAATAATGCAATAAGTAATGAAAAATGCGGTAAAAGCGGTTGTAATTGCACGATGGATATTGAACAATGTTTCAAACAACTAATATTTTTGGTTAATAAAAATAGTAAATTAAGTTACTTATTGAATATCAAATATATTTTTATTAAATTATTATTGTATATATAATTATTCTACTGCTGTTTAATTTTAAAAACTTAAAACACAAAATATTTTAATTCTGTTTAAATATTTGTTATATTAATAATTATTAAAATATATACAATATGTACAATAAATAAATTTTACACTTACTATGTATATATATATATATATATATATATATATATTAATAAACCTATTTTTTTTAAAAATATTACAATTACCATAACACTGTTAATTTAATTTTTTTTACAAATTAAACAAATAATTGTATTAAAATGTACTAAATGTAAATTATAATTTTTTGTGCTCTTAAATCTACTTAAAAGCACAGTGTATAATTTAATTTGCTCAAACTCAACTTATATGCTATAACTATATTTTTTGTAGAAAACAACGAATTGACCAATTTAATTGAAGAAGGATTGAAGTCAATGCATAGAATAAACACAATGTACCAAGCCTGCAACGACATACCCAACCATAATAATGTTACCAAAAGTAGCAAATGTATCTTGAATCCAACTAGGAATTGTACACGGGAACGATCGTGTTCAAAGGAACACCGAAAGTTTGTTATTATTATTATTATTATTATTATTATTATTACACTAAGCTTTAATAACTCACTAGAAATACAATTAGTACAAAAATAAAAAAAATTAAATATTTTTAAATACGTATTTCTAAGCATTTATTAATTTTTAATTTTTTTTTTATGTATAGGATTTTGCAGACTAAATTGTCACAATTGCCATTGCAAGATTCAGTTGTGGAAAATAATAATTCGACAAATAAAAAAGGTAGTAATAGTTTATAATATTGAATGTAATTATTAAAACAAAAACTTGACTTAAAATACATATTTTTAGAGTTTAATTATAAAAAATATAATGCTTTAATATTGTTTTAACACTAACTTTTACTGTTTAATATTTGTTAGATTTATAATAATTAATTTACATACAATTAATAGAAAATATTATTATTTATTTAAATAGTTTATGGTATTGAATATAATTATTAAAACAAAACATAAACTGAAAATAAATAAATTTTTTACTTTGAACATTTAAATGTTTAATCAAAAACAATGTTAACAAAATTAAAATTAAAATTTCCTTTAGTAACTATAGATCTATTGTTTTGACAATTTCTGCTTTTCTGAATAAAACAATATTCACAAACTAGCTTCATAAATAGTCTAAATTTATGAGAGTAATTATTAACGTTATATAATTATTTTTATTGATTATATTTTACTAATTCAAAATATGTAAGACATTTTAAACAATTGTTTTTACACAAAGCATATGTTTCTGTTTGTAACACAGTATAAAGTTTTATGAATTAGAAGATGGAATTTTTGTTTCAATGTATATAATGGCAACAAGTTACAAAGTTGTTTGTTTTGGTGTTGTAGATGACGTACGTCAGTGACATACAATTGCACAAGATAGTAAAATGATTGTGATTTTTTTTTCCGTCAGGCCCCGAAACTAGAATAGATAGATTACGAGTATGTATGGATGTAGTCAAAAGCATTACTAATAATGAATTTGGATAGTGTATAAAATGTACATAAAAATATACACACATTATCTTTAAAATTTATAACAAAAATATATTAAGTAGAGTTTGAAAACGTACATAGTTTTAAGCTTTGTATTTATTTATTCGCAACTTAATTTTAAAATTGTTTTATTCCCTATTTTTTTCCAACTTCAATTATTTATTTCAAGTTGAACAAGTGAAATACTTAACTACTGTGGGTGTACAAACTAATATAGACGATGCTACTACACCACCCTTTCCAACTTCCAATTATGTAAACCAATTAAATGTTAGTCAAATGAATCAATGTATCATTGAACAGGTATTGTATAATGTTTATTTGTTTCTGATTTTATTGTCTGAAACATGTTTTAACAACAAGACTTTTAGAAAAACCAAGCGAGGGTTTCTGCAATTGGTGCCGGTTGTAGAACTGCGCCTAGAGAGGATCAGAAATAATTTAATCTAACCAGTCTCAAAACCTGGATAATGAAGGAGGGTTTGAGCAAAAGGTTAGCAACCTGGCGTGTGCAAAAAATGTACATTACTACTGAAATAATAATACGAGGATGCCATTACGGCAAAGAAGTAATAGCACGTATCCAGATGATAACGTTGAATGAAAGCCAAAAGGAAGTGGACAGTTAGAACCAGATATGAAACACAAACATATATCTACTCTGTTTGGAATCATGAGCTTTAGTACCACCGGCAACTCTGGTTTTGTTGATTGATACATTTTGTACAGCAAGACACATTAATAGCATTATGGTAGTTTCTTTTCTTGGGGTTAGTGAAAAAGTTGTATAAAATAATTATTTGACATATTTATTTTCCTTTTTTTAAAATTTATTACTAGTATGTTTTTTTAATTATTCAATTATATATGTTCGATTTAGTAGTATAAATTTAAATTATTTATTAAGTGGAGCAAGTGCTAATTTGTAAATAACAAGTTATATTACAAGGAATTATTAGAAAAACTTATTATTTTTAAGTTTAACTTGCCTAGTTTACATTTGTCGTCAGTGTATAAAAAGATTTTTAACTTACACCTAGAATATTAAGTTGTATTTCCATTTGTAAAACCGCACTCTCTCTCTCTCCATATATATATATCAAACAAAATTGAACTTCTAACAAACTTATTAAAGTAGGAATCATTCCACTCACGCATGTTTTTGAACAAATTTGGACATCCTACAGCATAATGTAACTGTACCTTATCACAAGTTTACCGTTTTGACTATAATTGTATTCATTATCATAAGACATTCTATATTTCATTTTGTTCCTATTATTTGTACTACTACGTTTTTGTAATTTTATTTGTTTATTTTTATTAATGGTATCAAATGTATTTTTTATGCTGAATGTATTTCTAAGGAGATATTAAAGCTCAATGTAATATATATATATATATATATATATATATATATATATATATATATAATATATATATATATAAGCAATTATACATTAAATACATTCATGTAGTAAATTGTTTTGTTTGTGATCAAAATAAAATCAAATAGAAAAATGCCCAAATTAAGCAGTTGGAAGAAACAATTTATCACGAACAAAGTCAAGTACGAGATTTGAGTGTTCAACTGTACAATACGAAATGTGATTTTGAAAATGCGCGTTTAACTTGGTTACAATTGGAAAACAATTATAAAGTAAAGTTGCTAACAATTTATAACATATATATATATATATGTATATATATATATAAACACTTAAATAAATGATTAAATTAAAAAAACAATTGATTTTGCATTCAAAGTTGCAAATACATTTATTGAATAATACAATACCCGTATGGATCTGTTGAACGTAACAAGTTTTAAGCAACCAGCATATTTATATTGTTTTATACCATTTATAATATATACATAAAAATTTGATAAAACTAATAGTGATGTTAAATTACGGCCAATTTGAAGTATGTAAACAAATGTCAAAAAAGTTCAAAATATTAAACTAATTTGATATTTTCATTCGCAATTTTATACTACTTACAAGTAGACAATTGTGAATTTGATTAATTTAATTTATATAATTTTTAAACTATTAATTTAAATAATAAAACGTATTAAATTAACTTAATCATAAATTTTCATTATATTTTTGTTTTTTACTAAAATGTTGATTATTATGTAAACATAGAAGTTTTAACCGTGACACTTAAATAATAGTATGAATCAATGTTTAGACTGACCACACTGTTTCCAATTATGTCTGGACATATTTACCCCTGACATAATCAACAATCAAAAATAATAATTAATTTTGTTAAATAAATTTATAAATTTAGTAGATGTTTTAGTTTTAAAAATGGCATTATCATTTACAATTGTTATTTTTTTGGTAGCATCAAATTACTGACTGGATAAAAACAAAATTCAATTTTAAATTAAAAAAAAATAGTTTAGCTAAAGACTATGACAAATCAAAGTGTATTTGTATTTATTCTTATTGATTAAATACTATTTTTAAAATTTCGTACAAATTAATTTTATTTTGTGCATTGTGATTGTTTCAAATCTTTTCTATTTGATTGCAAAGGCCTGTGTTAATCCTGATTCACAATTTGTGCACATGTGGTTCGTTTATGATGGGTCAATAAGATGAGTGCTGGCAAACACCCAAAATGCTTAAAATGTATCTTAAGGTATTCATTTACCATATGTAGCCGGCTAGGCTGATTGATAGTAAGCTGTGTTTAACTACATCAATCTTTGAACCAATCAATCAAATATGTCAACAAGATTGTAACTTTTTATCAAAAACATGTTTACAGAAAATACTATTTTGTACTTTCTAAAATATCCTTTAAACTACATAGTAAATAAATAGTATAATAGACAAGTGATTGTTGTTATTTTACTATAATAAAACCTTTTTGCTGTACAGAGTAGATGACAAGGTTGTAACATAACTGTACTTTAAAATTTTGTCATTGAACATACTGCATACGAGCTTTCATTTAACTACAGCCACTGAATAAATTAGTGTTGAAAATTCAGAAAAAAATTAATCTAATTAATTTGTTATCTTCAATTATTTTTTAGTAAAAATAAATATTAAGAATTTAAAATAATGTAAAATATGTAATAAGTGCTTTATATTTATTTAAAGACGCTGAGTCAGCCAAAATAGCATATTTTAAAAACAACGCTTATATAAACGTGGATAATAAGTTGAATCTATATAATTTTTATAATAATTGGTCGATTATTAAGTTGTGCTTAATTTTATTAAAAATAAACAACGTTTCATATTTGACGTTATATTTTATATTAATAATTTTACCCGATTTGTAATTTTGAACAAGTTTAACTTTTATGCAATTATTTTTTATATTAACAGTAGATATTAACAAAATTGTAATTGTATTTTACTTATTATATAATATTGTATATTAAAGTGAGTTCTTTTTTTGAGTTATGTGATTGCTACAGATGTTTTACTTTAATAACTACATTTTTAACACTGATTGCTACAGATGTTTTACTTTAATAACTACATTTTTAACACTAATTAGCTTAGGAGTTGTATATATATATATACGGCGGGTGGGTGCGAACATACACCCAGGATACGTAAAAGGTATCTAAATGTATACGTATATTATATGTAGCCTTGGGCTAAGGGAGATAACCCTTACGAAATGTCAGGCGGTCTCGTCAATCTTTGCGAACAGTGGCGACGTCACAAAGATGCTGTCTACCAGCCAAGAAACTTTGTTATTCTTCCACGTTTGTCTACGCTTGTCAAGCCATCGAGATCGATCGTTCTAAATGTCGTATAAATATGGGAAATAATGAAGAGGTGACCACGTCACCAACCAAAATGAATGAATGAATTTCACTACTGACATGTGAATCGTGCTTTCGCTTCTTTACTGCAGTTTGTCGGAGTCGTGTAGCAACACAGCACTGAACTCGGACTCAGGGTAGAGATGGATTTGAGTGGCCCCCGTTTGGCAAAATTATGTTTCCCGCTAAACAATTAACTAGTAACAACCAAATAGAAATCAATATAGTTTTCGTGTTGTTTTTTAAAAAAGGCCGGACTTAGGATTGGCTACGGTAAACAACAAATCCACCAATTATTTATTTTTACAACTATGAATATGTTTCAAGAAACATGTCTTTCAGTAGTGGACATTGTTTGGCGAAGCCAAACGTGGACCCCCATCTAGTGGGTCGATGGTGGGATTCAAACCCCGATGTTCACGCAGGTCCGAGTCGAGCGCTGTACCGCCAAACCACTCCGGTTAATGAAAACGCAAATGTATTTGCATGAATTGGAAACAAGGCTATGTTTGGATTACTAATCACAACATTTTTAATGCTTTCAGTTAGAACTCAATCAATTGCGAACAAAAGACAATCTGCCGCATTTTCTTCACAATGTGATTCAAAGTACAGATCAAATTAGATTGAACAATGTCACAGGTAAATTGCAAAAAACGGACAATGTATATTATTACGAACCTCGTAATTCCAATCCAACTAAAATGTCGAAAAAGTTGACAAATTATGAATTTAAAAATTTTGACTGTGAATTTGCTTCGCTAATTCCAATTTGCAACAAAATGTTGACCAAGAAAAGTAGAGCTGACGAAAGTCGATCACAGTCACTCGAATTGGACAGAACGCATTGTGATGACGATAACAATCAATGTGGAGACGGCGGGTAATTCTTTATTATTTATTTTATTTTATGTTTGCACGAGAAACATCTTTCAGCAGTGGACATTTTAGCGAAGCCAAACGTGGGCCCGCATTTTAGTGCCGGCGATGGGATTCGAACCCATGTGACAAATGTAGCTATTTACATTAAACTACCATTTATTAACATAAACTTTAATAGATGCACTCCGTCTATACATACTTGCATACGTAACATACGATTAGTGCAATCAAACAAAATAAAAATATAAAGTTAAAATCTAGATAAATTAATTAATTTATACAACGATCAATGTATTTTTTAACCAGGATTTATGAATTGACATCCAACAACGTTTGACATAAATTTTCACATTAATTAATAGGCGCAAATCATCAATGTTATTAACAATAGATTTTTCAGTGAAAGATAGTATTAGCAGCAAGAATATATTCTACGCTAAAGTTGATTTTAAAGCAAGTTGAAGTCAACTATAATGATATTTTCTTTTACGTTTAAAATGTTGATTTTTAGTTACATTTTCAAAAGGATTATTAAATGCAAAAGAAAAATTAATTCTACTATTAGATTTTTAATAATAATAACAATAACATGAATTTGTCAAAACAATTCCTCCTTATTTACTGCACAAAAAAGGAAAATAAATATATAAATATAAGTAAAATTATATGTTTATATAATTTCCAAATATGTATTATTTAAATAAAAAGCTAATAACAAATAAAAACAAGTTGTATACGTAGTCATGGTAAATTAGAGTAGGGCAGTCATTTGATGGCCAGCATAATTTCATATGTTAATGATTTTGAGAAATGGAATAATAATTCCAGTGATTCAGTTTTTAACAATATTGATATTCATGACTGTCAACCCCATGTGGTACATTCTGGACTAGCTATAACCAAGTATTTTGACTAACACAGCTGGGAACAAGTGCACAGCGATTTAAGTCTACAAATATAAAAATAACAGAAAGGTGATCACGTCACCAAAAACAATATGTTAATAAGGATAATAACAATAATAAACGATAATATAGTAAAAAGTGGCTAACGGGCTAGACTTATAGCTGGTAAGAAATGAATGAATCCCATCAATGGCTCTAAATGCGAACTCCCGCTTGACTTTGCAAAATTTTCACTTGTTGAAATAAAAACGTTTTTTTCCACAATAAAAAATAAAATATCTATTTTTTATGTAAGATATAAAACTATATTATACATAGTTATAATTTTTTTCAATATTGATTGCTAATACTAACTACATTCCAGGTATTTTATTGTTGAAGGTTGTCTATAATTATCAACATAATGCCAAAATTTACAGAAAGAATATTTTGTGATATGAATTAATTATATATGAATTATATATATGAAGTAATTAATAGTAAATTAGATAGTCATTTTTTAAAACCAGCTACCTCATATGGTTTGGTATGTTTCTAGTTAGGTTACTAATACAGTAGCTTGCAAATTCATTTATAACAAAACTGGGTTTGCAAAAAGTATTTTTGTGTATTATATATACTAACACACAGCATATAATCTTCTTTCTTTATAGCTTTTCCCTCTTTTATGAGGGGTCGCTGACAGAGCATATATATATATATATATATATATATATACATATATAGCACGACAAAAACGTTTACACATAATTCGTATAAACTTCCAAGCTTGTATACGTTTAGCTAAAACATTTAACATATCACCTTCACTAAAATCACAGTAAATATGACGCATACATTAAATGTTTGGTTTATATAGATTTAGTAAAGTTAAAGGTTAACCATAGTTGGCATCAGACATGAAAAGTTTAGAACATAATTTAAAACGTAATAATTGGATATAAGTAAATATTTCAAACTTTTTTTTACCTCCAAATTTTTAAGAATAAGATAGTAATGGCAACAGTAATTTCTTTAAATATAAATTTTTGGACACATATATACATATACTGAATGTTAGATATTTGTGAATAAAACGAATATACAAAATACATTTACCTTGCAGTTTGTGTGTTTTAGTACTCTCCAATTACAAGTATTTCAACCATATGTGGTCAATATTTAGATTTTGTACATGTTACATGATACAGTCATTTGATTTAGTGATGCTAAGGTATTGTTTTACTATATTTTGCATGTAACTTAAGCGTTTCACACTATGAACATTTTTTAAATCAAGTTTAACTCTAACATATCTTATCACTACAAAAGAGATTATTCTTTAGTTTGGATGGCGCTAGATTGAAATCTGAATTTGAGTTCCGACACTTAGACCACGTTTGGCTACTTCCGAAGATTTCAGCAATAAAAAGAAGGAAAACCAAAAACGAAAAACAACCAATACATTAAAAACAGTTTTAATCAACAAGAGCCCAATATGATTCACTTTTGCAAATAATTGCATATCTGCGACTACTCATACATCTTTCTGTTTCCATTGATCAAGAATTTGTTGGTGTTAATGGTAGGCCAATATTTTTCATCTCACTGATCCATGTTCCTAACTGATGTCGTCTACATTTTTTCCAGTTTTTATTGGACAAAGAAAATAGTTTCTTGAAAGGTTTTTTTATGTTTAAAATGTGTCTCGACCTCTCTGATTCATGTTAATAATATAGACTTTGAAGTATTGCAGATGGAGGTAATACAATGTAGTACTTTTTAATTTAAAACTCAAGGGTTAAAAAATTATGAAACTACAAGGTAATTCACACAAAAAGAAACATTTTACAAATTAAATAATGTAAGTTACGTGCCCGGATAAGATATTAAGTGTTATCCACCTAAACCGACATACGATGTGATTTGTAATGAAAATAAAGATTACAAACTTTTAATTCACAAAACATTATTGCTTTACTTCTCAACCTAAATAATATTCAAACATCGGGATTTAAGTTGCGTAAAACCAACCCTCTACCACCAGCCAACGCTATCTTGTCTAGTAGACGGCGCTACTGCTTACAAAGATTGACGAGGCCTCCTAATTCTTTATCAGGATTATTTCCTTTAGCCTATGAGCTACATATGGTATAAGTACACCTTAAGATGCCTTTCAAGTATCCTGGATGTATATCCGCTGTGCACCCGGTTTCTGCTTTGTTAGTCTAGATGCTTGGGTGCATTTAGTATAAAATTTATCACGTGGAGGAACAGTCAAAAATATCACCATCATTGGAAATTGAGACTTTATGAGAATTACTCAAATACTCAGAATCGTTAGCAACCACATCTTCAATTAGGATATCAGATCAATAGACTGCATAACAGTTTCATATTTGTTAATTTTCGTGTTGATAAACTATCATATATATCATAAATTGTCATAATTTTAAATTGCTGTATACATTCATTTTGGTTGGTGATCACCTCTTCATTATTTCCCATATTTATACGACATAGCAAACGATCGATTTCGATGGCTTGATAAGCGTAACACAAACGTGGAAGAATAACAAAGTTTCTTGGCTGGTAGACGGCATCCTTGTGACGTCATCACTGATCGCAAAGATTGACGAGACCGCCTGATTTTTTGTAAGGGTTATCTCCCTTAGCCCCGAAGGCTACGTATGATATACGTATACCTTTAGATACCTTTTAAAAATCCTGGGTGTATGTTCGCACCCACCCGCCGCAGCGGAAGCCCAGTTATACCGCTGTGCACTCGGATCCTGCTGTTATTAGTCTAAATGCCTAGGGGCACCTAGTCCAGGATGCACCACGTGGAGGACTAACAGTCAGGAATATCACCATCATTGGATATTGAGACTTTATAAGCATTACTCAAATCCTCAGGATCATTAGCACCCAATAAAAAAACAATTCTAAATATGAATCGCTAATTGAAACCATTAAAATTTAAATTAAAGGTTGTTTACTTTTTGCACATTATAACACAATCGTCAAAATAATACAATACAATTAGTATGATTTATATCTACAAAAAGGCTTTGTTATTATAGTATTGGGATAAAAATAAGTATGTAATCTGTTATTAAAATGCTAGAATACCAAGAAATGAAAGTGCGATGTATTTTAAAAGTTATACTCAACTAAATGCTGAACAACCAACAGAAGAAATACAACCAGGAAACTATTCAACTAATGACAATTATTCAACTGTAAGTCAATATATATCAAACACAATGCTAAATTCATTTAAAGTACGTTTCAGTTGTTTACAGTAGTAAAAAATAAAACCAGTAGGTTTAATTTTTACAATTATGTTATTTATACCGATAGCAAATTACAAACACAGAAACAGCTAAAACTATATACCTGTAAAAATATAGAAAAAGTTTAAAAGGACATACAAATGGGACACCAAATTAAAAGACTGAAAATTTTCCGAATAATAAGCAAAGTTAAAATTTTATACAATAAAAGTAATTAAATAATTATATACGCACTGCTAACCAGATTATCAACTGTTGATTTTATATGTTTGTAAAGCACTGCAATTATTTCCAACCTTTATCTATGTAAGAAGACTTTTATGACATCTATAGAAGGGATCCTGCATTCACCAAAATAAATTATTTATCATCAAAGCGTACACCATTAGACGAATAAGTAATTCTATTATTAGTATAAGTATAGTACCTTTTAAGTAGTTATCTACAAAAACAAAAGCCCTCATTTACTAATATGCACTTAGTTCATGTTGCAATCGAACCGGGGTCCAGAACGGAAATTGTTATTGGATCGGAAACTACATATAATTATAGCGCTCCTCAAAGCTAAGATTAACAGTAATACTAATTATATCTATATATATATATATATATATATAAATATATATATATATATATATATATATATATAAAGCATTTGATAGACGTTTTTGGTTCATTGAAAAAATGGGTCTTTTTACAAAAAAATACAAAGCTCTGGATTCAAACTAGATTTATTTGTAGTCATATAATAATTAATGCATTGTCAACAATAAACTTTATCACATTAATAAAATGAACTAGAATCTTCATTAAAAATTTATTTAAAAACCTTTATATATAACTTTTCATTTTTTTAGCAAACTAAATGTAATCCATTTTGTTTCCAACAACCATTCAATGGAAAAAATTATTTATCTTCCAGCCTTGAATCACCTACTTCATCTCCAAAAGTAATCGACGATACTGAATTCAAAAATAATCTGGCCCAATTAGACCAAAAAATAAACAACTTCCGTAAACAGTTATCAAATGTCGTTACTGCGTAATAAATAAACGGATGGTAATTGGATATCCTAATAATTAAAAATATTGTACCTGTTTGTACAAATATTTTTTTCATTAAAAACGAAAATTCCTATTGTTATATTAAAAAAATTAAAAATGATATCAAGACAATGGTGTTCTACATTTTTAGCAAGTACAACTATCTAATATCCATTACTACCATAAAATATTAACCAAATATCCTGTTGAATAGTTTCTGTGAAATAAATTTAAAAGCTTTTTTATGCGTTGCAAACCTACTAACTGAATTCAGTCAAGTTTTAAAAATGTAAAAAACTGATAACAAAAAAAATCAATAAGCCTATTGCTATATCCCCCCAAATTAAAGCAAACCATCGGGGATATATATTCCCACCGGTTACTATCGCCCAAGGTAATCCAAATTTCAAAAACGTCTGCAAAAACACAAACTTTTGCAATGTTTACTTAATGAACGACACTTCAGATGTGTTGACGCTAAATGTCAATTACATCCCAAGTTAAGCCCCTCCAGTGATCCCTATTAGTTGCAAATGATAAGCAGTCGAACACCCAATTAAGTAATTCATTTGGACAAGGAAGCATAGCATAAATAAGAGGACTGAGTTCGCGTGCTACAATTTCCATTGGCCACCCGGTTTTCTTTTTCATCCAGGTAATGGATGAGTGGGCGATCTACGTAAAACATGCTAATCCATTTAAACCGTCTCTTCTTTTGTGTTAAAGAATCATAGCCAATAAATGTGAAGTCTCTTACAAATATCTGGGAATGCTTGAAATATGTTATTAGTTATTAAATGGTTCCGTTCAATGGAGAACAGCAAGCGAAACCATATGAATCTTAAACACCTTTGATCAAAATGGACAAGGTTTTGTATATCCACTTGGATAAGAGTCCAAGTTTCGCAAGCACAAAGTAGAATGAAATGCACTAAACTCTTATATATTCTAATCTTGGTTTTAATTGAATTATTACTTTTGTTCCATAAAGGTTTAATTAAACGCCCAAAGGCTGCAGCAGAGAGGTGAATACGACACCGAATCTCTAAAGAGCTAGATCTTTTATTATCTATGATCAAGCCTAAGTAAGTAAATTCATCAACCACAGACAATGGGTTATCATTAACAGTGATTAGATTTCTAAAGGGAACGATCGCTAAAACCACTGTCTTTTGGTATTAAGATATAAACCGTATTTCTTTAAAGCTTTTTCAGTAAATCAAACTACACTTTCCACATTTTCTTCTGTTTCAGCTATAAAATCAGCAACGTCTGTATATTAAAAATCCGCGTATCTTGCGACCATCATAAGTTATATAGCCCTCAGATGGCCGGGAAACTACTTCGAAGATGGCATTAACTACAAAATTAGACAGTATGGGTACCAAAACACATCCTTAAATAAAATTAACGCGTAAAAATATTGAATTTACTACACAATAATACAAATAAAATTTTTTGTTTTAATAATAATAACTTTTACAATTAGGACACATTGGCTTAATACACATTTTTAGAAACGTAATCAAAATAATAAATGTTAATAAACAAAGCAAGCTGATTAGCAAAACAAACATTCGCAGTGATTGCAGAAATATTAACAAAAAGTACAATTCATAAAACACAACATTCTACACTTTTTAACTTGTATTAAAAAATCTAACTAGAAAAATACTCCAATAAATAAATTCATTCCAACCTTTTCAAAGTTGAGAAAATCAAAAAAAAATTTCTAACAACCAATAATTAATTAACATTACTGATTAATATGTAGCATTTAATATTTAGAAAATAGGAATCAATTACCTATTTTATTATTACATAAATCTTTTAGCATTATCGTAATTTTATCCAAAAATTTAAATATAAAAACATCCAGCAAAAATATAGAATTGTGATTGAATATTTACAACAATCAGTACAATGTTTAAACTTTTAAAAACGTCAATAAATTTTTAATTAATGATTAACAGGATCAGACCATGTTTTATGTTTTCCAGGAGCTAAGTTGATAATCTTTACATGAACAGCTTGGTACTTTTCATTCTTAGGAGGAATTAACATTTTCTTGTATTCAACAGTATCTCCGTGATTAGGTATAAGTTCACTATCAATACTAAAAAATAAAAAAATAAACAAACTAACTCAAAAATATGAACAAATAAATATTCGTCACCACCATCTGGTTTTATAAAACCATGTCCTTTCTCTCGGCAGAAATTGACAACCTCTCCCCTACCGCTTTCACCTCGAGCAGCTATTTCACTTTGAGACTTAGTCCGATTTCTTCTATGAAAAATTGGGCTTGAAACGTGCAAACATCGCATATGATTCTCGGATTCACCCATCACAAGAAACCAAAATTGTACAAATAACCTTTTAAAAATAAATTAGTGCATTATAATAAATAAAAGTTTTTATTAATTTTTATTATTTATTGTTTTACAATTGTAAAAATATGTTAATTTTTAATTACATAAAATAATTAAATTTATTTTAAAAATTCTACTAATAAATAAAGTTAGGAGTACACTTTTGAATCACTGCGGTACGCTTGTGTGACGTGCTAATCAAAAGTTGCTTTGTTGTTTTGCGCTTGCTCACTGTTATACGTGTCAATTGTTTTTAATTGTTCTTTTTGTGTCATTTGTTTTTGTATGGTAATTTTTGCAATTTTTGTTGCTTGATTACTCGGTTTTATACGGTTTTTATGTTTCGTGGTTAGCTTTTTGGTCAAATATTTTTGTGTGCTCTTTGTGTCAATTGTGTAACTGTGTTGTGCAATAGTTTAAATAAGTGCGTTCCATTTGTATTTGTGTTTGAATTATTTGTATTTACATCTGAATATTACTTTGCTTGTTTGCATTGTGATACTTATTGTTATATTTTAGTATTTAATTTTAAACCGCTATTTTAATGAATCTCTCCAGTACTTCAACTTGTAGCAGGCGCGGTTGTAGTATGTTAATAAAGTTAGGTATGTTTTATTCTAGTTGCTGTACTTAATTTTATAAATACTGCATTAGTCTTTCGGAATTTCTTTATAACGAGTTAGCAAATAGCGATACTGATTTTTATTGTATCAACTGTTTCTGGACAAAAGATGTCAAGGGCACTCTCCCTTCTGATTCTAAGTTGAATTTTCTTTTAAACCTAGTCAATGATTTTAATGAGAAGAACTCTGATTTTAAAAAATTAATTGAGTTTTTTATAATACTCATATCTCAGTAGCTACCGCCTTCGGGAATCAGACAAATGATTTTAGTCTACACACTACCGAGTAATTGAGCAACAAAAATTGAAAAATTTACCATACAAAAACAAATAACACAAAAAGAATAACACGTATAACAGTTAGCAAGCGTAAAACAACAAAGCAACTTTTGATCAACACGTCACGCAAGCGTACCACAGTGGTTCACTACGTAACTTGTTCTATTCTTATTATTGTATATTTATAATTTTGCTTGTTTTCTATAATTGTTAGCTTCCACTATCTACATATGCTGTCCAATTCTTTACAAGTTTTGAAATAAACATAATTAGTATTTTTAGATATGTAGCACAAAGTACTACTTTTATAAAAATTTCCTATTGCTAATGACTAACGTACCGGATACTTATAATTAAGAAAGTCTTAACCATTGATAACGGTAACATTCTTTTTTCTTACTGAGCATTATTTATACGTAATTAACATTGTTAAGATTAGCTAACTTCTTTTAAAAAAAACCTTATTGTCATCACATTATTTACTCACGCAATTCTAAAATAATATATCCAGATTAGTTCATAATCTACATTGGTACGTGCCACTTCTTAATTATTATTGCAACATCCTTTTGTTTTAAAAATTAGCATAGAGCAATAATTTTTAAAGTTTATTACCTTGAATTTTTTTTACAACAAACATCTTTTAGTAGTGTACATTTTAGCGAAACCGGTTGTGGTTAGATTCGAACCTATGCCCACCGAGATCAAAATTTGAGCACTGTACCGCTAGACCACCCCGGTACAATAAGATAACTATCATAGCAAAAAGAGAACAAAGTCCCATAATTCAAAAAAAAAACTTCAGACAACAAAATGTTTCTACGTATTTTAACATTTAGCCAAACGTTTTGCATAATCTCATGAAATATTCATATCAATTAGACCTTCCCAAATAGTTCATAAATTGATAAAAGTCAAGTCAATCAAAATAAAGATAAATCCCTATTTAAAGCTGAAAATTCTTCAACAACCGAGCATTAAAAGGTCCGAAATCAAATTATCTTGTGTACAAACCCGTTACCAATTTCCTTAAAGTTGGTGTAGCTAAGATGTAGAAACTGAACTATTTTAAAATGTTACATAAAAATGTAGTTTCGAGAAGAGTTTGTAAATTCAACTCTAGCAGACATATGTAAGCGCAGATGTCAATTAAATCTTTATAGTAAGATAATCGATTGGTCTTCCATGATTTTTTTACATTGATAAACTACTAAAACTTTTTATAGTGTATTACTCCAGAAACCTAAACTTAACATAAAAATAAAAACTCTAACCGCACTTACACGCCAAACATTTACACTTCTGGTGTTTAACAAAACTTTTATAAAACAATAACAATACCAATTTTGTAAAAAGTGAAATGTTCAAAGACTAATATCATTAACCATAAACTAAAAGAATAATCTACTATCCATGTTTGCAGCCATAAAGCCTTGTGTTAACTGCTACTTACCATCACTATGTTTGCATTAGTAAAAAGCTAATGTCTTTTTTTTAAAAAAAACTAATCTGTACTACACTGGGAACAACATAATAAAGAATGAGTTAAATATTTTTTATTTAAAATAAAATTGAAAACATATATGTACACGATCGAAATGAAAAGTGACTGTTATACAACTTTGTAACGCCCTCTATTTATCGATGAACTAGATTGCTGAAAAAAAGCAAAAATAAAAACTTATTAAATTTAATTTTAAAAATATAAAACAAATCATTCATAGTACCTTAAATCATGCTTAAGCAAAATATTTAATAAATATATGAAATTATTATTAGAGCAAAGATAGTCAAGTTGACCCAGTATATATTCGTTAAAAACTAAATACTGCTCCAAAACCCAAAGTGCCTACGGTGGACATTTGCCATTAAATCACTTTTACAAAATCAATAGTGCAAAATGTCTTACCAATCTAATTAGTTCTTCCTTGATAATACGCATAATTTCCTTCTTGGCCAATGTAATTTGTCGTTCGGATACAGCCTCGATAAACAAATACAATGGTCGGTCGTCGTTGCTTTCGGGAACGTGCGTTTTGGCTTTTGCTGGAGGCATGTAAATACCTCGGACCGAAACACCCACGTCGCAATATTCGCCCAAATGATTGAGCATTTCGCGACCGGTAATCCGCCATCGTACATTTTGGGGGAAATCATTGATAATAAGTTCTTCTTCAAATCTAACACAAAATAAAGCACTCTCTAGTATAATGTTGTAAAGCGAAATGGATTAAATACAAAATAAAATTGGTTAAATTTTATAGAATAACGATAAAACCTATAAAGTACAAATTTAAAAAAAGATGAAAACCCATTTTCAGAAAAACTTCGTTTCATTAATCAGCCAGAACTAATAACCATAGGTTAGTCAAAACAATTTTCTAAATACTAATAATATTAAACATTGCCACAAAGTTACAACGTAATACATTGTACGGTTGGAATGCTAATAATCCTGTTCCCATACATCCTAGATACAGATACACAGATTACGGACCGAATGCGCAACTGTATAACAGGGCTTCCACCTTTTCAGATGGATGCAAACATACACCGAAGGTACTTTGAAGTATATGTATAATATCTAGTTGTTATCTATAGGATACAACAAGGACAATGATGCCGTAAAAAGAAACTTCATTGTAACGTTTGTAATACAAGTTGGTCATTTAATATATATAAAGGGGGAGACCGACCCCTACTTAGCGCGTCCACAGGTGACGGATAGTGGAACGACCTTTAGCAATAAAGGTTAGCTGTGAATAAGGCTGTGCCAAATAAACAGCCGTGGACCAAACAGATACTCAGGTGTTAAGGTCGTTAACGCGTTGACAAGAAGGCGACAACGGTTATCGGTTTCACCCTGAGTATTAGTACCAAGCAGCCCTATATAGGGACAGCACTGCCTGCTCCACCCAGAGAGGGGCCTAGAAAAGGTGGTTTAAAAATTGCTCATCTTCTCACCAAAATGGCTGGTCACGGCTAACTAGTCTATATACCCGCGGTCAAAACTCTCTCAAAAATCAATTAAAGGCCGTGATCAACAGGGCAGACACTGATGACCAAATTAAAGAAAACACCATTCTCAGAGCTCAAACAAGGCAGAATGTGACTCGCGACGCTACTGTCTTCTCTGTAAATATTACTCGCGATAATGCACCGGTTATTAATTCTAGGATGATGATTGTACAAATAGAGAAATGGTAAAAAAGTAATAAATCATAATAAAAAAATACAAAAAATTAATACAGTTCAATTATTTATGATTTTAATCCAAAACTTCAAACAACAAAACCCACCTGGACGCGCTATCAGTAGTGGTAGCGGCAGCTAAATCATCTTCACCATCCGAATCTGGATTGGCGTTTTGTTTTGAATACCCCAATTTAGCGTGTAGCCTCTCAGCAGCCTGTTCGGCCAGAGTCAAACTAGCCGAAGCAGGAGCACTGACACTGCTGGTTGATTCTGCAACACTGACTGCGGTAACATTGGCAGTAATTGTGGCAGACGTTGTGTTTGTTGTAGAACTACTAGTAGAAGAGCCATTCGTTGAACTTTGAGTTTTGGTTTTGAAATTTATTAGAGCGGCTTTCTTTCGTGCCAAAACAAGAGCAGCATTCACTACGGCTTGACTAGCTTGAGCCCTATAAAAAAAAATTGGGAGTATACAGATGGCACTGGCAAATTGTAAATCGATGTAACGTCGTTATCCAATAGCTGATAACAATAATGACAAATAAAATTATAAAATTGGATATAAAATTAGATAATTGACTCTAGGACATTGTACACACATAGGACAAGTTATATTTTATAGTAAATTTTCATTCATTTTGGTTGGTGATCACGTGGTCACCTCTTCATTATTTCCCATATTTATACGACATAGCAAACGATCGATTTCGATGGCTTGACAAGCGTAGACAAACGTGGAAGAATAACAAACTTTTTTGGCTGGTAGACGGCATCCTTGTGACGTCGCCACTGTTCGCAAAGATTGACGAGGCCGCCTGATTTTTTGTCAGGGTTATCTCCCTTAGCCCAAGGGCTATATGGTATACGTATACCTTTAGATACCTTTTAAGTATCCTGGGTGTATGTTCGCACCCACCCGCCGTAGCGGAAGCCCAGTTATACCGCTGTGCACTCGGACCCTGCTGTTATTAGTCTAAATGCCTAGGGGCACCTAGTCCAGGATGCACCACGTGGAGGACTAACAGTCAGGAATATCACCATCATTGGAAATTGAGACTTTATAAGCATTACTCAAATCCTCAGGATCATATCTATTCATATCTATTCCAATGCATTTATTAATTTGAACATTTTCTTTATTTTCAATGTTGTTTTCACAATAATTGTATAACTTTATAACCTTTCCTTCTTAATATTTTTACTTATGCTAATAGTGTAAACTATTTTTGTGTATCCTATCATGCTAAATGTTCTACTAATATATCCAAGCTAATAATAATAATAATAGCTCACATATCCACCGTCTTGGCTTCGTTCAGTACTGATTCACTCGCATTGACTACAATGCCCAAAGCATCTTTGTACTTCCTTTGAGTTGCAAACATGCCCTCGATCTTGCTGTCCCAATCGTCTGCATTCGTATTGGCTGGCTCCTCTTCGTCGTCCGAATCTTGCAAACCCATAACTGCTTTCTGGAATCGACGCTTTTCGTTGTTCAATTGGGCTTCCGATTCGTCAAACAAAAATCCTTTGCCTCGAAAACCGGACGTACCGTAAACCTTCTTGCCTTCCTTGAATAAGAAACAGATGGCAATGGAAAAATGAGAAATAAATGGGCAATGATTTCAATAAAGGTACGGAGTTAACAACAATATTTATTTGGCCGATAATGATTGAATATTCAATGGAAAAAATTATAAACTAGTGGATATTTAATAAATCGGGTTGCTAAATGTTTTTAAGGATTTAAGTAATGCTTATAAATTCTCAATTTCCGATGATGGTGATATTCCTAACTGTTCCTCCTCCATGTGGTGCATCCTGGACTAGATACCCATAGGCATATGGACTAATAACAGCAGGGATTGAATGCACAGTGCACAGGTGGTCTAGCAGTACAGCGCTCGAATTCGGACCTCGTTGGACATGGGTTCGAATCCCATCGCCGGCACTAAAATGCGCTAAAATATCCACTGCTGAAAGATATTTCTCGTGCAAACATAAAATAAAATAACTGGGTGATAATTGACATTTAAAGTACCTTCGGTGTATGCTTGCATCCATCAGTCAAGATGGAAGCCCAGTAATACCACTTGCAACATCTTGTGTAATAGTCTAAATGTTTGATTTCGTTCTCTACAATCATTTACAAAAAATAATCTATTCGTCCCATCCTCTTCTTAAAGATGAACCTCAACACCTCAAATGACAGTACACATATAAAAATTAACACACCTATTGTTGCTACAATGCAAAAAGAAATTCCATGTTCTTACTGTAAAAGATAAAATTACACATACATACACATATACATAGGTAGTTAAAAAACACTCTACATATAAACTTGTTTAAACTTGCTTTAAAAAAATTTTTAAAAACACAACTACAAACAGTTTTTAAAGTCATTAAAACACGCACACACATACTTCGATTAGTTTTATTAAACTAGTACGCACAGATGCACCACATAGATAGAATAACTTACACTAGCCATGCGGGCTTTATATTCGTTCCAATGAGTTACAAGTTCTTCGGGTGGCTTTTGACCACTTTGAGTAAAGGCACGCACCACATCTCCAGTCTGACGTTCTTGGTCGGGCGTTAGAAATGTATAGGCAAAACCTTTGCGACCTGCACGTCCAGTACGTCTATATATATATATATATATATACATGTATATGTTAATAATCTTGAGGAATTCAGTAATGCTTATAAAGTCCTACTTTCCAATGATAGTGATATTCCTGGCTGTTCCTCGTCCACGTGATGCATCCTGGACTAGGTGCTAATAGTCATATAGACTAATATAACAGCAGGAACTGGATACACAGCGGTTCACAGGATACTCAAAATGTATCTTAAGGTATACGTATACCATATGTAGCTCTTGGAATTAGGGAGATAATCCTGATAAAAAGTAAGGCAGCCTCGTAAATCTTTGCGAACAGTGGCGATGTCACAAGAATGCCGTCTACCAGCCATGAAACTTAGGTATTCTTCTACGTTTGCTATGCTTATCAAGTTACAAAAGTTGATAATTTATAGGCCGTATAAATATGGATAATAATGACAAGGTGACTATAAAAAATATGTATAATTATATATGTATATAACTTAAATAATTTACATGTGGGATATTTATCCCAATTGCTGACTAATGTAGAATTATACAAAATAATCTCGTTATTAGTCTATCAAAATGATGGAATAGTAAATGACGTTCACGACTCCCACACCATCTATTTGTACTGTAAACACATTTTTCCATAAAAACTCATCATCAATTTTTATACTTTGTTCTGGGGGGAGTGGTCTAACGGTACAGCGTTCGATTCGAATCTGGTCGGTCCCCACCACCGACACCATATACAGACCCACGTTGGGCTTCGCTAAAATGTCCACTGCTGAAAGATACTTTTCCCACAAAAGGCGTAAAAATAAAAATAATAACAATTTGCTGTTAGCATGTTTTGAGATGACTGGAAAATAAAAATTTGCTAAACCAACAACGAGAGGATACCAATCCGGCAAAGAAGTGAAAACATCAGTCTAATGATCAAGTTGAATGAAAAAGGCTCAGTCTTTGATGTGTTGCCCTACGAGGTTGAGAAAGGGGGAGAGTTGGAGCGCAAGGTTAACAATCTGGCCATTTTTTAAAAGACAGTGCTGAAGAAACATCAAGACGATGCCATCATAATCGTAATCGAAAAATAGATACCTGCACTCAATACGATAAATCAATAGCCCCACTCAATCCAGTTAGGTTTTGCTTAAGATAAAACACATCTATCGGTCATTGACAGCTACTCAAAATCACATTCATACCTAGACATACCAACAGTAATGAAAAGGTGATCATGTGACCAATACATTGATTAATTTCTAAATATATTGTGCGTATTTGCAATATGCATTCGAGTCAGTAAGTATTTATTCTCGACATGTATGTGGCCGCTCAGAAATATACCAAAACCGGCACCACCGATGGAAATATTCGTGTCTGTAAAAGCCAAGCCTTGATAAGCAAAAGGAAAGTATGGTCAGATGTGGTAAAGAGCAACGTTCAACCTATATTACGCTTCCGTTCCTATTTTAATCATTTATGTCTCCAAGTTCAATTCGCATCCGACAACCTTTTTGGTATAGGAATTCAGGAAGCTATTCAAAATTGGAATTAATGAAGAGGTGACTCTCTGCCATCAAATTATGTTGTTATATTAATTTTGGTCAGATAAACAACTCGCATAATAATCAAATCAGGATACATCAAGATAATTTTTGTTCGTATCTATAGAATATAATATAACCATGAGTGTTAGAGCAATTTTGTTAGTTCCAAATTTGCATAATATCTCAAATAATTCCGCTCCATTGTTCACAATTTACAAAGGCGTACACGACTTAGCCATTGTTTTCACAATAACAATAAAACACGAAAAAGATAATTATCTATCCATACAGCTGCAAAAATTGCAAGTCAACTGAAAACCGGGGTGGTCTAGCGTTATAGCACTCAACTCGAACCTGAGTGGGCGTAGGTTCTATCCCTTACCAAAACGTCGATTATCTATTCTACCGATACGATGGGCGGTTTGGAAGATCAACTAATCGGATTGGCCATTTTGATTAAGAAAAAAAGTGAATTTATACGGGTTAAAAAGTAAAATTTTAATAGTTTACTTTCAAGTTATTCGCACGTTTAAAGCTATCCAAATTTGTGCTATCGTATGCCTAATTTATATTCATTAAAAATAAAAATTAAAGTTATTTTGAAAATGAACATTGATTCTACTTTTTCTCTTCGTTCGAATATTCTAACAATTTTCACAAAAGTAAATTTCCACTAGTCTCTTTGTATTAATAAACAGGAGGTGGTCTAGCAGTACAGCGCTCGATTTCAATCTTGGCGGGCATCGGCACTAAATGCAGGCCCCCCTTCAACTTCGTTAAAATATCCACTACTGGAAAATGCGTTTCCCGCCCAAACATCTAAAATAGTATAAAAACAACGGTAAATTCAAAATACATACCCACAACGATGGACGTAATCTTCATAATGATTGGGGCAGTCGTAATTGACGACAAGAACCAATTCGGCTACGTCGAGACCACGAGCAGCTACCGACGTGGCAATAAGTAGCCGAATGTCACCTTTTTTGAAATCGGTAATCACCGAATCCCTGTCGTATTGATCGATGCCACCGTGTAACGACATGCATGGATAACCGTAGCGCAGCAAAATACGCATCAACTCGTCGGCACTTTCCTGTTTTTCGACAAATATGAGGACGCAGCCCTGTTCCTGATAGACGCCCAACAATTCCAACAATTTGTAAACTTTGTCTTCTTCGGGCAAAATTAACTGGAGAAAAAACGTGGAAGGGAGGGACATGCAAACAACGACAATTATTATTATTAGGAATGCTGATGATCCCGAGGATTTGAGTCATGCTCATTAGTCTCAATTTCCAATATTATTCCCCACATGATGCATCCCGGACTAAGTGTCAACAGGCATCCAGAATAATAAAACCATGGACCGAGTGCACATCGATATAACTGGGCTTTTTCTGGATTATCGTTCAGTGAATGGGTGCTAGCATATACCCAGGATGCTTAAAAGGTATCTCAAGGTAACTTTTTACCATATGTAACCGGTTAGACTTGTTAATTCGTCAACCGGTGTCAACCTTATAGAAGATCACCTCGTCAATCCTTATGGACATTAGCGTCGTCGCAACGAAGCGGTCTTCTAGCCAAGAAACTTTGTTTATCCCACCCCAAGTTCAATTTGCATTCGACAAACTTTTCGTATAGGAAATCGAGAAGCTATTCAAACTTGGAATTAGTGAAGAAGTGGCTATGCTACCAACATATGTTATGTTGGATAACTCGATAAATGTGACAAATATAGGTCAATAACAAAGTTTTCTGGATCCTGGTAACGGTGCCAATGTTCGCAAAGATTGACGAGGCCGCCTGATTTCTTGTCAGAATTCTTTTCGCCCAATGGCTACATATGGTATCCATACACCATAAGATACCTTTTAGGTAACCTGGGTGTTTGCTTACACCCATCTACTGAAGCGGAAGTCCAATTACATCACCATGGTGCTTGGAAGCACCTAATGCAGGTTATACCACGTGGAAGAGGAACAGTCAGGATTATCACCATCATTGAACATTGCTCAAATCCTCAGAATCGTTATCATCTTGCGTTTAGTGTTAGTAGTAAAACTCAAGCTACACCTGCTTTACAGCAACACAAAGGTTAACCTACCGCATGTTGTTCCACGTCGGAACAAACGACAGATCGACCACCAACTTGAATCTCGATAGGTTCAGTAAGAGCCTTGCGAGCCAACAACTCCATCTGTCGAGGAAACGTCGCCGAAAACATCAGCGTTTGTCGGTCGGGGCGAATATTTTCGATTATGCGCATGACCTGCGGTTCAAATCCCAAATCAAACATTCGATCGGCCTCGTCAAGAACGAGATATGTGCATCGTTTTAAATTAGTTACTCTACCTAAATACACATGCACATTAACAACAAATAGGTTTTAATACATAATGAAAATAAAAAGTTATAATGATAATTGGAGAGTAGAATGTTTGGGTATTCATTTATTACTACTTTGATAAGTAACGCATCTATCAGCAGCAGACATTTTTAGCGAAACTAGTTATGGCGATCGAACCCATGCTCACCTAAGTTCAACTTGAGCGCCATGCCAATAATCAAGAGATTTATTATTTATTATTCAAGTTAATCTGACAATTCTAATTAAAATAAAAACCCATTCATAAATATAACCAAACCATGCCATATAATGCTATTAAACCTGGCAGTATGCAAGGACCCATATGGTAAATTCCTAATGAAAGGGTTCACTCACTTGCTTGTTAGTAGTAGTAACGTCGCTGCGGACAATTAGAATTGGTCAGATTCACTATAAATAATAAATTTATAGAGTAAAGTTCAACCACCCGTAGCTCAATGGTTAAGGCGCTGGCCTGACACCAGATAAGGCGTGGGTTCAAGTTCATGTGTGTGTGTGTGTGAAACTTGAAAGGTATGTACGCTGTTGATGATTCCAAACAAGGATAAAACAGCCGTATAGTGCTTGTGGTTGGATGTATTGTTCAAGTGAATCTGATGATTCTCAATAAAATTAAAAAAAACCCCTTCAAAACCCATTCATAAAGCGAGAGCAATGACCACGTAATGAAAACAAAATACCTCCATTGGCTGTCAACATGTCAATCATTCGGCCCGGTGTACAAACGACAATCTCGGCACCGCGTCTCAATTCGCCAATTTGTTCGCTAATGCCCGTTCCGCCATACACACAAATTACGCGCACGTCGGTCGATTGGCACAATTTTTTTATTTCTTTGTATATTTGCAATGCTAATTCGCGAGTTGGCGTAAGTATAATTGAAATAGGGCCATCTCCCGGTTTCAATGGCGATTGATATTCCAAATGACGCATGAGGGGTATAACAAAAGCCAGCGTCTTGCCACTTCCCGTCTTGGCAATTCCAATGACATCACGACCGGACATAATAACAGGCAGGGCTTGGCATTGGATAGGCGTTGGTTTTTCAAATTTGTTGCTTTATAAATATAAAAATTTGTTATATTAGTTTTTTTTTAATGACTTTAGGGATTTGAGTAATACGTACTCCCTTGTTTCCCATGTAAATCATCACTTTAAAAGAACAAGCAATTAAAAAATGATGAATTCGTTCATATGGTCACACATGCATCGTCATTCAATTGAATATCCATCAGAAACATCGACTTTAACCAATAAAAACGTCATGTTCAAGGTCAAAAGAAATGTTGGATATTTTAGTGATAAACGTAGAAAGACGGCGGACAGTCATACGTTTCTCCAATCACAATGAAAAGTGCTTATTGGTAAGATAATATCACTTCGACAAAAGCCATATTCAAGAGCTTTAAAACAGTAACAACTTAAACAAATATCTACGGTCACTCCACTACACACACACATATATATATATATAAACTCACCGTTTGAGTGTAGCCAACAAACGCGAACTGATGCCAGCCTGCACCCAGTTGCGCAGCGGTTTGGGACAATTTTTACCGCGGATACGTATATTTTCCAAATCCATTCGCACCTTTTTCACATTTTCCTTGGTCATTTTGGCCAACTCTGGTACTTCGATGTAGAAATTTTTGCGAAACGACTCGTATTGAATAGCCGCATGATCCACCATGGGCATTTTGTCTTTCCTTTGCAACATGGCCAGAGCGTCCTCGATCGATGATGGTGGACCAACAGCTTCATTGTCAACTTGTTCGTAGTCGAAATCGTCAACATCATTGTTTTCCATCAGTTCGCCACGACCGATGATGCGTTTTTTGGCAACTTTTTCGCTGTTTGTCTTGACCGGTCTGTCGACGTCGACGTCCGCACCTTTTGCTGTCGAAGGGGCATCGACTTTCGATGATGCAACATCACCAACATCGCTTTTGGTTCGAATTTTTTCGTGAACCTCCTGTTACAATTGAAAGTAAAAAGGAGGGAATAATAGAAAAGGCAAGTTTGCATACTATCCCGAATTCCTTGTTGGATGCGGATAAAACTTGGGTAAAAAACTACTTTTTTGTGACGACACCAATGTTTGCAGGAATTGAGTTGACACCGGTTTGACAAATCTACAAACCGACCCGGCTACATATGGTTAATGGATACCTTGAGATACCTTTTGGGATGCTAATGATCCTGAGGATTTGAGTAATGCTTATAAAGTCTCAATTTCCAATGATGGTGATATTCCTGACTGTTAGTCCTCCACGTGGTGCATCCTGGACTAGGTGCCCCTTGGCATTTAGACTAATAACAGCAGGGTCCGAGTGCACAGCGGTATAACTGGGTTTCCGCTACGGCGGGTGGGTGCGAACATACACCCAGGATACTTAAAAGGTATCTAAAGGTATACGTATACCATATGTAGCCCTTGGGCTAAGGGAGATAACCCTGACAAAAAATCAGGCGGCCTCGTCAATCTTTGCGAACAGTGGCGACGTCACAAGGATGCCGTCTACCAGCCAAAAAAGTTTGTTATTCTTCCACGTTTGTCTACGCTTGTCAAGCCATCGAAATCGATCGTTCTACATGTCGTATAAATATGGGAAATAATGAAGAGGTGACCACGTCACCAACCAAAATGAAAACGAATGAATGAACCTTTTGGACATCATGGGTGCATGCCATCACCAAGTCACTAAACGGGAGTCAAAAGCCAGTTATACCACTGTGCACTCGTTTTATACGTTATTAATTTAGATACCTGCGGGCACCTTGTACAAGATGCACCACGTGGAGAAGGAACAGTCAAGAATATTACTATCAATCGAAATTGGAACTTTATAAGCATTACACAAATCCTCAAGATCATTACCATCCCAATACATGCATGATCGCAATTTCATTATTTTTATATTTGTACAGCATATCAAACGATTGCGTCTAATAGTTTCATAACCGTAACAAGTGTAGAAGAATGAGAACGTTCCTTGGTTGGTAAATGTCATTTTTGTAACCATGCCACTGTTCGCAAAGATTTTGTCAGAGTTATCTGCCTTAGCCTAGTGCCTATGCATGATGTAAGTATACTTTAAGATAGCTTTTAAATGTCTTGGATGTATGATTGCATTCATCCGCCAAGACGGAAACCCAGTCATAGAAGTGTAAAAACGATCTCTTCTGTGTTGGCCAAAGGTGCTTAAGGGCTCCTAATCCATAGTACGCCATGTAGAAGTAACAATCACAACTATCAATATAATTAAAACTCAAAACTTTATAGGAATTATTTAAATCATCATAATCATTAGCAGCCCAAATCCCCAAGATCATTAAATAAATATTTATAAGTAAAACACAAAATAGAATGTAATAATCCTGTCATGCAACAATTTACAAACCACTAAAATACAGTGTAAACAGAGGCAAAAATAAATAGAAAAAGTATAAGATGACTGTAATGTCAAAAAATCAAATAACATAAACAATCCATCAATTTTATGCCACTGAAAGCGACTTCAAATCATGTTCTAATACATATATACAACCAATCGAGTTTCCCATTTTTAAATCAAAATCCTTTAAAACGATAAAGTAATAACTCATTACAAGGCGCTTTGACCTTTGTAGGATCAAAAACGTTTAATAAAAATGTTTAATCATTTTCACCAACACGTATCAATTCTAGTTATAAAACGCTTGATGCAGATCAATTTAAGAAAAGAAAACTACAAAACATTCATTTACCTTCAATGCATGCGGTTTCTTGAAATACAATTAACTGCAACATTCATTAATAATAATGAAAACTATTCCTGTGATGATATCAGGCCTTATATACATCTACTGTTACATGTAAATGAAAAATAAATTACATTACAATAAAGTGAAAAAACGTAAAATTAAACGCAAACATATAGCATAACTTTACCTGCATATATGCATCCAGTGGATCAATATCCGGTTCAGCATTTTTATCCACTGATGGCTTTTTTAAATTCTCATCTTCATCATCATCATCCTCCAAATTCCACTTTTTTATAACTATGGGTTTGGAACTTTCAGCAAGCCGTTGTTGTGCTGCTAAAATGTCCTGCTTCAACTTTCGTTCACGACGCCAACGATCGATACGTTCTCGTCTCTATGAAAATCAAATAAGCAAGGTTTCTTAATTTATTCTTATTACATTTGGCTTTAATTAACTGAATGTTTCACGAGTAAAAATTTGAGCACGTGGGAACTTACCAAAACCAAACAAAGGTCAACATTTAGTGTCGATAGTGAGACCCGAATTAAAGCTCACTCAAGTACGAGTTTAACGCTTTAGCCACATCTTCCACTCCAGCAGACCATCCAATTAAATATATGAATTAGTCGTTTACATATACATGTACAATTGACGAACTATATAATACTATCAGTCTAGAAATATTTAAAACCTATTACATCATCACTTTGGAATAAAACTAATTTCAGTTTAAACATATGTGAATATATATTAATCTTCAATTAGACCTAACTCTCACGTATGTTGAAAACATAAAACCCCTAAAAGAAAGATAATTCAAATAAAATTTTTGAAAAACTGCACAAAAAAGTTATATCGTACACAAAATGTACAACCTAATAAAAACTGTATCACCCCCAAACGGCCAAACAATGAAGGAATAACTATCTTTAAATAATTACTCAGTTGGTTTAATCTCGTCTATTGTCAGTCATCTAATTATCAAGTGAAAGTTTATACTTTAGATAATCTTGTTTGAACACTAAATCATTACATTAAAAATAACAAAATTAGAGTTAATTTAGTCAAGCCAATAACCATAGATAAATAAATAAATTAAAATAAGACTTAGAATGCGCTTTGCATCCCTCGATTTATTCTAAAACGATCTACACATGTAAATACCCAAAATCATTCACAATAAAATTAACAGATATAATGTTCAGAAATACATAGCTGAAATTAATTTTTACCACAAAAAATAATCCAAAATGAAAATGAAATATAGTTAAGAATGAAATAATTACAAAAAAATTAACTGAAAACCACTTACTTTTTGCATTTCAATATCCAACAATCTAAATTCGGCATCTTTATCAACATTTCCATTTGCATTCAGAGCACCTTCCTTTCCTACTATTCCATGATTTGTAGAACGAGAAGCTTTGAGCATATCAGCAGCTGCATTAGCAATAGCAGTCATACTACCAACCTTGGGTTTTCCTTTAAGATTTTCTTTAGTAGCAGTTTCTTCTGCTTTAGCTTTAGCTTTAGCTAATAATGAACCCATTAAGGATGTTGTAGGCAATGATCCATCCAAACTACCGGTAAATGAATGATGGATCACTGGAGAACGTTCACGACGCCTCTTATCTCTAGTACTGTGTGAATAATCATCATCGCGTTTCCTAAAACAAAACCAATATGTATTAACAGTATTCGTTTAAATTGAACAAATAATAATAACGCAA
>JAKXYG010000673.1:0-32007 GCA_025895645.1 Cardicola forsteri
TATTATTATTATTATTATTATTATTATTATTATTATTATTATTACTGTTACTGTTATCATTATTATTATTGCTACTATTATTATTATTACTGTTAATATTGATATTATTATTATTATTACTATTATTATTATTATTATTATTACTGTTACTATTATTATTATTACTATTATTACTATTATCATTATTACTGTTATTATTGTTATTGTTATTATTATTATTATTATTACTATTATTATTATTATTATTATTACTGTTACTATTATTATTATTATTGTTATTATTATTATTACTATTATTATTATTACTGTTATTATTGTTATTGTTATTATTATTATTATTACTATTATTATTATTATTATTACTACTACTGTTACTATTATTATTATTATTGTTTCTATTATTATTGCTGTTATTATTATTACTATTATTATGTTTATTTTAACTATTATTATTATGAATATTATTATTACTGTGACGATTAATATTATTATTATTATTATTATTATTATTATCCGTACTGTTATTGTTGCTAATGATAATAATAATTATAAATGTAATCACAATCTTGTTGCTGAAAAAGTTAAATAAAAATCAACAAAAAATAAAGTTTTTATTTATTTTGCTAAAATGCGTCATGCTATAAAGTTAAGTTATTGCTATTTAAATTTTAACTACACAGTATTTCGTCCCAAATCAGGTTTAGTGACAGATTGGCCTCTAAAAAATAATGTTTAAAAAACCCAACAAAAAAAACACTATCTTAGAAGACAACAGCATAATTGCGATGATAGAATTTGTTGAAATCCGAACAGAATTTCAATCTTTGACCTGCACAATTTTTAATACAATAAATGTCATGTACAATTATATACAACAATATTATTCTCCCATGTTTTTTTTAAAACAGACGGGTTTTGAAATAAAAAAAACAAAAATGTTTAAATGTTTATGTTGAAACAGTTTTCTGCAAGTAAACATATATTTATTCCATACAAGGCTATAAAACTTGGGAGTATACAAGGACTTATATGATGAAGTTCTGTAAAGGGGCTCTCTCATTTGCTAAACCGGTAGTAACGTAGCAGCATTTGAAGACACTGGCCAATTAGAATTGATCAGATTTACTATAAATAATAAATTTATAGGGTCAAGTTTAACCCGTGGTTAAGGCGCTGGCCCGATACCAAATAAGCGTGGGTTCAAGTTCGCATGGAAGACTTGAAGGGTATGCAGTGTTAATGATTCCACATAAAGATGAAACACTTGCTCGTGGTTAACCAAAACCAAGTGGATTTATTATTTAAGTAAATTTAACAAATCTAATAAAAACCATTGAAAACCCAATTAATAAATAATATTCCAACTACAATAACGTGTAAATCGTTCCAAGCGGCATTCATCTCACTACGATTCTAATCATCTTTGACATTTTAGTGCCCGTGATAGGACTCACCTAGGTTTAAGTCCAGCTCTGTACCATTAAAGCAAACAGCATTTTGTAACCACCTTTCAGTCTCTACCAGCTGAAATTTAAGGAAGCCAAAGTAACAAAAAGTTATATGAGAAAGTCCTAGTAATGTACAGTATTGGAGGACACTGGGCAATTAGATTTGATTAGATTTATCACAAATAATAAATTTACAGATCCAAGGTCATCCACTCGTAGCTCAGTGGTTTAAGGCGCTGGCCTGACACCAAATAGGGCGTGGGTTTAAGTTCATGTGTGTATAAAACTTGAAAAGTATGCACTGTTGATGATTCTAAATAAGGATCAAACAACTGTACAGTGTTCCTGGTTAAGCTGAATTTAACAAATCTAATAAAAACCGTTGAAAACCCAATTAATAAATGCATTTATTCCACTTAAACAACTATCCACAATTTAAATGCTGCTATTTTATTAGCAATTCCACCTTATGACTTTAAATAGAACATTTAAGTACAAGTACAAAAACATTTTTATTAAAATTTATTAAAATTTATTTTGTAAAATTGTTAAAAAACATTTCATAATAACCGTGTTACTATTCAGTAGATTGTGATTTTTAAGTTACACTAGGTAGAATTTATCCTTCATTTATTGGAAATCAAACTAAACATAATGGGTTTTGAATAGCCTTATATGGCACAGTTTGGTTATTAATGAGATTTTAAGGGTTATTGTTAGATTTTTTGTTGTAGTTTATTGGTAACAATGCCCGTTTACAACAAACCCTGGATGACACAAAAACGCATCAACATGCTAGCTGAATAAATAAAAAGATTTTGCAATTAACAGTTTAAAAAATTCTTGTCAATTAAATTTAACTTTTATGTTTAAATGAAAATAATTTTTTAGAAACTTAAATTACTTGAAAATATTTGGGCAATTATTGCACTTGTTAAAACACATTTTCTATTATAAATTCAAAATATTTTAATATTTCTAAAAAAATGTAAAAAAATGTACTTTAGTGTAAAAGTAAAATTTGCAAACTGTCGGAGTTGTCTAGGGGTACAGCGCTCGATTTGGACCTCAGTGGGCATAGGGTCGAATCCCACCACCGGCCCACTAAAATGCGGGCCCATGTTAGGCTTCGTTAAAATGTTTCTAGTCAAAACATTCAAAGTAATAAACATTAAAAATAAATAAATAAAAAAACTGCCTTTGTTAATTTTATAGCAAAAGTTGAATTGTTTATTTGTAATATTAAATCACCTTTAATACGTTTTTAATAATAAAATTAATAATTTAATTTTAGTCAATATTTAAACCATATGTAATAAGAACAAAACAAAGGCAAAAATATAATGTAGTATATTAGATTTGCACATTTTCTTAGTCTATGTTGACATTCGGTACAGTGCTTGACTTGGACCCAAGTAAGCATCGGGGTTCGAATTCCACACACACTAAATGCGGGCTCACATTCAGCTTTGCTAAAATGTCTACTGCTGAATGATGTTTCTCATAAAATATTCAAAGTAGTAAAAATAAATTATATATATATATATATATATATATATATGTCCACTCGGTAAATTATATTTTATGTGAAAAATGTAAGCATTAGGAATTATATAAAAATAAAAACAAAAATAAACCTTGTTTAAATTAGTCGACATTTAGTGTGTAGCAAGTTTGATTTATAAATATTAACTGAAAACAACTTAACTAGTCAATTTTTAATACTTTCTGGCTATTAGAATAAACAGATACTACATTTTTACAATTCCTAAGTTGGTTTCACTTATTCATTTCGGTAGTGTAATTTAAACAATAACACTGAGTTAATGATGTTTTAACGCAACTAAATAAACGCTGGTTTTAGTTTGTTTGTTTTTGTGTTATTACAATGTATGTGGGTAAATAACTGATGACAAAGTATCACCTAAAGAATAACTAGTAGATTCGATCATCATACAACGTTTGCAAACTTGTTAAAAGTGCAACTGATTAAAATTATGCATTTGTTTTAGGCGCTCAAATAGAACCTCTGATTACTAAGGTATAAATTTGGAAATCAAGCTAACTGTTACCCATTTCGGAGTGTTCGACTCGAATCTGGGAAGGTATGGGTTCGAATCCCACCATCGGCCCACTAAATGCGGATCCACGTTCGGCTTTGCTAAAATGTCCCCACTGCTAAAAGATGTTTAACGCAAAACATTTAAAGTAGTAACAATGAAATAAAAAATAAAATTATTAGTTACGTAATAAAATATAAATGAAATAATTTATAACAAATAATTTATAACAAACTCCGCCTAGTTTGGATCAGAAATAATTTAATCTAGCCAGTCCCAAGTCTGGATAAAGGAGGAGAGTTCAAGCGCAAGGTTAGCAACCTGGTCTCTGTAAAAAATTCATACTGCTACAGAAACAATAAGAGGACGCCATTCCGGCAAACAACGGCAAATAAATAATCGTACGTATCTGGATGACAGAGTTACACAAATGACAGGATTGAGTGAAAGCCGAAAGGAAGCTCAATCTTCGATTTCTCATGTTTTTTTTGAATTACAAAACTTTGATGTTAATTTTTCCTGTAATTGTTATCTTATTGCCCCATGCTTTTTTTTAAAGCAAAAGGGTTTTGTTATAATAATAATATAATAATTTATAACATAGGTAATTATAAAATTATAGTTTGTAATTACTGGTGATGCTTTAAAAATATTTTTAAATAAATTAATTCAAAGCCAAAAATAGGTATAATTTAACTATAATTTAATGTTTTTCTAATAAATATTTACAAAGCAGTTAATTAAATACTTGACTATTAATTGGTTGTCAAGCAAAATATTAAAATGTGCCGGGGTGGTCTAGCGGCACAGCACTCGATTTGGACTTGAGTAGACATAGGTTCGAATCTCACCACCGGCCCACTAAATGCGGACCCACGTTCGGCTTTGCTAAAATGTCCCCACTGCTGATAGATGCGTTTCCCATAAAACATTCAATGTAGTTAAAATAAACAAAAAAATAAATCATATTAAAATTTGAATATGAGACTTACTTTGGCCATATCATTGGTAATCATCATTAGAAATGCATAGCAATTAACTTATCACTATTGTACAATAAACATAAATTCCACATTTTCAATCGTATTGCCAACTCTGTTTTACATAATACAAATTTAAATTATTTAGTTAATAATAGCCAAATTCTGGATATTGTAAGCAATTTGTTGTATATACTCAATCACGTTCATCTACGCACACACACACACATACGTATACCAAATAAACGAAAGCTTAGACCATGTTTTTTCTACAAAAATAGATAAATTTTCTAATTAATGGAACAACTAATTGAACATACCATCATTTTCCTATCGTTCAATATTTATTCCCAACTCACAAAAACCAAAATAATAATTGTATAAGTGGGGTAGACGGAAAAAGAGAAGAAAAGACATTTTCTACCCTACCAACGTTTTAAACAATTTTTTAAAATTATATGATTGGTTTATTCTTTTGTTTTATAAATTTCGGTTATAATTGGGCAATAAGACACAGATAATCTGAACTTGTGTTGCCTATAATTGCCATCTTTCCCCCAGCCCAAATATAATACAATTATGGAAAAGTAGCTTGCGTGTGTGTGTATGGTGATTTTATCTTTACTTACATAATTGTATATGCAATTGTTTTTTTTTGATACATTAAAAACTTTTTTTTGTTTCTTGTTGAATGATAATCATAAAAAGTTGAACGTGAAACATTAGCAGCATACATTTTGTCGATTGTTCAGATATTTTGAAAAAGATCAATTGGTTTAATACTTAACATAAATTTAACAGTATCATCAATTAGGATACGTGTTTAGGAATGTTATTATCATTATTATTATTATTATTATTATTATTATTATTATTATTATTATTATTATTATTATTATTATTATTATTATTATTATTATTATTATTATTATTATTATTATTATTATTATTATTATTATTAGGATGCTAATGACCCTGAAGATTTGAGTAATGCTTATAAAGTCTCAATTTTCAATGATGGTGATATTCCTGACTGTTAGTCCTCCACGTGGTGCATCCTGGACTAGGTGCCAACAGGCATCTAGACTAATAACAGCAGGGTCCGAGTGCACAGCGGTATAACTGGGCTTTCGCTACGGCGGGTGGGTGCGAACATACACCCAGGATACTTAAAAGGTATCTAAAGGTATACGTATATCATATGTAGCCCGTGGGCTAAGGGAGATAACCCTGACAAAAAATCAGGCGGCCTCGTCAATCTTTGCGAACAGTGGCGACGTCACAAGGATGCCGTCTACCAGCCAAGAAACTTGTTATTCTTCTACGTTTGTGTTACGCTTATTAAGCCATCAAAATCGATCGTTTGCTATGTCGTATAAATATGGAAAATAATGAAGAGGTGACCATGTCACCAACCGAAATAAAAAAAAAGAATTATTATTATTATTTTGTATTATGTTAAACTGATTGATTTTTTGCTTAAATGTATTCATATACCTGAATTATCATTGGTATACAATAAAATCAAGTTATATTACTCTACCGTAGACGGTCTAAAATCCGGTTTAAATAAGAAAGGGGTTTGAGTATAAGGTTAGCAATCTGGCCTCTGTTAAAAAATGTTGCTGAAGAAACATTAAACTATGGCAAAGACGTAAAATCGGCATGATTTCAATAACGGAGTTTGTCAAATAGAATTTCAATCTTTGATATGCACGACTTTTAAAGCCATACAATGAATGTACAATCCTGTAGAACAATCTTATTGCCCCATGCTTTTCAAGGTAAAATAAATAATTAATAAAAATTAATGTTGTCATTATTAATAATTACTATAGCGCAACTGTATTCTAGTTGTACTGCAGTAAATTGGAATTCAATTTCTTTTACCGTGTTTGTTTGCTTGCTGGTAATCTTGAGAATGCTAAGTAATGCTTGTAAAATCTAAATTTACATTCTTCACTGTTTCTTCTCTACGTGGAGCTTCCTGGACTAGATGCCCATATGCATCTAAACTAATAACAGCAGGAACCGAGTGTTAAGCAGTTTCCGCTTTAACGGGTGGGTACAAACATAAACCTTGAGGTATACGCTTGGACTAAGAGAGATAATCCTAATAAAAATCAGGCGTTCTTGTCAATATTTGTAAACAATAGAAACATTACAAAGATACCGTCTACCAGCTAAGAAACTTTATTATTTTTCGACGTTTGTTACGCTTATCAAGTCATTGAAGTAGATTGTTTTATATGCCGTATAAATATGGAAAATCATTATTTTCTACGTCACTAATCAAAGTGAAATAAAATAATAATTATTATTACTATTAATTCTTAATATTCTTATTATTAATTATGATTATATGTTCTAAAGAGTATAGATTAAAAATGTTGAGTACAACACTTTTGTTTTGTGACAATTAATTTGATCGTTTGTCCTGAATCTCCATGGGATTGTACATCAAATGTTGAACCATTGTCTAACTGGAATAAAAAGATGTTTACTACTGTTTATACATACACATTCAAATATATTATTACTATTATTTTATTATTTAATAGCGACCCTTTCTTAAACAAAGCATGGGGCAATTGAAGATTATGCCACACGATCGTACATTAAATTTTTGGCTTTAAAAATTGCGCGCATCAAAAATTCAAAATTATATTCGGTTTCTGTCAAACCTCGTCATGACAATAATGAATAAAATGATGTTCTTTGGTGGCTACACCCATTTCAAAAATTAACGCAAAAAATTACAAAGGTATTAAATCTAAATTAATTTGTTATGTCCATTTTTTTTTGTGAGGGTTGTAATTGTGCGTTCAAACACTCTTCTTTTTTGAACCAGTCTTGAGACCAGCAACAGTTTGTTTATAAAAATTACGGTTTTGGTATTTAGATTAAAATTAAGTTTAGATTTTACTTAATTTGGTCATGTAATTTGTGTTTCTAACTATCTTTTGTTACTTTCTAAAACTGCCTCTTCCTATTGGACTCATTGCTCATTCTCCAACCAGTTTCAGTTACAATTGACCTATTGTTATATTTAATATTTAAATGTTATAATTAATAAAATTTGAAATTTAAGTACTGACACCGTTTTTACTAAAATGTAAACAATGTACCAATTCACACAGTATGTTAAATAATTTCTACTAATGTAATTAAAAGCAAAACCCTTTCGCCTTGAAGAGCACGAAGCAACACGATTGTTTCACATTAGTGATTGTTAAATTTTTTGGTTTTAAAAATTATAGTTCTATTTGAATTTTGCCAAAGGCCGTCATTGGAATCATATACTATTTTCATGTTTTTACCATAGTTTAATAAAATATTGTTTTCTTGTTGGTTCTTTAGCAATGTTTTTTTTAAAAGTGAGCAAGTTGTTTAACTAGCGTTCAAATCCAGACAGGGGATTAGTTACAATAAAGTTACTAATGTAATTGTATCATATATATTGATGCATAGAATTAGCAACTTTTGCAAAATAATAATAATAATAATATCCATGAGTTTATTAAGGAATTATTTGTTTGTAGAATTGTTATATTAGAATTGTCAGATATACTTAAATAATAAATTTAAAAAGTTTTTAAGTCAATCAGGAGCACTTATTTGGAATTATCAGCAGCGCGCACTTTTCAAGTTTTATACACACACGAACTTGGTTCGACGCCCTATCTGGTGTAAGGATGACGCCTAAAAATCACTGAGCTACGGGTGGCAATAATAATAACAGTAATAATGCCAATTTAAAAAAATAATAGTAATAATATTAGCAAATATAATACCAGTAATAATAGTAATAATAATAATAATAGTAATAGTAATAATAATAATAATAGTAACAGTTATAATAATAATAACAGTAATAGTAGTAAGAATAACAGTAATAGTAATAATAATAGTACTAATAGTAATAATAATAATAATAATAATAATAATAATAGTAACAATATTAGCAAATATAATACCAGTAATAATAGTAATAGTAATAGTAACAATAAAAGTAATAGTAATAATAATAATAGAAATAATAATAGTAATAATAACAATAATAATAATAGTAATAATAATAATAGTAATAATATTAATAATAATAATAATAATAATAGCAATAATAATAATTTTGCATTAATTAAAATAACTGTGTCGTTGGTCGAATATTGAAACATATGCATTAGTTCAACATATTTTTATTTTGGTTATTAAAATGTGAAGTTTATTTTCAAGTGTTTTTGTGGTTGTAAAAGAAAAGGAAAACAATCTACAACTCTGCGCAATCGTTTAGGGAATAGAAAAATAGTTTGAACAATAAAAAAAAACATGAAGACAACCTTTTATCTATGTGAATTAAAGAAACGACAAACGTCCAATTTTTTGTTTCATCTCTTGGGGTATTATTTGAATATTATTTGCAATATTTACTATCAATAAACAGACGTAACAATTATAAAAAAACAATTCTTCACAAAATACAATTTATTTAAATTCCAATATAAACAAATCGATTAATACATTGCAAACAAAATTTAAAATTTCTTGTTTAAAATTTATTATTATTATTATTTCATTACTTTAAGTGGACATTTTAGAGAGGCCGACAGTGGGGTTCGAAAATATGCCCACCCAGATTCAAGTCGAGAACTGTACCGCTAGACCACTCCAGTTACAAGTGACAATAACTAAATATAAAGAGAAAACACTTGTAAATAATGTTTCGCCCTTTGTGGTATGTGTTTTAAAAGAACGTATGTAAAAATGTACTTAATACAAAACGAGGAAAAATATTTTTATACACACAACAATTATAAACAAATTATTGGTAATTATGTGATTGCAAAAGAATATACCAAAAATATGTCTAATGTTAACAATTCCAACATGTCGAAACATCTTCATTTTGACTGAATTCAGATTTATTTTCTTTGACTTTCTTAATTACGATTACTATTATTATTGCAAATCCTATTCGTTTAGAATAAGCATGGGACAATATAATGGCAGTAAGAACAAAAACAAGAACAAAGTCCCACGGTTAAAAAACATGGAGCAACAAAATAATTTCACGTGTTCGACAAAAATTTTTTTGTGGTCTATCCCAACCCTTTTTTACCATCTATTCAAAAACCCTTCTTGCTGGTTTTTTCGGCGGTAAACGTAAAATTGAACCATGTAATTTTCTTCGTCTAATCAAACATTCAGCTTCCCTTCGGCTTTCAATCAACCCTGTCATTAAAGCTATGATATTACTTTTTTGCCGTTATTTGCTGGAATAGGGTTAATCATCTTATTTATTTAGGCTTAGGACTGGCTAGATTGGATTATTTCCGGTCTTCTCTAAGTGGAGTTTATTTTCTACGTATTCTGTTAAAACGATACCAAATTACAATCAATACGTAAATCAACCAATCAATAACAGTGAAATTAAAGACAATAAAAAGTGCCTATCTAACTGATTTCATCTCTATATTATATTCGATTCTGGTTTAAAACTTGTGATGTATCCACTAGGGCTTAGCAAGCCAGCGTTTTTAACATACGGCGGGGTGGTATAGCGGTACAGAGCTCGAATTGGATTTGGGTGGGCATCGGGGTTAGAATCGCACCACCGGCTCACGTTTGGCTTCACTAAAATGTTGCCACTACTAAAAGATGCGTTTTCCGTAAAACATTCAAAGTAGTAAACATAAAATAAATAAAATAATAAGTAGCTCACTGTAACATTAATTTACCCAACATCTAGGCATAACAAGTTGGCGACGGCAATCCTGCAGCAGGTATAACATATTCTTTAAGTTGTCTCTCCATTTAAGTCTCTATTTTTTTCTAACAACGAGGTCAGATATTTAATTTTACTCACTCTCGATAATTCTTGGTTATCCAATTTGATTTCGTTAACATCTATTTTAGCTGTATGCTGTAATATGTCATTCGTTACATTGTCTGAGCATACTAATTTATTTGTTTTTTATTTTATTTTTAAAAACCAAAAATTATTTATTCATTTATATCAAGCGTAACTTTTTAATGGCTAATTTAAGGCAATTTATTGGTAAGATAAAATAAAACACTGTAGCTTAATACCCCATACTGTGATTGCATAATTATATTTGTTCGTAACATGTTTCAATAGAATTGAAAAATACTCAAAATTTTTGATAATTGTTTTATTTTTATTCCCTTCTGAATGATGAATATGCTATAACTTGATGCAATGAAAAGCCTGACTCATTCGTTGCTGTGACATGCTAACAAGAACCAAATAAATTTATTCATAAAATAAGTTTATCTGTTACAAAAAGGTTGATTTATTTAAAAGTAACTAAACTATTGAAAAAAATGGGAACAATTATGTTTATTTAAAAAAAGAAGAAATCACAGTGTGAAAAAAATAAAATAAAAAACCACTTGTGGTTTATTATTTTTTTTAATCAAATAAACCGACTATAGTATAGACTGTAAGTGTCTTCTTTTAACAAATGCAAATATCAAAATTGAACTTTGTTGTTTTTAATTCTAGTAACGTTGTCTGCCAATAAAACGTTGTAAGACGTTGTTATTAAATTACTTGTTTATTATAACAAAATTTTGTCAGTTTGTAAAAAATAGATTGTAACGTTTTTTTTATAAATAAATTATTTGCAAAAATTAATAAAACACGCATTTTGATGCGTGTAACAAATTAATGAGACAAGTATAACTTTTTATTTAAAAAACAATTTTTATTTTATGTTTTCAACTTTGAATGTTTGCACAAGAAACATCTTCCAGTAATGGACATTTTAGCAAAGCCAAACGTGGGCCCGCATTTTAGTGCCGGTGATGGGATTCGAACCCCGATGGCTACCGAGGTCCGAATTTGAGCGCCGTAACGCTAAACCACTCCAGCAACTTAGCGTTTTAAATTAAAAAAAGATGGCAATAATATAAGTGATACTTTGTTGTCAGAGTAGGTACTGTTCAAAGCAAACCGTAGAATTCATACCAGGTTGATTTAATATATAAATATTCCTATAGAAAACAACATTTTAAAAATCCTATTGGTTAAACTTCATAATGATTTTTTCTATTGAAAAGGGATTGTCTGAAATTGAAAAACGTGGAAATTTCTGAGATGCGATTAAGTGCCATTCACTTCATACCGTCAAACAGTTAATAAAATCAATATTTAGCTAGTTCTATAGGATTATATATAAATATATATATATATATAATTTATTTATAGATTTTCAAGGATGAATTACTTAAATAATAAATCCCCTTAGTTTCGGTCAACCAGGAGCACTGTACAGCTCTTTCATCCTTGTTTGTAAGTATTATTATTATTATTATTATTATTATTATTATTATTATTATTATTATTATTATTATTATTAAGTTATTCTGAATAGCTTACAAGAAATATTAATATTACTATTGTTATTGTTATTGTTATTATTATTATTATTATTATTGAGTCATTCAGGATAGTTTACAAAAAATATTAATATTACTATTTTTATTGTTATTGTTATTATTATTATTTATTATTATTATTATTATTATTATTATTGAGTTATTCTGGATAGTTTACAAAAAATATTAATATTACTATTTTTATTGTTATTGTTATTATTATTATTTATTATTATTATTATTATTATTATTATTATTATTATTATTATTGTTATTATTATTAAGTTATTCTGAATAGTTTACAAGAAATATTAATATTACTATTTTTATTGTTATTGTTATTATTATTATTATTATTATTATTATTATTATTATTATTATTGAGTTATTCTGGATAGTTTACAAAAAATATTAATATTACTATTTTTATTGTTATTGTTATTATTATTATTAATTATTATTATTATTATTATTATTATTATTATTATTATTATTATTAAGTTATTTGAATAGTTTACAAGAAATATTAATATTACTATTTTTATTGTTATTGTTATTATTGTTATTATTATTATTTATTATTATTATTATTATTATTATTATTGAGTTATTCTGGATAGTTTACAAAAAATATTAATATTACTATTTTTATTGTTATTATTATTATTATTATTATTATTATTATTATTATTATTATTATTATTATTATTATTATTATTATTATTATTATTATTGTTATTATTATTAAGTTATTCTGAATAGTTTACAAGAAATATTAATATTACTATTTTTATTGTTATTGTTATTATTGTTATTATTATTATTTATTATTATTATTATTATTGTGCCGGAGTGGTCTAGCGGTACAGCGCTCGAATTTGGACCTCGGTGGGCATGTTTTCGAATCCCACCACCGGCATTAAAATGTGGGCCCAGGTTCGGCTTCGCTAAAATGCCCACTACTGAAGGATATTTCTAGTAAAATTTTCAAAGTAGCAAACATAAAATAAATAAAATAAAATAAATAAATATTGTTATTGCTATTATTATTATTATCATTGTCAAGTTTTTCTGAAATATTTTTTAACAGGTGGAAATTGTAGAGAAACTAAGCAGGTGCCCACATTTTAATGCCAGTGGTGATATTAAAACCCATGCTTGCCCACATTTGATTCTACCGCTGTACCATCAAACCATGGTATACGGACACATAAATCTATTAATATTAAAACTTAATGTACTTCATTTTGTGACATTAAAAATTAATTTTTATATTTTTATTTTATAAACAATAACGTCATAACAAAATCAAATATCTATTTACTGTATTAAATTAAAATTAGCAAATGTTGTCAATTATCAAAAGGCTTTGCTACATTTTTGTAACACCGAAATTAAATACTTTTTTCTGTTACTATTTGTTTAAATGTATCTTTTAAAAAGTTTACAATAATAAAAAGTCTCAATTGACAATAAAAAGTTAGCAAATTTTAAAAGATGCAACTAAAAAGCACGTAGTAAAGTCTAATTGAGCAGCAGTTCAACTACAAAGATAAAAACGTGTGTCCCAGTGATCTAGCAATACGGCTGTAGTAGATGAACTAAATGAAAATAACTTGAAATGCTTTTTACCATTTTCTAAAAGTATAATAATTAAGATTATTATTATTATTATTATCAATGTATATCAATGTTTTACTATATTGACTTCGATAGAAACTTCCATTGGTAACACTTTCAATTTTGTGTTGTTCTTGTGAGTTGCTGTTATTAAACGCTCCTCCGTTTGTTCGTCTTCTTTCTATCTAGTTAAGATAGACGGACAAAATCTTCAAGGTTATAAACGATAATCAAGAGTTAAATCAACTATCTACGTGTTAACTTGCTAAACAGCGCTCTACTGAAACCTGAGTAGGCATGAATTTAAATCCCACCACCGGCACTAAATGCAAATCCATGTTCGACTTCTTTAAAATGTCTACTTCTGAAAAATATTTCCCAAAAAACATATATAGTTGTAAAAAAACTAAAAAATTGTTTATTTGAGCATTTATGCATATGTAATAAATTTCCCCAGCATGGATACTTTTAAATTTAAATTAAAAATTAAAATGTGAATAGAATAATGCTTTAGGCATTTGTATCTCATGCATATATACATTGCATACACACATGGCTGTTTATTTACATAAATATAATTAAATTAACTTGGTTAAATCTTATATCAATTCATTAATTAAATTTCTCAACGTAAAAAATGAAATAATTTAAATTAGATTATCGAATAAAAACAAAAATCCCAACATTTTGAAGTTATGTAACACTATAAACAACATTTTATTTTGTTTAAAAGTAAATATCAAATAAACATGTTTGTTTAACTAGTATTTAAACAAATTTAATTAATTCTAAAATTTAGCAGCTTTAATTGAGAAAAATATTTATGCAATAATGTTTAAGTGTATGTATATGTGTGTGCAGTATCTTTTCTCAAATTTTGTCAAAATTTATTCACGTTTTCTTTTTTTTAACAAATATAATTTACCTTTATTTTAACATTAAAAAAAAATTAAGTACAGTACTTAGCAACAATTTGATATATCAAGGTAATTATTCTATCCAGTACGTAGATAGTCAGTTTAATTATTTATTATTTTCAATTTGAAGCTTTGTGTTTCTTTTACAATTCCAATATTGGAATACATGAACTGTGAGATGTACTTATTTTGTATATTATTGTTAGTCAGTAAATTTCACTAATTATTTTTTGCTACTTTAAACGTTTTACGGAAAAAACATTTGTCAGCAGCAGATATTTTAGCAAAGTCAAATGTGGGGCCGCATTTAGTGGGCCGGCGGTGGAATTTAAACCCCAATGCCCACCTAGACTCAAGTTGAACGTTTGTATCACTGGACTATCCATGCCTATATTTGAATCAACAAGAAATCTAACGGAGGTAAACGTTTATGGACTTCCTCTATATTACATATCATTTATTACAAACTAGTTATCTGGTCATTTTCAATCATTGTCTTATCATCTCAATATGGTAAAAATCCTTAAGTTTGTTTACATTTACATATTGTGCACAAAAACAATTTGTAACTTACTTAAACTTACTTTAAACCTACTCTATAAATTACTTGTGTGTGTTCGTTTATATAGAGATTATTATCACCATCAAAGCTTCAATTATATTATTTTTTGTATGTAACCCATTTTGTATATATTATAAAAAACCCTTTTGTTTTAAAAGTAAGCATAGGGCAATAAGACAACAATTACATCAAAACAACAACAATATCAATAACAAAGTCTCGTTGACATTGAAGATTCTGCAAATCAAAGATGGAGCTTCCTTTAGGATTTCATTCAACGCTATCATCTGGATACGTGCAATTACTTCTTTGCTGCTATTTGCCGGAATGGCGTCTATCTTGCATTGTTTCAGTACCAGTATGTCACAGTTTATTGTTATTATTAAAAATCCCTTTTGCTTTAAAATAAGCGTTAGGCAACAAGATACAAATAACTCCAAATACAACAACAAAGTCCCATATTTTAAAAAGAACACGGGGAAACGAAATAATTCCATGTGTTCAAACATTTTGCCAAAATGCTTGTTTAAGCCCCCGTGACTTTTAGCCAATACTACAAAAAGTTTGACTAAAAACCAGTCGGGAAGATCGAATTAAAATGAATGTTTTATGGGGGAGATTGAACAAACATTGTAACAAAATATTTTAACGGAATAATTTTTTGTCTGATTACAGTAATGTCATAGAACAAACGAAAATAAGGCATTTTACAATTTCACTTTTAGAATACTTTTAAGGCACTGACAATAAAATGCATGTACCATTTTGTAAACCTTGTTTTTTCGCTTCCACAATAATAACAAACAAGGTTTTAGGAAGATAATAAATTGAAAAAATTAAAATAAACTATTTGTTCAAATTGAAAACGGGCTCCCGATTGTCTTTTCTTTAGTTCCAATTGCTAAGATATTTTATAAGGTAAAAAACTAGAACAATATTTACATATAACGGTTAAATTTACAGAATTGCTTCAAATTGTTTTTCAGTTAACAGTAAATAAATACCTTATTACAAACACAAAATATTATAAAATCTAAACTGTAGGAAGGGAATATTAGAAATAAACCACTCTAGTCGGTCCCAGACCGGAATAAAAAAGGAAAGTTTAAACGCAAGGTTAGCAATCTGTCATCTTTAAAAAATTGTTGCAGAAACAATAAAAAGACACAATTGTGGCAAACAACAACAAGGAAGTATGATAGTATAAGTTAGATGACAGGGTTGAATAAAAGCCGAAAGGAAACTCAATTTTTAATTTGCACAATTTTCAATTAGACAAAAATAATTATGTTTACAGCCCGATAAAGTACAATTTTATGTTAGTGAAAATTGGTGTAACTCAAAGTTGTTGCTAAGATTTGAACTCAGCCTAAAAAACGTTACAAATAAACCAATTTTGCCAGTTTCAAGGTTAGGTGAAAAAAGGAAGGTTTGAACACAAGGTTGTCAATTTGGTCTTTGTAGAAAATTATTGATCGTTACAGAAACACTAAAACGACGTCATTGCGGCAAACAATAACAAGGAGGTGTGACAGTGTAAGTCAGATGACAAAGTTGGAAAAAAGGTTAATTTTTGATTTGCACAATCTTCAATTAGACAAAGAAAATTACGTTTACAGGTCGAAGAACCAGGAACAATGTGGTTTTGAAGTTGACGAATGAAGATGGCAAAAAAATAGTCTGTCCCAATGAAGTTTGATTTGCAGAACATAACATTTTTTCAATTTGTATAACTGGCAGTAATTATTTTGTAAATCCTTTTACTGTCGTTTTTACAACTCAAACATATTTATTTTACAAAATTATTGTTGCTAATTCCACGTATTAGAAAATGTAAACTGTAGGAAGAGAAGATTAGTTAAATAAACTAATCTAGTCAGTCCCAAGCCTGGATAAAGGAGGACGGTCTGAGAGTAAGACTAGCAACCGGGTCTCTGGAAAAAATCTATATTGCTACAGAAACACATAAGAGGACGCCATTGCAGTAAACAACGGCAAAGAAGTGATCGCACGTATTTAGATGACAGAGTGACACAGATGACAGGGTTGAGTGAAAGCCGAAAAAAAGCTTAATCTTCGATTTGTAGAATCTTCAAAGCCAACGAAAAACCAGAAACAATATGGTTTTGAAATAAACAAATGATGATGACAAACAATAGTCTATTCTAACTACTTTAGTTTTAATGACGTTTCATTTGCAGCAAACAAAGCTTATTCAATTTGTATAACGACAGTAACTATTTTATAAATCCTTTTATTATCATTTATGTAACATATTTATTTTACAAAATTATAGTTGCTAATTTTACATATTTTCTTCCTTCCCAACACCAACCTTGAAACTAGCTATAACAGAGTTTGATGCATACCAAATAATAGCAATTTTTCACATTCTATTTCTCACAAAAGAGGTTTGGAAAAAACAAACGTTTTTTTCTATTTTTATCGAAGAGAAAATACTTGATACAAATAAACTTATTTTATCAATTTATTCAAAAGTTGACACAATATATCGAGCAGCTTCAATCGTTTATAAATGGCCATATAAACAATAAATAATAATAATAACAATAAACAACTGAAAATATCCTTTCCTTCTCTCCCTTTTTCCCCAATCTACTGTATTCATTTACTTGGAATGAAGAGGAAACCATTATTGTAGTAACATATTTGACTTGATTTTTCTTATATACAGAAAAAGACAATTGTAATTAGTCTATTTGGAACAGATTCATCCTAAGGACAGACACAAAAACACTTTTATTAAAACGACAAAAATATTTTTTAAACAACTATTTAAATATTAAATGAAGCGAATAAACTCCAAATGATGACAAAAATATTTTGCCAATTAAGTATGAAAAATCAACGCTTTTTATAACACACATACACTATATATATATATATATATATATATATATATATATAGCAAATTAATAATTATCTAATTATGACAATGAGATTATTAAATTATTATTATTATTATTATTATACAAAAAACAAATTTTTTTATTAAATAACATTTAATAACAATAATAATAATAATAATAATAATCAGCGTTTAGAAATTAGTTAACATTGGTAAAGAATTTAGCCACGTTTTTTTATATTGTATGTATAAAAGGTAATAATTAGATTTATTAAAGGAACATATTTTTAGAATATTTTAGAATATTTGCTTTTGTTGATATTTTAATCTAACATATTACTAACTATTTTTATTCAAAATAAATTTTGTTATTTTTTTTGCATTTAGATAACTATCAATTAATTGTAATAGATAAAAATCAAATTTACATGTTATATTTTATTAACGCAAAATTTGTTTTTTTGCGAAATACATGCTTTATTTAAATTTTTAATGAAATAAAATTGTAATTAGTACAACTTATATTTTAATAACTTTAAACATTATATTTACTTATGTTCACAATTAAATTTATACATAGTGAAAAGATTTAACTAAAAGTTAATAAATTATCTAAAATTCAATTTATAAATAATTACGCATTAATTTTGAATTTTACATTCAATTAAATTATTAAACACTTCATTTCAAAACCCTTCCATTCTAAAAGAACACTGAGTAAAAAAAGTATTTTATTGAAAATTTGGCTTTAAAATGTAAAGATTGAGTTTTGTTTCCATTTTTAAAATTTTATAATAGGAATTGTTTTTATTTTTTATACGCTAACAAAAAAGATCAGCAACTGCCAAATTCAAGGTGACCTCCAATTTCATAATCTTCCATTATTGGTCTTGCGACAACAAAGATTTCGCAAGTTTAAACACGTTCTTTATAGAAATCCTGATGCAATTTCACGTATCGTAATCTTGGCTTGTCTAAATGCCGACTAAAAGAAGAGGAAAAGTGGTCAGAAACGTACTTGGATGGATGCTGTACGGAACGATCTTCACTCTATTTTGGCCGGAACCTTATCTTGAAAACAATGGCTAGGTCAATAGACTGACATATTTCTACACGCCGTAAACAATGGAAAGGAATTGTTCGAGATGCTATGCAAACTTGCAATTAATGAAAATGTGGTTTTGCTACTAACTTTTGTTGTTGTTGGTGGTTATTCTGATCATTTCATTGATTGTTAAAATCTCACCCTATATGCTGCTTTCCATTTCTCCAATGAGATTGTGAGATTTTGATTGGTTTGACACACGATAACTAATTATCGTGCTTCAAGGTAAGGTTAATCGATAATTATTCTAAGGTTATTCTAATTATTTCATTGATTGTTAAAATCTCACTTTATATTTAGCCAGTGAATTGACACTAACGTTTTTTGAAAATAAACCGGGTTACTAATTTTGAATTATAATAGCCTCTTTTCTCGACCGGACATGTAATCAAATAGAGTGGGATGTATTTATTTAAAAATCTTTAATAAATATTTTTATGTAAACAGTAGGGTTTTCGTTTTAATATAAAACTAAAATGCGTCGGTAGCTAATTTTATGAATGGTTACGACAAATGCCTACTTGGTGATATGTAAGTTAGAAAAATATAAAAAGCAAAAATTCTAATTTTATAACAACATTGCGACTACAATTAATTAAAAAATATTTAGTAAATACAGTTTACTTGTAGATAGTTTTTTTTAAATAAACGTTAAACAATAATTTTTAACTTGCATGATTTCTGACTGTTTGTTTATTTTTTTAAGCACTTTTTTATTAGAATAAGTTTTGTACTTTCTAAAATACAAATAATAATAATAATAATAATAGTAATAATAGTAATAATAACAATATTGGGCGCCATATTGGACGTGGGTTAAAGTTAATGTGTGTGTAAAACTTGAAAGGTATGCGATACTGATAAATATAAAATATTTTTTTTAAAATAAAATTTAAAAAATGTGTTTTTGAGGGATTATTTGTTTTTAGAATTGTTATATTAGAATTGTAAAGATTTACTTGAATAATAAATTTAGCAAAGTGCTCTTGGTTGACTTAAAAATTTAGTAATTTTATTATTCAGGTGAATCTGACAACTGTAATATGACAATTCCTAAAACAAATAATTCCTTAAAAACCCATTGCTAAATAATAATTTAATGTTAAATGTTTTTATAGTTATTGCTTACTACTTTCATCATTTTCAGTAGTGTAAATATTTCTATAAAATCATTTCCATTTTAAATGTGCATTTTAAATGAGTAAAATCATGGTAAAATGAAATAACTTAAAGAATAAAGACAAATTAATGATCTAAAATTATTTTTAAAAATTATATTTATAAACTGAAGATGTATAAAAATCACATGTTACAATTTTCCTTCCATTTATTAAAAATAAAAGTTTTTATATTTAATGGTATAAATTTGTAATAACTTTAAATTTATTAACATTTATATTTAAACAATATATATATATATATATATATATATATATATATATATATATATAGATAATTGTTTAATTTTTTGTAAACAAAAATATTTATTATTTTTGAATGAAAGCTATACAACTGTCCAGTTTATAACCATTTTGTTAATATTAAATGAAATAAGTAAAATAAAAACGCGATTATAATTTTGGACAAAAATATTATTAGTTCTTAATTTAAATGTGAATATTTATATTAAGAATTGTACCTACAACAAATAACTTTAATTTGAATAAATTAATACATTTAAAAGAATTAATGTATAAAGTCAACGTTGTGTTCTGGAATGGTCTTATCGTGGAATAACAAGAATAAGGATAATGCAAGTTGTTGGCAACCCACCTCTTTATTAGCTTCAAGATTTTTTAGCATTCCAAATAATCCTTTTTCTCTGTTTACACCTTCCAGAGATATGTACAGCTAGTTCAGTCTAACAATTTTTGCCTTATTTTCCAAGATAAAGTCCCGGTCAAGATAAAGGAAGATTGTTCCGATTAGAATCCATCCAAGTACGTTCCTTGCCACCTTCCCTTTTTTCAAACGGCATTTAAACCAGCCCTACCTACAGTACGTGAGATTGCATCAGGAGTTTTACAAAAAACGTGTCCAAACTACAGAAATCCTTATTGTTGCGATATCTATAAAGAAAAATTGTGAAATTGAAGATCATTTTGAATTTGACGGTTGGTGATCTTTTTTTCCAATCTCCTGATACGGAGGATGCAAAATGGGTGTAATGTCAAATGTTACTAAAACATCTTGCTTCGAATTTCCTGAGTTTTATCATTTTTGACCCTGAAAGAACCCAGGTTTGAGCTGTTTACAGAAGCTCTGTGTGAACCAATGAAGAAAAAATGAAAGAAGTTAAAATTATAGTAAATCTATTGTAGTAGTTTAAAATTTTGTCTCTGTATGTTATTAAACGATACACTTAACCCTTTAATGCATCCTTAAATCAATTACTAAGATGGCTTGGGGGTACAGTGCTTAACTCTAACTTGGATGGACATGGCCTTTTGATCGTTACTACTGGTACTAAATTGAGCCCACCGCTCAAAAATGCTCCTTGTAAAATATTGAAGATGGTAAACACAAAACAAAACGAAACGATAAGATAGCAGATTTATGAATACTGTCAGCAATCAATACATTAAACAATCACTCTATTATTACAAAAAGTAAAATTAAATCAATTATTTCATCTGTAAAATATGTTCAAAACAACTTAATACACGTTATACATTTATATACGTTACATTATACAAGTTGAAAAAAACTTAAATCCATTTTATTAAATGCTTTACACACAATATAAAATTGTTCTAAACATTTTTAATGTATGAAAACTGCATAAAATGTTATTTAAAAAAGGTTGCACTTATTTTTTAATGTACTATTATGTAATGTTTAATTTAAAAGTTATATATATATATATATATTATTACAAAACCCTTTTGCTTTAATAATAAGCATGGGGAAATAAGACAACAATTACAGCAAAACAACAACAACAATAACAACGTAACGTTGGCGTTAAATATTCTGCAAATCGAAGATTGCGCTTTCTTTTCGGCTTCACTCAACCTTGTCATCTGGTAACTTTGCCATCCAGAAACGTTGTTGTTTGCCGGAATGACGTCATCTTTCATTCTTTCCGCAGCAGTATAAATTTTTACAGAGGCCAGGTTGCCAACCTTGCGCCCAAACCCTCCTCCTTTACGCAGGCTTGGGACTGGCTAGATTAAATCATTTCTAATCTAAACTAGGCGGATATATATATATATATATGTTGACGTAAATCTTGATATTTCACTCACAAGATATTGGTTCAATTATGTTTAACTTTATTACTATTTGCACGTGTTTCTCAGTTGTATATTTATGCAAAGTGGTCTGTACTCAGTCATTTTTACAGTTATCTAGCAATTGGTTACTTATAAAATAGTAAAATATTTGTAATTGAATTGCAACAATTTGATATAAAGACAGTTAAAAAGTACATAGTTAACTGTACACATGGAATTAACAGAAAATGCAACGCATTTCGACGCACCAATATATTTGCTAAGAGACTGCCGCCTAGCCCAATCTAACGATTCCGGTTTGATTCAAAGGAAGTGCGCTGTTGCCTCAATTTTGGGCGTACTATGTGCCTACATATATCCATTTGTAGGTTCACTGAATTTGTTGTGCGACGCCTATATAACTATCATCGTGGTGCGTTATCGCAAGTGGTGTCGAAAGTAATGTACTACGTAGCTTTCGTATCGTGTGCCAGTGCATTGGCAAATATATCGTTTGGATGGATGTGGTTATTTCCGGCTAAAGGACTGCCCTATGCGACCAACGGTCAGGTCTATTTTGCATCGTTTACGTATTCGGAAGCGTTTTGTAGAATACATCGTTATTTATATATTCGCTTTTCCGTTACGCTGGTCAGCAATCTCATACTAACGGCAAGTATCGATCGTTGTTTATCCATTTACTATCCATTAAAAATGAAACATCTTTTCTAAAGACTATATGTCATTTATATTTGTTTTGTTGTCCTACTTATCAGTATGTTGATGATGCTGCCATTTTTGATTTTGACAGGTTGGATTATATGTCACAACACTGTATTTTGTTGGCTCAAAAAAAGAAAACGTAATCCTCAATTCGTATCACACGTTTTTTCAAATACTGGTTTAGTACAAACTGTGTTGTTGGTAATTGTTAATATATTATTTGTTGTGAAATTAAAAAAATATATGAAAATTAAACCTATTCATTTGTGGACGGATGTTGAAAGACGACAAGTTAAAACATCTTTCATCCTAGTTATGATGTCGTGTGTTTATGTCATTACCAGTATACCTTGTGTTGTCGGTTACAGTTGTCAACGTCTTAGTCGATGGCTGAATAAAACAGGAGAACTTGAGATCTTTATTAATATTGCCGATATAGGATGGATTGTATACTTTATACGAGAAGTTATTGATTTTATTATATTGATTAATTATTTTAAAATATTCCAAATGCCTTTGATTAACTTGTTGAAGTACATTTACGCATTAATAAGAAAATGTCGAACAAATTCTCACTAACAGCACGTTCGATTCTGTTTTTCCTCTTTTAGTTTTCCGTGTTTGTTTTTTGTCATTCGTTCGAATAAAAATAATTTGTTGTAATTATTTGGCATTTTAAAATTTTTTTACAACTAAGCGTTTTACGGAAAAAACATCTTTCAAACCTGAGTCTAACGTTGGTGCCGCTGGTAGGGATCTCGAACCCATGCTTACACCGATAAGATGTGGGTTCAAGTTCATATGTGTGTGTGTGTGTAACCGTTGGTGCCGCTGGCAGGATCGAACCCATGCTTACCCAGGATCGAGTTGACCGTTGTAACGCTAGACCATCCCGTCAATTTGTGTATTGAGGAATGTCTACTACAAATGTTGTTATTTAACTTATCTGTAGATTATATAATTAAAGGGTAACTTACTTTTCCTATGCATAATACTGTACAATATTATACATAAGATGACAATGTTATATTACCCAAAATTAAGAAAATAATAGAACAAATGTGAAATGGAATAAGATTAGTAAGATAATACAGATGGTGAAATATTGTAGAAAATGGCAGGTACATGTAATGTATTTAATAATAATAATACCAATACCAAAAATAATAATAGTATAAATAATAGTAACAATAGTAATAATAATAATAAATATAATAATAATAATAATAATATCAATAATAAATATATGACACCGGATAGGGCGTGAGTTCAAGTTTATTTGAAAAGTATGTGCTGCTGTACACTGCTCGTGGTTGACTTAAAAACCTAGTGAATTAATTATTCAAGTAAATCTAACAATTCTAATATAATAATAATAATAATAATAATAATAATAATAATAATAATAATAATAATAGTAACGATAATAGTAATAATAATAATAATCATAATAATGATAATAGTAATAGTAATAAACAAACTGAAAAAATTTGAAATAAAAAAATTAATAAATTTAATAAACAATTTTTTAAAACAGTGATACACATGTAAATAGACACCATCAATTTAAAATAAAAAGTACATTCTCAATATATGCGTAAAGTTGATAATCGCTGAAAATTATTTACGCCCAACTACATTAGCTTTTATTACATGATGAAATGTTTGTAGACAACATATTATTATAGTAACAAAAAATATTATTTTATTTACAAAGTTAAATAATGTATTAGACTTATTTCATAAATTGTTAATGATGCATTTATAAATTTTTACATAATTCCAAATTATTTTTGCAATATAGAGATTAAACTAGTAAATATTTTGATATTGAATTGTACCATTTTTTTCATTATTCAAGCTGATTCAGAAATGATATTGAAGACTGGCAGTACTCCTATAATTTATAAATATAGATTAAATACAATGTGTTGCTATCTGATAAAAGTATATATATATTCGAGCTCTATATCGTTAGACCACCGGGCAAGAATAATTAAATCATTATGTTGGATACATCATTTTCTTCCTTTTAATAAAATTAAGTTTAGTTTTATACATGGGCGTACGTTTGCGAATAAATGAAACATGTAACACAAACAAAGATAAAATTGTTTTTTGTGTATATTTTTATCAAATATTTAAAATTGAAATAGAAAAATACATTATTTCAATTATTACTTGCGTTAATTGTTGTGTTCGGTGTTTCAAAAATGCATTTTTCAATTATATTGAGAAAAACATTGTACACATACTATTCTTTGTTTTCGTATAAATATTTTTTTAAAATGGCTAATCTATTTTAATTGTCTCTCTTTAACTGTGCTAAAGATACATGGCCAATAAATGTTAAGTAATTTCTAAATATCTGGAAATCGTTGAAATATTTTATTAGTTATTAAACGAGTGCGTTTAATGGAGGACAACGAGAGAAACCATACACATACCGTTCTTTGTTTTGTTACAAATATTTTTAAAACATTACTTAAAATGAAACCATATAGATCTTAAACAGTTTTGGTCAAAATGTTAATTACATCCGGAATTAAACCCCTCCAATAATCACTCTTGGCTGTTAAGAGACTTACAAATATCTGGGAATAGATGAAATATTTTATTAATTATTAAACGAGTGCGTTTAATAAAGGACAACGAGCGAAACCATATAAATCTTAAACAGTTTTGGTCAAAATGAACAAGTTTTTGTGTATCCACTTGGATGACAGTCATAGTTTCGCATGCATAAAGTAGAATGGAAAGCAATAAACTCTTATATATTCTAATCTTGGTTTTAATAGAAATATTACTTTTGTTCCATAAAGGTTTACTTAAACCCTCAAACACTGCAGCAGAGAAGCGTATACAACGCCAAATTAATAAAGATCTGGATTTTTTATTATCTATGACCGAGCCTGAGTACGTAAATTTATCAACCACTGGGAGTGAGTTACCATTGACAGTGATTGGATTTCTAAAGAGGATGTTCACTAAAACTACTGTTTGGTATTAGAATATAAACTATAATTTTGAGTAAGTTCAATCGCATTTTGAAAATCTTCTTTGGTTTCTGCCATAACAACCGTATCGTCTGCATATTGAAGTTCAGCTAACTTGGGACCATCATGAGTTATGCAGTCTTCAAACGACCGGGAAACGTCATCAAAAAATGGCATCAACTACAAAATTGAGGAGTGTGGGTGTTGAAACATATCCTTAGCAGACACCTGAATTTATATAAATTGCATCAGTTAAAGAACCTTCATTCCGTAGTACTGCGTTTGACGACGTGTATAACAATTTAATAATGTTGACAATCTTGGCAGGAATTCCTTTGGCAATAATAAGATTCCACAGCAGGGTGCGATCAACAAAAACAAAGCGGCTGAATAATCTATAAATGCGTAATATGTAGTCTGTTGGTATCACGGTCAAAATTATAACGTTCTACGTACAGTGTGGATTTGATCGAGGCATTCCATCACAGGACAAAATCCAGCTTCGTTTGGTCGTGTTCGACACTCCCGTTTATCACAAATCTTGCAAAAAATAATGTTTTCCAAAATTTTTGAAGTTTAGCAAAGTAAACTGATTCCTCTATAATTAGCGGGGTCTGTTGTGTCTCCTTTATTATAGATTGGGATTATAATAGCTTGTGTCCATGCTTCTGGAATTTTCTCTTCTTTCCAAATGGAGTTTATCAAGGAATATAAATCTTGGGTAATATTTATCCCTCCATACGTAAAAACTTCTATTGATATTACACAAACTGGAAAAAAAAATTTTTTTTATATATAATTTTGCCAAATATTTAAAGTTTCAATTACTTACCAAATTAATATGCTAAAGCTGTATTTACAATTGTTTTGTTTCGGTGTTTCAAAAATGCATTTTTTAATTATACAATTATATAAACGTTGTACACATACCATTATTTGTTTTCTTACAAATATTTTAATTTTAGCGTACGTTTACGGATAAATAACATTTGTCAAAACTATGTATAGTGGATCGGGGCATTGCGTTTGGAGTTGATTGGAAACCTTCGTCGTTTTGTGTTTGATGGGGTTATGTAATTTTGCAAAGTGTAACGTTTATTGATTTGCAGAGATCGCCAATAAGCGTTGATTGTAGGAAGAATGTCTTTTGCAAAGCTCATTGATCTTCTTGAATAAGGTTTGGGTATTGTTACGCATTGCAACATCCTCTAATTCCTCAGCTATATGAGACCAATATTTCACTTGATTATTATTGAAATTTGTTGCATATTTCTGTATCTTTTGGTGTTTATTCAGTCTCTTGTACTAATTTTTGCTCAAAACTTTATCTCGTAAAACCTTTGTGAAAGTGGAAATCTGGAATAATGGTCGTATGTTGAGTTCCTTGGGTAATAACCCAGAGGCCGCATTTAGTTTAAGTCTGATTAAATTCCAATTATGTTCTACTTTATTATTATAATAGTCAATGAAAGGACCATCATTTAAATATGCTTTTTTAAAGGATTCCTGAATATGGGACATATTTTTGATAGATTTACAGTGTGGGCGATTAAAGTGCTTTTGTTTGGATCAAAAATTAAGTGAGAGTGTGCAATTTAATAACCCGTGATTACTCCCATTTTTTGTTCCAGTACAGCAACCGTAGAATGCACGTACGTACTTTTGATTGAGAAATACCAGTTACGAGAACAAAAACATAGTCAATTTGGGAGCGGCAATCTTGTCTTTTATACGTGGTTAAGTGACGTGGATAATGTTGGAACATTGTGTTAATAAATACTGAATTATGTTTTAGGGCATAGGTGCTAAGATAGTCACCGTTTGAACAATTGCTATTGATAGTCGTTCATTTGTCAACTGCTGAGCAGTAAGCAGCACTTAGTCTAGCATCAAGAACTCCCATAACCACTATAAAATTTGATTTGTTTTCTAATTTAGTGGTTGTGGCTGCCAATAGTTCATTAAATGTTTGTATTTCTGACGCGATGTGATTTAATGTGGAAGCATATACATTTACTACACCTGAAATTAAATTCCCAGTCTGAATGCGGCCGGTCATATTTCTAGAATTAAAAGGGCACCAATCAATGGAAGCTTTTGTCGCATTTGGAGGCATAATGATTGCACAAACAATTTTTTTTATGTTTATTACTTTAAATGTTTTACAAGAAACATTTTTCAGTAGTGGACATTTTAGCAAAGCCGAACGTGAGCCCGCATTTTACTGCTGGTAATGAGATCCGAACCCATGCCCCTGATGATTTTTCAATAAAACAACATGCACTTCTTTCAACATCTGACCACTCCATTATTTGTCTACTCCCACAAATGTACTCGAAGCATTATCATTCTACATTTTTGAAGCCTATTTTTAAATCAACTCCAAATGTAGCATTACTTAAATCCGCACTATCAAACATTAATAACATCAATTTTAACAATATTAGCCTAAATGATGCTAATGTAGTTTTTACTGATCTTATTAACACTTGTATTAACAAATATTGTCCAGTAGTTAAGATTGAGATTACAAACAACAATATTTCTTCATTAAATCTTAAAAAACTTAGACGAGGAAATGAGGTAGCATATAAATCTCGTCAATACACTAATTTAAAGAGCTTAAACAAACAAATTAAACTGGAATTAAACAAACTTAATAACTGCACTAATCATTATTTTTAATCAAACCATGTTTCACAATCTATTTGAAAAAATATTAACAAAATTTTTAAGAAATCAAAAGCAAATCAATGTAAGATTGATGCTAAAGAACTAAATGATTACTTTACTTCAAACAACTCAAACATATCAGAATTTAATCAATTAAATAAAAATTATTCAACACCTATTATTAACTTTAATATTCAAAAATTAATTAACAGTTGTAAAGCAAGCAGTTCACTTGGACTTGATGGAATAAGTTGCAATTTATTAAAGCTCTGCATGCCAGCAATTGTTCCATCATTATCTACAGTAATAAGCAAATCTATTATGAATTGTGAAGCAGCTGATACTTGGCGTATCTCACGAATCACACTCATTCCAAAAGTTTCTGTCCTATCAACAAATCTAGAACACTATCGTCCAATTGCTTACAGCTCAGTGTTTTTAAAATTAACTGAAAAAATAATACTTAACGACCTCAAACCTATATTAAACATTAGTAATAATCATTATTAATTTGCATATGAAAATATTTATTTTACTGTAAACTGTTTAGCCAGCCTTGTTCATTACATTACATTATAATGGCTGCGCTACGTTTCCATAACGCCGGAATTAAATACTTTTTTACCGTTAATTTTTTAATATTTTTTAAATATCTTAATATTTTTCTTTGTATAAATCAATTTTTTACCACTTTTTTATTAAATGGAATCAATCAAAATAAAATTCATTACAAAAATACTATTTTGTCCCTAAAATCCCAATTTCAACAATGTCCAAATTTAATTTCAAGCAGTTTTTCTAAATCTACAAATAAAAATGTACAAAAAGTTATTTTTTTTACATTTTATTTTTGTTTACTGATTGTTAATGAGTAGTTTGCCTCTTAAGATAGAATTTCATGTTAATGAGAAAAGAATGAATTTGTACAAATTGTTTATAGGGAAGTGACATTTCATTGGCTGCTCATTTTATTGGTTATTTAATTTTTTGATGAGGTATTTAATGTTTATTTTTTTGCTGTCACGTCACTTTTCCACTGAATCGAATTCAGTGGATTGGTTCGTAAGGAAAGTGTATAGTAATTGGAAGGAATTTTTGAAAGATTTAGAAGAATTTGAAAAATTAACTTATACGGCTTATTATGAGAGAACTTCTATTAAAGAAGATCCGAACGATGCAATGTTTCCATACAAATTTTTTACTTTCCGTTTTTGCAGATTTAAGCATGAACCATCTAAAGCTACTGGTCAACAGAAGCCGAAGTACGTTAATATTTCTATATATTTTTTTAGATTTAAAGATCTGAAATGTCCTAAATCTAACGTAAAGTTAATGGAGAACAAGATATACAAAATTTTTAGTTTTAATTTTGATCATGAAGATTGCTCATTTGCAGAGGGAGCGGCAATGTTTTGTAAACGTCGTCGCCTTGATGCTAACAAAGGAGAGCAGATTAAAGATAAATTAGCTAATTATTCTGTTGGCAATTTACAAAAATATATTAAAGAAGATTTCGATAAGGAATATACCCGTAAAGATGTATACAATTTAAAAGCAAAATTTGGTCACAGTATGATTATATTTATTTTATTAGATTTATTGTTTTCTTTTTTTATTTTATAGGATTCGTTGGATTGCATCAAACATTATCCCGCGTAGAAGATGAAGGTTTAGTCGCTTATGATCGAGATGTAAATAATAACAATTATTCGATCATTAGTTTCTTCCATTATCAGCAGCGGGAATTGTACAGAAGATATCCCGAAAATGTTTGTTTAGATGCAACATATAATACGAACAAAAATAAGTAAGCAATTTTTTTAAAGATATTTATTAGTTAATTTGGTTGTGACTGATTCCAACGGTCAGTCTATTCCAATTATGCATTCACTGATAAAGAAGGAAACGTCCATAACTTATATGAGATTATTGGAACATTTTATGCAGTTGATGGGTGACACTAGTCAAACGCAGTCATTTACTGTTGACTGCGCTCCAGTCCTTCGCCGAGCATTGAAGGAAAAATTTCCTAGATGTGAGGTCAATTTATGTAATTTTCATGTAATTAGGGCTGTTGGCAAAAAGGTATGTTCTATTTTATATTTTATAAATCAGTTACGAAATCTCAATGCATTAAAGCTATTTCGTGATTTAGCCAGGTGTCACTCTGTTAAGAGGTATCTTGATTATAAAATTATTATTGTTTTAGTTTTGAGAGGATTGTAAATAACCTACGAAGCAATCATCGACATGTATATGCTACGGTTATTTGCAAATGGTTATCTGTAAAGCATATGTGGATGCCTGTTTTCAAATAATCGTGTGGAAAATGCACATCGTTATTTAAAAACGAATTTGTTCAGAAATGCATCTTTCAACGTTGTATTCATCATATATGGGAATATATGAAGGTGAAAATGGATAATTTGTGGCGTAGCCATTATTCCACTGAACGAGTGGAAAACTACGGACAGCATACGGCGTTGGAAAATGAATTACAAAAGTATTATTTTTTAAATTTTTAACTAAATTGTAGATTGACAAATTATGCGGCCTAAAGGGCATTGAACAATTATAAGTTTAAAAAACAAGAATGGCGACAACATGATAATCACTTAAGAACAACAGTATCTTTACGACATGTTGCGTTCATTTGTGAATACGATGATGATGCTTCGGTTGATAGGGTTTGTGGCACATGTTCATGTGCTTTTTTAAAACCCAATGTCTACCCTGTTAGCATTTAATAGAAGCACACAAAATGAATATGTTACATTGCGGTATAGAAACTATTTTATAATAATTTTTCCAGATCTATTAACTCACTGCTGTAGATGGACGAAACAATATAGAAATTCTTCTAATATTGTACAATCAACAAGAAGCTCACAACCGTTTATTATGCCCACGTCCGAAAATTTACTTAAAAAAAAGGAAATTAAACGAATCAACAAATATCATATGCTCAAAGTAAATTGAAAAATTATTTTTATTTTTTTTAGTGGGAACGAAACAATCGCAGACATTTTCATCGAATGCATGGAGAAGGTGATTAAAGACGAAATAAACATTAATAGAATTGATGATGCCATTACATCTGCATTGAATAATTCAAATGTGTGATTGCCAAAGTTATTGTAACTGCATAAAATTAATAAATGCATAATGCAAAAATAACTGATATTTTTCAATTTTGATTTTATATTTCATTTTTGATTTTATATTTCAATTTTGATTTTATATTTCAATTTTCCAAATAATTTTTGGGATGCTGATGATCGAAACCTCCACGTGGTGCATCCTGGACTTAGACCAATATGGATCAAGGATGGTGTTAATATATTTCTTTTGATATTTTTCCATGTCAATTTCATTAACATTTCTATACTGTGTTGACCAAGAAGGATTTCTGTAATATTAATTTCCTTTGTTATTTTC
>JAKXYG010000172.1:0-60000 GCA_025895645.1 Cardicola forsteri
CGCTAGACCACACCACTCATTTGCTAAGGCGGAATTATACTACTACCGCCGTGGTTTTCTGAATCCAGGATGCACCATATGCAGAAATACGGATGGATGAATATAATTATTCTTATCGGGAATTGAGACTTTATAAGTATTACTTAATTCCTCGGAAAAATTATTATCGTGGCAAGGGGAAAAGCATTGAAGAACATTGAAGTGTCACGAATGTCACGCAATATTCCTACTGAATATTAGTCGGTATTGATTCAGGATTGGTTAATGACGATGATTGTAAAAATTGCCATTTTCTATCAGAATACTTTTTCAAACTTTATAAATTCTATAGTACTTTCCAAATTGTTCAGTCTCTACACTCAACGTCTAGGATGCACCGTGGAGATATTAATTGAGAAAGTGCCAGAGTAGTCTGCGGTACTGCGCTCGACTCGAACCTGGGTGGGCATCGGGATTCGGTCCCCACGACCGGCCCACTGAACTGCGGGCCCACGTTCAGTTTGGCTTAAATGTCCACTGCCGAAAGGCATGCGCGTTTCTTGTGCAAACATTTAAAGTAGTAAAAATAAGTTGTAAATTAAATTAATTATTTGTTGATGACTGTAGATTTTGAAGTTGACTATAATGATTGAAAATTGTCTAACACTACTGTAACTGGTCCGAAGTTCGGTTGATAAAGGAGGAGAGTTTGAATGCAAGATTAGCAACATGGCCTCTATAAGAAATGAATATTGTTAAAGAAACGACACAAGAGGATACCATTTTATTAAACTACGCCAAAGTGAAGTGAAAACAGCATCTAATTCCGATGACGGGGGTTCGGTATGGAATCCGCATTGAATTTCAGTCTTCGATGTGTAAAATCCTCATAGCTAGCGGGGTAGTCTAGCGGTAAAGCGCTTGATTTGGACCTGGGTGGCGATTGGAGTTCGAATCCCACCAGCGACCCACTAAAATGCGGTTTCGCTATAATGCCCACTGCTTTCGTTCAGGGATTTACCAAAACGTAATAAAAAGACAATACCATTTTATGTTTACTTCAACATTTCAGACTACTTATTAGTACATTCAAGTAGTTTAATTATTTATTTTTAATTTTTATTTATCCTAGCTCGCCAACGAGCTCAATTTATCGATTGCCAAACAGCAGTCAGAAGTCGAACATGTTCATCAAATGACTCAAATGGAAAAGTTGTCTTTGGAAAAGATTTCCAATCAGAAATTTAATTTGGTTCACGAACTCGATCAGTTGCAATCGCAAGTAGACGAACGAAAAAATCAACTCAAGGATTATGAAATGAATCAGCTGAAAACGGTACGTAACATATGCAGAATTCTTTTTTGAAGACTTGGGGTGGGGGTGGTGAAAAATCGCTTTCTTACGACGACGCCAGTGTTTACAGGTGATCGTTTTCGGGGTGATTGGGGGTTGACACTAGCTACATATGGCAAATGGATACAATTGAGACATTTTTTAAGCATTTTGGGTGGATGCTAGCAGCCATTCACCGAGTGGGGCCTAGTGAAATCCTAGATATGCCGCTCTGCACTCGATCTCTTCTGTTTTTGGTGTAGATGCCTGTTGACACCTAGTCCAGGATGCACCACGTGGAGGAGGAATAGTGATAAATATCACAATTATTGGAATTTGATATTTTATTTATTAATTATTATCCTTTGAATAATCAAACATCATATCTTCATGATTTGTGAGTTGTAATCACTTGCTGTATTAAATACTGTAGTTTGCATCATTGTATAGAATTGATCATGTTTTAACGTGACTGAATTAACGACACTGGTTTTAATTTGTTTGCTCTCTCAACGATAGCTGTGATTACAATTCGTCAAAAGCCACACTAACCTTGAACTCAAATTTCTATTTTGTTAGCAGAATGTCGAATACGAAACTATTCAGCACAATCTTAAACGCGATCAGGAAGATCTCCATCGATTGCAGGCCAGTCGCGATCAAATGCGCAACGAAGTCGACCAATTTAGACGCGAACGCGACATGATTCAGTCGGCGGTGAACGAGATGAAAATGAAATTGGTCGATATGGAACAGTAAGTAGTGGGATGCTAATGATCCACGAGGATTTGAGTAGGGATGCTAATGATCCACGAGGATTTGAGTAATGCTTATCAAGTCTCAATTTCCAATGATGGTGATATTCCTGACTGTTCATCCTCCACGTGGTGCATCCTGGACTGGGTGGCAACAGGCATGTAGACTAATAACAGCAGAGTCCGAGTGCACATCGGTATAACTGGGCTTCCGCTACGGCGGGTGGGTGCGAACATACACCCAGGATACTTAAAAGGTATCTAAATGTATACGTATATCATATGTAGCCCTTGCGCTAAGGGAGATAACTCTGACAAAAAATCAGACGGCCTCGTCAATCTTTGCGAACAGTGGCGACGTCACAAGGATGCCGTCTACCAGCCAAGAAACTTTGTTATTCTTCCACGTTTGTTTACGCTTGTCAAGCCATCGAAATCGATCGTTCTACATGTCGTATAAATATGGGAAATAATGAAGAGGTGACGCCACGTCACCAACCAAAATGATGAATGATGTAAGTAGTGCGATGCGGCGGCAAATGTTTAATCTGCCGGTGTGAAGCCGAACGTGGGCCCGCATCAAGTGGGTTGGTGGTGGGTTGTCGAACGGATGCTTACCCAGGTTTGAATCAAGCCACGCCGGCATATTTAGGTTAGAATTGAATAGAAATGTCGGCATCTTAAACTGGGTTGTTATGATTTCTTGGGGGATATGATGGTTATACTGTCGGCTTTATATCTTAACACGGGGATGCTAATGATTCACGAGGATTTGAGTAATGCGTTTATAAAGTCTCAATTTCTAATAATGGTAATATTCTTGACTGTTCTTCATTTACGTGATGCATCCTGGACTGGATGCCCCTAGGCACTTAGACTAATAATAGCAGGGACTGAGTGCACAGCAGTACAAATGAACTTTCACGTTGATGCATAGATGCAAACATATACCCCGGGGTACCTAAAAAGCGTCATGGGGCCATGGAAAACAATCCACTGATTCTGTGTGTATCAACGTCATTACAACGATACCGTCTATTAGCAAGGAAACTTTGTCAATTTTCTACGTTGGTTGTTTATACGAGCATTCGTTTGAAATGTTCAACTAGATATCAAACTTCTTGTACAGTTTTCCTCTCTTGTATAAAGGGTCGCTAATTCCCTATTTACTTTTTGGTATCCAAACCAATTTTATTCATCTGTTAGCAGTGGACATTTTAGTGAAGCCAATCGTGGGCCTGTATTTTTGTGCCGGCGATGCCCACCGAGGTCCATTTTTGAGCGCTGTACTGCGAGACCACTCCGGCAATTTGAAGTATTGTGACAAATAAATAATTTTGTCGTGGGGTTTCACTGCTGAATGTCTTTCCCGACACAAAGCCTCTTCCCTTATTCAGACTTGGGACTGGCTAGATCGGTCCATTTCTCATCTTTTCTAGGCAGAGTTAAATGTCAAACTCAACTTTAACAAGTTATTTATTTTATTACCGATTACAGGTTAGATATATTGTGGAATGATTAGGAGTTGTTGACTATTTCTGATACGTGAAATACTCGAGTACAATAAGCAATCGTTGAATGATTTTCAAATTATTAAAAATATAAATTGTTTTACAATGAAAAACATTTTGTACAATTTAAACTACTAATAAATGTATAAGTAGTAAATTAGATATTGAAAATTAATGTTTATTTTGATAATGTTGCATTAATCGAAATTTGTATACATTAGATGTACTGCTTCCTATTATTAAAGCTTAAACGTTCTCGAAGAAGTATTTTGATTGACGACTTAACCATAATTCATTCATTCATGTGTGGGCGCTATGCTGTTTAAATATCCGGTTAACGATAGTTATGATTACAATTCACAAAAATTAAATGAACTAAGTAATATGATTAGGCAATTGTACAATTCTAAACACATTTTTTAAAATTCAAATATAAACATGCAATTTATTATAAATTAATTTTTTTAATTTGATAAAAAAATTATAATTTATTGATCTTGACAGTTGTAACATTTTCTACTTTTATACAATTTATCATAATTAGTTGCAAACATTGTACATTCGTCCAATATCTAGTTGCAAAATATGAAAATATGTAAATAAAATATTTTACTTAGTTCACGTGTTTGTGTGTGTATGTGTATTATGATAATTTTTAATCAACCACGATTTTATCAGTTTTCGCTTATCCTTTTTACGCTAAATTACATTCTATAAAAGTAGTCCTGTAACAGGGTTGCAATAATAAGTGTCGTCTTTTACACGTTATTCTAATAAACCAATCAGATTACTCGTCAGCCATATTGCTGTTTGTTATCGCAACAACATCTTATTCTTCATACTCATTATTCTATTGGTCTTCATAACAAACCAATCAGATTACTTATCAGCCATATTGCTATTTCTTGTCGCCACAACATCTTATTCTTCATACTCATTATTCTATTGGTCTTCATAACAAACCAATCAGATTTATTGTCATTTTTCGTCCATATTCTAGTCAAGAAAGAGAATTGAAAAAATCAATTGGCCAATCAAATGTGGAATTGGGCCAGGTCAGACTGGAAATTGAGTTGGGCCAAAAACGACTGGACCAGGCCGAATGGGACCGCAAGTCGGTCATGGCCCATTTAGACCGAGTGACTCAACACGAACGAGACAAAAGGGAAGAACTAAATGTGACTCAGTGAGTTGATGTTTGTTTTGGCCCCCGATCTGACTGCATCGGGTGGAAGCAAAGACACGTGACTTCGTTTGTAAAGAAGGCAACTTGATTGGTTCACGTGAAATGATTGTATAAGCAACGAATGAAAATGATAAAGTTTTCTGATTGATTGCAAGTGATGACTGCATATGGTATATATATACCTTAAAATACCTTTTATGTGCTCTGGGTGTAAACTTGCCGGGGTGGTCTAGCGGTACAGCGCTCGAATTTGGACCTTGGTGGGCGTCCGGCCCATTAAAATGCGGGCTCACGTTCGGCCTCGCTAAAATGTCCACTGCTGAAAGGCATGCGTTTCTCGTAAAGCATTCAAAGTAGCAAACAAAAAAAATGGGAAACCCAGTTATACCGCTGATCACTCGGTCCCTGAACTATGTTAATCTGAGTCGATGATGTGCCACATGGAGCTATCAAAAATATATTACTTTTAACAAAAATGGATACTTTCTAGACCTCTGGACAACTCTAGAATTATTGTCAGGTTTTGGGCGCCAATTAAGACTCCCAACTCAATCAATAAAATTATTGTAATTTGCACATCGCACTGAGAGATTGTTAAAAAATGGTGGATAAAGTGGAGTCTATATCCAAACTACGATGAAACAGGTACAACGTTTGTAATTCTTTATGACTCATTTGTCCTAATAGCTATTGATTTTTGACAATATTCATTCGCCCGGTTTTCTTTCCGTCGTCTATCCTACACCGTCAGTAGGACTACATTTCAAGCGCATCTATCTACTCCTGTCATCACCCCATAGAGGTTATAATTCGTAAAATCAATTATCAACCTACACCTTCCTCCTTTCTCCATTTCTACAGAAATCGACTCAACAAAGCAACCGAACTGATGAACTCGACAGAAACGAATCTCGTTAGCCAGCGCCAACGACGTGCCAACGTCGCAACCGAACTCAACCGTCTGAACCATTCCGTCCAGTCGAATCAGCTGGCCCATCAGCAATCGTTCGACCTAACCGAATCGCATTTGAATGACTTGTTGTCACAAATACGACAAGCACAGATCGATAAGGAACGAGTGGAAAAGGTATGATTGAGCTCCATGATTGGGTGGGCATATTAGGAAATGAAAAGCAGGTTGTTGGTTTGACAATTATTTAATTTTGTGTTGATATGTGTGTGTGTCCCCTTTGTGTTTTTACTCAGGCCAATGATAATACGGTTTACTCCACAAATAAATTCCCAAGTCAATCCCTTTTTGTTTTGTTATATATATGTGTGTCAACCGTCCTTTCTCCCAACTGTTTCCCAGATTTTCCTTAAATGTGTGTGTGTGTGTGTGTAATTGTTGTCGATTTGCATTTGACTAATTTTTTAAATTGTTTTATGTCAGGAATTGAATAGTTCGCGGATCAACAAGCAACGTGAATTGGCGAAGTTGGAACAGGTAGGTTATGGCAAGACATTTTTTGATATGTCAATACAGTTCTAGGCGAAGGTCAGTAAATAGTAGGAGTAAAAAGGCGAAAATAAATTTATTATTATTATTATTATTGCTATTACCATTATTATTATTGGTATTATTATTATTATTATTTCCACTACTATTACTATTATGATTACTATTACTATTATTATTACTATTACGATTATTATTATTATTACTACTATTACTTTTACTATTACTATTATTATTATTACTATTACTATTACTATTATGATTACTATTACGATTATTGCTATTACTATTATTGCTATTATTATTATTATTATTATTATTTATTATTATGATTATGATTATTATTATGATTATGATTATTATTATGATTATTATTATTATTATTGCTATTATTATGATTATGATTATGATTATGATTATTATTATTATTATTATTATTATTATTATTATTATTATTATTATTATTATTATTATTATTATTATTGTTATTATTATTATTATTATTGTTATTATTATTATTACTATTATTATTATTACTATTACGATTATTGCTATTACTATTATTGCTATTATTATTATTATTATTATTGCTATTATGATTATTATTATGATTATTATTATTATTATTATTATTATATTTTTAAACTACTTTTTGTTCCAGCGACTACTAAACGCCCACAAAGAACTGGCCGATGTCGAGAGTGGAGTTGAGCAACAATCAAAAGTACATCGCAACAAAGTAACTTCTTTTAATTTTGATTTTACAAACTTCGAAAATTGTTACTTATTAAATTATTAATTTTGTCCGCAAAGAGGATTTGACAAAGCAATTTTTCGGGGGAGTTAGAGTTGATACGGGTTGACGAATTCATATTATTATTGAGGGTCGATTCATAACATTTAAAAGAGGACTGTGATAATAGTTACCGTACAATGGTATGCTAATAATCCCGAGGATTTGAGTAATGCTTATTAAAGTGTCCATTTCCAATTGTGGTGATATTACCGACCGTTCTCCCCCACGTGATGCATCCTGGACTAGGTGCTCCTAGGCATTTGGAATAATGACAGCAGGGATCGAGTGCATGGCGCTATAATTAGGCTTACGGTACAGCGAGTGGATGCATGGATACATCCAGAATATTTAAAAGGTATCTTAAGGTAGCCCTGGGACTACGGAAGATAACCGTCACAATCTTTGCGAACAGTGGCGCCGTCACAAGGAACTTCGCTATTATTTTTTTGCGTTACGCTTATCAAGCCATAGAAAGCGATCTTTTATTAATATATAGAAATCATGAAGGGATGAATACGTCACAAAACAATGAGCGAATAATTCAACAATTGTATCAAGCTAAACCTATCGGTGTTTTTAAAAACTAAATAGTTATTTCGCCACAACATCAAATTATGGAATTGTATATTCATTTTAAAATATTTATTGGATGATTGAATGTATTATTGCTAATTTATTCTCCCATTTTTTAGAGCCGAAGCAATGAGAATGGACGTGTAAAATCATCAAGTAAGTGGTACAAACATGTTCTCCACATTAATTGGGGATTATAAGAGTTGTAGTTTGACTGTTGACAATGTGTGTAGAGGTGACATACCCGCTTCTTCATGAAATGTAATCGTTTGTTGTTTGAGACACAAGCTTTATTTATTTATTTCTACTTTATTTTATGTTTGCTACTTTGAATGTTTTACAAGGAACATGCCTTTCAGCGAAGCCGAACGTGGGCCCGCATTTTAGTGGGCCGGTGGTGGGATTCGAACCCGGATGCCCACCGAGGTCCAAATTCGAGCGCTGGACCGCTAGACCACCCCGGCAACAAAAGTAGGTAGAGATGGAATTCTTGTGACGGCGCCACTATGCTGTTAAGATACATCTTGACTACCGTCAGTGTATGTTTGCACACATCAGGTAAAGAATGCAATTCACTTATACCACTGTGCACGCCGTGTTAGTCTAGGTGCTTGAGTGTACCGAGTCTAGAATGCTCCACGTGGTGGTGACAGTCAGGAATAGCACCGTTTACAAAGATTGAAATAGATTGCAAGTAGTATTACTTTAAGATGCTTCTAAATACTCTAGATGAATGCTTGCACTTATCCGCCATGATGGAAATCCTGTTATACCACGGTGTACTTGATCCCTGATTGGGGATGCAACACATGGTAATTGGGAATATTACTATTATTAGAAATTGGATTTTGACAAATACTTCCACTAAACCCAAACGCTTTTTTTTTTGTTGGTAACAAAGAAAACAGAATTGCTTTACAAATAGCGTCGAACTTGATGAAGTTCACATTTTGAACTAGGTATCTATCTGCATCTAGACTAATAACAGCAGGAACCGAGTGCATAGTGGTATAACTGGGTGCAAACATACACCCAGGAAACAGAAGTGACTAAGGCGCCAAACTTCTAATTGGATGGGGCATTGGTTCGAGCCCCACCACCAACCGTTTCTCCTCCACGTGGTGTATCTTGGACTGGGTGCACATAGGCATCTAGACTAATAACAGCGGGAATCGAGTGTACAGTGGTATAACTGGGCATTCATTGGACTCCCAATCAATAAAAAGGTGATAGTATACACCCCAAGATGCTTAAAAGGTATTTTAAGGTATCCATTTGCCATATGTATCTAGTTAGGCTTGTGGATCTGTCAATTGGAGTTAACATACAATTCCAGCTCGTCAATTCCTGTGAATACTGGCGTTGTCGCAAGAAAGCGGTCTTCTAGCCAAGAATCTTTATTTATCTTCCAAGTTCAATTCGCATCCGAAATTCGGAATGCCATGCGTTATTATTATTATTATTATTATTATTATTATTATTATTACCAAACCCCTTTGCTTTAAAAATGGGCTTGGAGCAATAAGATAACAATGACAGAGCCACTTCTTTATTTTTCGTCCAAAAACCACAACTCAAAACACATTTTTCTTTTTTTATAAAAACTTGGAAGTATGCAAGGACCTATATGGTAAAGTCCTAGTGAAAGGGTTCCCTCACTTGCTAAACCGGCAGTAACGTAGCAGCATTTGAGGACACTGGGTAATTAGAATTGATCAAATTCACTATAAATAATAAATTTACTTGGTCACTTTCAACTACCCGTAACTTAGTGGTCAAAACACTAATTTAATATCAAATGAGACATATGTTCAAGTTTATGTGTAAGACGTAAAAAGTATGTAATGCTGATTATTCCAAACAAGGATTAAACAGCTTTATCTTGTTCCTGGTTGACTGAAACCAAGCGGGTTTATTATTTAAATAAATTTAATTATTCCAATATTTTACATTTAAGAACCGTTATATATACATATGGTAACGGCTGAACAATGTAGTTTATTATCTTATTGATTTTTTTATAATTTAGATGGATTTTTCCGGCAATTATTTACCCACATAAATGATAATAACAAAAAGAAAATAAAACAAGACTGGAATTTATTCAGTAATTATAAAACATTGTTAAACCACAAATCAAAACACATTTTTCATTTTTTATAAAAACATGGACCCAGTGAAAGGGTTCCCTCACTTGCTAAACCGGCAGTAACGTAGCAGCATTTGAGGACACTGGGTAATTAGAATTGATCAAATTCACTATAAATAATAAATTTACAGGTCCAAAGTCATCCTACTGTAGTTTGAGGTAATGGCCTAACACCAGATAGGGTATGGGTTGAAGTTCATGTGTGCGTAAAACTTGAAAGGTATGCGCTACTGATAATTCCAAATGTAAGGATGAAACAGCTGTACAATGCTCCTGGTTGATGTAAAGACCTAGTAGATTCTTTAAACACATTCTCCTTTTGTTGTTGACACACACACAAAAACAGAATTGCGTCACAAACAGCGTCAAAAAAGTGTCGATTTCAATAATTCGTCCAACAGCGTCGAACTTGACGATGTTCATATTTCGTCCCCATCGCCATCCTGTTCTTCGTCGCCCCAACTGTTGTCGCCGCACGACGACGAATGTGCTGCCGGCGTATCGGCGTCGTCGTCAAGACGACTCAAACTCCAGCTGACCAAAACCCAATCGGCACTCGATGCAGTTCGACAGGAATTGAAAAGCGTCAAGCGACGAGCTGCGCGCGAAGTCAACCAGCTCGAACGCGTAGCCGAACAGCAGTGCAATCGGGCTGGACAGGTAACCGAACAACTTGCCCAGACTACGAAACAGTTTGCTCAGTTGAAGAGTCAAGTGAGTGGGGAGGCGGGGTTTGTGGGAGAACAATATTTTTTTAATGCGTGAGCTGACTAGGAAGAAAGTAATTCTATAGTCACATTGATTTTAAACATTATCCATTACAACAGTTTTCCCTCCAATGCCTATGCATACCAACAATTTTATAGTTCAATCCCATTTTGTTAAATGAATTATTTCTGTATCATGGTTGTAGACGTGTAAATGTTATTCCATTCATAATATTATGATATGAACAATTAAAAAAATTGTAACAGGTGTGATTATATGGAATGATTAGGCATATTAATTACCTAATTCACCGTTATTAGACACGTTGGAGAAAAGTGGGTCTAAAATCAATATTTTATTCTTACATTATGTATGAAACCAGCACTAAAATAACAAAATACAATGTTCCAAACATTGGAGAATCACGTTACAAAACAAATGCAGATAACTGTATATGATTGGCTAAAATTGAATATGGCCATCCCACGCCATGCTAACCGGAAGTATGGCACAAACAAGCAATCTGATTGGTCAGTTTATAACAACCAATAAAATGACAGGAGCGCATAAATTGGGCCCAACGTTAACGCCACCTTGTTCGGAAAAAAAATTAAATTTTTTTGTTGGTCAACATTGATTACTAAATGTATGTGGCACGATGATGCATGGTCAGGGATTGGAAATGTGACTTGTTCTCATTTCATTGAGTCAATGTGATCAAAAGCCTACAATAGCAACAAAGTTGTGTATAAATGTAACTTTGTAGTGTGTCATTTTTAAAGCGCTATGCAATAAAGGCTAAATGATAAAACCAACCAAGGGGAAAAAGAATCTTAAAAAGTCCTATTGGTTAACCTTTGTGAGTGAGTATGAGTCACGTTGGTGCATTCTTCTATCAAAAGGGTATTGTTTGACCTTGAAAAAATATATAAGGTGGAAAAATTAATATTTAGCTAGTACTCTACAATTTGTATTAGGTCATCGTGCAAATTTGGTCACACATTGAGAAACTTTTCCATCCCCAACTGCCGAGTAATCACATACTCACACAAAAGGTTATCTGACTCTTATTGGCTCCTTCTTTCGCAACTTTTTCCCTTCGAGTTGGTTCTATCATCTACCCCGTAAAGTCGTCAACAGTGATCTGATAGTACAGTCGATAATGATCAAAACGTTTTGTCAATATCTTTATGAAAACATTTGCTTTTGTGGTGTACAACATATCTGGACTCACACTTTACCGTACAAATTTATTTCTATATTTGTACAGCATATTAAGTGTAAAAGTATAACGAAGTTTCTTGGCTGAAAGACGGCATCCTTGTGATGCCGCCACCGTTTGCCAAGATTGACGAAGTAGTTTTTTTTGTGAAGGCTATCTCCCTTAGCCTAACGGCTACATGAGAAATACGTATATATTTAGATACTTTTAAGTTCACTGGGTGTATGTTTGCATCGATCCAGTAAAACAGAATCTCAATTATACCGGTCCTTGCTATGTTAGCTCAGGTACTTGGGTACACTTAGTCCGGAATGTGCCATATGAGAAAACATTCAGTGATAATTGGAAATTAAGATTTTATAAGTATTACTCAGATTATCAAGATCATGAGCATTCCTTACCAAACAGAAGTTTTATTCCATCGCCCGGCTTTTCTTTGTCTACGTTGCAGCTCCACTTAGCAAAAAGTGTTTTCGGCTTTATTTGTTCTACAGTATTTATCCACCTATCTTGTAATTATCATGTAAACATGTTGTATTTCTTTCTCTTGTGGACATAATTTTAAATCCCACTGGCGGAACCTCGTCTAGAGCTTTTTTAAATGACCACTGGGTAAAAAATGTTTTTAATAATTACCAGACAAGCAATAAAATAAAACGGACACAAGATACGTTTTCGGCACATTTATACACCAAAAACTAATCATACGTTTTAATTTCTATTTGTTCAAAATAAGATTTCCACTTATGGCATATTGATGGACGAAGTAATGACGGTAATTCAAGTAGTTGTTTTGAAAAGAATTGTTTTATGCACTTATTTATTGCTTGTATGCATGATATTGGTGTTGTGTCAAAAGTGTGTTGTATTCATTCATTATTCATATTTTGTTAAACAGTGTCTAAAACCGAAACGGTTTGAAAAGGAGTCAGGTGTAAATAAGGAAAATATTGCATATTACGAGAAAGGCAACATTAAAACAGTGATTTAAAATGATTGGATAACAACTAACCAATAGCAATGTAATGTTTTAATGAACAACCATTAATAATCTACGGGGTTGGTGATTGGTTGAAAAATTGATTAACAATTTACTAAACTAATTGATTAATGAAAATTTTAAATACTTGATGGTTGGTGGGCCATAAACAACCAATTAAATTAATTTATACTTCAATAGCGAATCTTTTTATTCATTTCATTTTTCATTCATTTTGGTTGGTGACGTGGTCACCTCTTCATTATTTCCCATATTTATATGACATAGCAAACGATCGATTTCGATGGCTTGATAAGCGTAACACAAATGTAGAAGAATAACAAAGTTTCTTGGCTGGTAGACGGCATCCTTGTGACGTCGCCACTGTTCGCAAAGATTGACGAGGCCGCCTGATTTTTTGTCAGGGTTATCTCCCTTAGCCCAAGGGCTACATATGATATACGTATACCTTTAGATACCTTTTAAGTATCCTGGGTGTATGTTCGCACCCACCCGCCGTAGCGGAAGCCCAGTTATACCGCTGTGCACTCGGACCCTGCTGTTATTAGTCTAGATCCCTAGGGGCACCTAGTCCAGGATGCACCACGTGGAGGACTAACAGTCAGGAATATCACCATCATTGGAAATTGAGACTTTATAAGCATTACTCAAATCCTCAGGGTCATTAGCATCCCAATCTTTTTATCTAATAGAATGTTGCATTAGGTTATACCTAGTGCTATTAACCTTTAAGTTCCACTTGCCGAGATGAAGTTTGGAACTATGATTTCATACATGTTGGTAGCTAACCACCTCATTCTGTTTAAGTTCGATCTGTCCTTTAAAACTGAATACTGTGAACCTCCTCTATTAGCTATACTAAAACCGTATTGGAAGTTATATAGCATGTTAAAAGCAATCACAATAACGAAAATAGTATCTGAAAATTACTAACCACATACATTTACCATAGAAGGCACAGAAAAAACGACTTTATTATTTTTGTTTTCATTTCATGTGTGTTTGTTATGTGCTTGTATTCATCTTTTCACATATTTTTACTTTGGTTTTGTAAAATGACTGTATGTTTATATTTATCTCCTTGTGTGTGTGAGAGAGAAAGAGAGAGAGAGGGCTCACTTTACTTACATATTTTGGTCTCTATTGACGTGTATTTTTTAAAATTACATTTTTATTTCGTTTACGATTAAAAGTAGTATAACAAATGAAGACGATTTGTATTTGAATACAATTCACAAAGGTTGCAGTATTACCTTTTTTGTTTGCACAAACTATATTTTACATGAAGCTACTTCACCCACTTGATCATATTTTTAACTCACATTGGATTAACTACGCTACACTTCTGTTCAAAACAACAATCACTGGATAGTTTAAGCAATAATTGTAGCACAATCACTTATTCCAATATTTATACACACACACACGTGCGCTTAAAATTCATCAATAACATGTTAGTAAATTGCATGTTGCACCTTTTATTCCCAATATTGGACATGCAGGTGGCTTTACAAGCAACATTTCCACAATTGCTCTCTCTTTTTCCAGATTGCATCACAAACCGAACTGAGTGAACATGGCAAACGACTGGAAGCGACGCTGTCTGCTGTTCGAACCGAACTGGAACAGAATGTTCAACCAAACGGGGGGGACTGTTTAAATCAACGACCTGTGGAAAGAAACGCCGTAAGTTGGGGGAGGTGGTGATGGCTCTACAAGTCCGTTTGGCTTTCACCCATCATTGGAATCGTTATTGCGCCTATTTTGCTGAAAAACAGCAGCTTGGTGGTGGCCCTACTGTTTGAACCGACTGACAAAGACGCCGGATGCTATTCCACAATGTACTCCCTTGGTTGGCATATTTTAGAATGTCATCTGAAAAAAATGCTCTAATTTAAACTGAGAGACATGTAGTGAATTGACTGCACAACGTTACGATTTGGACACGAGTTGTGATAGAAGGTTGCGCGCTGTTGGGTGCGAGTCGAAACGTTCTCCCACTATCTCCGTGTCTGTACTGATTGCGTGAAGTGATGAATGAAAACGTGAAACGGGAAGGAAATATGTTTGCATTGGCCCAAAATGGACACGATCGAAATGACAGGACAAGACCGACAATGGAAGCCGAAGACTAGATAAGAGTGGATGTAATGAATGGCATGGCAATGGTTGTTGATTTAGCCGTTTCCATGATGCATTGAAACAAAAATTCTAAGAATATTGCTTTCACAAATTAAACGTTATGTTTGTAATACAATATTGTTTATTATTTTTGATTCCAATTGTCATCGCTACAGATACATTCTGTTCAATCTGACAGTAGTCAAATACTATATCCCCACACTTCTGTACCAATGTGGCCGAGATGGCTAAGGTGCTGTACTGAGTGGGTCCTTTTCTGGAACTTTATCCAAACAGCGCTTGACTCATGGGTTTGATCCCTACCACCTGATGTCCACTGCTGAAAGGCATGCGTTTCCTGTCAAGACATTTAGAATAGTAAATAATATAACATAGATTGGTGACAAAGTCACCTTTTCATTAATTCCAAGTTTCAATAGCTTCTCGAATTGGCATCCAACAACTTTTTTGGGTAGGATAAATGAAGATTGCTTCCTTGTAACGATGCCAGAGTTTACAGGCGATCTTCTTCAGGGTTGACGCCGGTTGATGTATTCACGGCTACATCTGGTAAATAGATGCCTTGAGATACCTTTTAAGCATCTTGGATGTGTGTTAGCACCCATTCCACTGAACGGGAATCCAGTGAAAGCCTAGCTATACTGCTGTGCAGTTGGCCCATGCTGTTATTAGTCTAAATGCACCTAGGGCAGGATGCACCACATGGAGGGGAACAGTCAGGAAATTGAGACTTCACAAGCATTACTCAAATCCTCACATGCTCATTGACACACCAGTAAACAAACAAACAAGCAACTAAAATTGTTACTGTTCTTTTCGTCCTTCACCATCAGCAACCGACCGCCAAGTGCGACTATCCACGAACGGACCAGGAAAAGTCGTTGTATTTGTTTACCAATTCGTTTCACGACATGTGTGACTACTACAATCACCAACCGTCACTGGTCAACTTCCAGTCGCCTCTTGTCAATCTCTACCAAACGTTGTTGGGCATTTCGTCGACCGGCGGCGAATCGACTGGCCCTTCTGGACTGGGCACGGGCGATTCTGGAGTCGATCTGGGATTGCCAACTCAATCAAAGACTAAAAAGGTGCGTTGTTGTTGTCGGGTTTGGCGGACACCGTTTGTGCAGTTTGAGCAGTAGCGCAGGCATTTAGCAAGCCCATTAGAAGTCAACTACGAATGTCGAATTGGAAGTCTTGTGGAAGGTCAACATCGAGCAATGAAGTGGCCATGTCGTAGACGTCAGTTTGTGGACGTGGCGAAGTAAAATGCCAATAGGTTGACGTCGAGATGGGAGGCATCGAGTGTGAAAGATGTAGAGTCCAAATGTGTCACTTACCACACAGTTCGATGTGTTTTTAATTTATACTATTTACCATCCGTGACATTACTTATTTGTTTTTACATTTATACAATTTCTTTCTATCTATTCCTACTGCTTGAATGTTTGACGAAAAATGTCATTCATTCTGACACATAGTCGCCATTTCATTGTTTCTATATTTGTACAGCACATTCAACAAGAATAGCGACGTTGTTTGGTGGTATACCTGCTTTTTTGTCGGCTCTATCTTCCTTAGATCCAACGGCTACATACGACATGCATATACCTTAAGATACGTTTCAAATACCCTAGAGATCTGCTTTCACTGACCCACTGAAGCGGAAGCCTAGTTGAAACGCCGTGTACTCCAACCTGGCTGTGTTAATCTAGGTGCTTGGGTTCAGGATACGCCACGTGGAGGAGGAACAGTCGGGAATATCACCATTATCATTGGAAATTGAGACTTTATAGGCCTTCGTCAAATTTCCATTCCCATCATCATCCCAAATGGACATTTGGCAAAGTTAGGCAAGAGCCTGCATGTAGTGCCTGAGGAGGAAATCAAACCTACGTTTTGTTCGAGGAGCTGTAATGATACTGTCAAAAGTGGGACTCATATCAACCTGACTACGAGTATAGTACCCAAAAGCCAGTCCTACTTTTGACATTTTATTTTGTTGTAGCCATCAGATTTACCTCAATCCAAAACAGTTAAAAAGTCAAGCCGGAATGTTTTAGGCAAGTCGAAACCGCTGGTGACAACGAAGCCAAACCGTTCTTAAGATGCAACACAGCCGATTGGATTTCAATGTGTAAGTGACGTGATTTTTGTCAACTTATTTATATAAGGATGAATTGTTATTTATTGTAATTGACTTGGTGATTTGATGCAGTCATCCCCTTTCATTAGGACTGCATTCGTAGACTACATCATCACTAGAAATGGTGACTTTATAAGCATTAGTCCATTCTTGATGATCAACAACAGCTAGTTTCAAGTTCGCTTAGCAGCTTCAATTCTTATACGAAAAGGATATCGGATGTGAATTGAATTTAAGGCGGATAAATGAAGTTTCTTGGCTAGAAGACAGCTTTCTTGCAACGACGTCAGTCTTCACAGGAATTGACGAGGCGGTTGTTTTCGGGGAGGATTAGAGGTTGACGAATCTACAAGCCTAACTGACTACATATGGTAAATGGATACCTGGAGATACCTTTTAAGCATCTTGGATATATACTAGCACCCTTTTACTGAACGGGAGTCAAATGAAAGCCCAGTTATGCCGCTGTTATTAGTCTATATGCCTATGGATATCTGGTCCATGATACTCCACGTGTAAAGGAATTATTTAGGAATATCACCGTCATTAGTATTTGAGACTTTATAAGCGTTACTCAAATCCTCAAGATCATGAGCATTCCGGACTGTTATTCATTATGGTTTGTTTCAAATATTTAAATACAGCTAAGATTTGCCAATAAGTGTAAAATATTTCCTTCTTCCCATAATACTGCAATACTTATTAAATAATATCTACCCAAGAAATAGTGTCCAAAATCGATTTTTATTACTAGGTCCACACAATGTTCTACCCAAATAACACTTTCCAATTAGTGGAGGCTCAAATCAGAAAGCATCATGTGTCCACTTCAGCCTAGTAACTCAAATATTTGTGTCACACCAGAATACATTTTTAAACCTCATTTTAAACTCTATGTTGCCCCCCCTATCATACAGAAATCCGCCCATGTCCTACATGCCCTCCAACCGATCTGCATTTCTATCATCGTCCACATTTGTGATACTCATTCCCACTCTATCCCATCCCATCCCATCCCACCGTCGGCCCAAATGCAAAACTCAATTTAGTTTTTTTTTTCAAATACTACAGGGAATTGTAGTTTGTGTTAGATACGTACAACAACAATTTATATAATTTGAATTCTAATGATGTGTGTCTTCCGTACATCTCTCCCCCTTCACAGTTGTTTGTTTTGTTTTTTTTTGTAGAATTTTTCTCTTGGTTTCTTTTGTTCAATGGATTCCAATTGTTTTTTTGTACATTTTAATATATATATATATATATATATATATATATATATATATATATATATATATATATATATATATATATAGGCCAATATACAAGTGAATATATATAGTGTTACTGATAAATAGCTCTGTGATATATATATATATATATGTGTGTGTGTATGTGTGTAATAGAAAAGGCAAAAATAACATCTGGTTGCACGTTATTTTCTACAAAATAAATAAAATCGTTTTGTACACCGCGTGTAACAAGTTCCGCGGCTCAAGTACAAATCGAATGTAACTACAAAAATAATTGGCTATATATATATATATATATATATATATATATATATATATATCTGTCTTTGCTTTCAAGTAGTCGACGAAGATAGTGCTTCGGGCAACATTGTGATATTCATAAATGGGACAGTAGGCCGAGGAGTTGGCATGCGAACTGAAATTCGGTGGGATGATGATGATGATGACAGTGACAATGGCGATCCTCGAGATGGGTCTAGCAGTGTCATTTTCTGGTAAGCGTGGGGAGGGGATTGAATAGATAGTAGTAGTGAGAAAAATTTGGTACATTATACACAATATTAGCATTTGTTTTATTAATAAATGAATGAACTGGCAATTAGAAAGTAACTTTTGAATTTTAGTTGAATATAGCTTTAGAATTTGAATGGGAGACATTGTTGAAAGGGGAAATTTCCTTTACAACATTCAAGCAATAAAAAATCAGTATAGGACTGGTCAAATTTATGAAGTAATGAAGATACTTGATACAGGATAACAAGAAGGCTCTATGGCTGTTTTGTTCAAAAATCACCATAATGGGCAGTCTATACCCTTGAAACCGGAGTTTTTTTCACGCAGACCTTGTGCATTGATTGTTCACCCCAAATGGCAAAATTCTATTTCGATTGTTTAACAAAAACAACTGAAAATTGTAGGAAACAGCACTAGGCCTTACTTTCTCCTTATCATTAAATAACACACTATTTGATGCAACACATTATTGTTATCTTTTTTTCAGGTCACATTTGAAATTGGTTGTACGAGTTAATAATTAAAATGCCATCCTGTTGCTTTTTTGTTGATTATTCAAAAAATAACTGCAAATGTCATTTATCGAATTGAAAATTGGCTAAATATTCTGGCACACAAATTGTGTGTTTTGCATTAGATGTGGAGGGCAATTAGTGATTTTATTTTACCAAGTAAAAATATAAGAAGAGATCATCATCATCATCATCGGGGATAAACATCCCCCACCGGTTATTATCACTCAGGGTAGTCCAAAAAACCAAAAGTCTGTAAAAACGTCAACTTTTGTAGTGTGTACTCAAAGAACGACACTTGAGGTGTGCCGACATTAAATGTTATTATAAGAAGACGTAAACTGTGAGATTAATTCATTTTGTATATTCTCGTCAGTCACAAATATAAAATTTTAGTATATATACAGATAAAGGGGGATACGGGTGGCATTTAAGTTAGTACAAGAATTGTTTTAAAGTGTTAATTACTTCTCAGGCTTCGAAAATGTTGAAAATCCTCAAATCTGTTTATATTCACACATTGAAACCTACATTGTGTACGGATCAACTATTCAGGAGTGAGATTACTTGCCAGCCCATAGCCTGTTTGTCCTCATTCTGACTGGCTGGTTCACTTATTGATTGTGATTCGGTATCGGTCCCTGGTCCACATTAGTTTAGGTATAGAATGCGCCAGACATGGAAACAGGAACATCACTACCATCGGAAATCGAAACCTTAGGAGCATTGGTCCAATTTTTGGGGATGATAAACATTTCGCATACCACTAATATATTATAAAATACGTTTTCGATATCTTAGTCTGTACGCTTGCACTCATCTCCCAAAGTGTCAGTTATTAGTTCACTTTGGTTAGAGTCCAGTACGCACTACTTAGATAAGCAGCCTTACATTTTATTCATTCATTCATTTTGACTGATAACGTAGTTACCTCTCCCTTATTTCTACATTAAGCAATCGACTCCTATGACCTGATAAGCGTAACAAACGTTGGAAAATAATGCAGTTTCACGGTTGATAGACGGCATCTTTGTGACGGTGTCTCCGTTGGCGAAAATTAACAGACTCACTTAATTATTTATCAAAATTATCTTTCTTAGCCCAAAGGTATATGCGTATGACTTAAGGTATCTTTTAAGTACCATGAGAGTATGCTTGCACCCATTTGACAAAGCGGAAGTCTAGTTGTACCGCTATACACTCGGTCCCTGCTGCTATTAGTCTGTTTAATTGTACCCAGTTCACGATGTAGGTGGCAATCAAGAATATGACCAACATTCAAAATGGAAAAGTTATAACAATTGGAACTATATAATTGCACAAAAGTTAAAAGCACACAAGCTCACCTCTGTCACCATTCCATGGGCAATGGGACCATTCGTTAGGCGCTGGAAAACAGGCACGAGTTGCCTCGTTGTCACACCGTCATGCATCCCGACGGAATTCGCTTCATTTTGTCTTTTGACCAACATCATTGTCATCATCATCAACCGAACGGGTTTTGACGACGGCGTCTTCGTCACCGCCGTTAATGTTGTCTGATTCTTGACGTCGGCGGCACCGGTGGCGGTTTTCGACAACTGCAGATAGGGTGGAATGAGACCGACTTGGCATTCTTGACTAAAACTAGACAAAGACCCAATGGGGTTGTTGTTCAGGCGAATCGCGATCAATAAATAAACCAGCCAACCAATCACGGACAGCCAATGGATTGGCAGACTAATCTCACTCATCCATTTGTTATCTGTATTATTTACAATAGTTGATTCTAGTCTAGATCTTGTCTGTCGTGTTCTTACTTTGGTCTCTGGGACTAGTGGGTTAGCAAATCGGAAAAGGTCACCCAGGCGCAATGGTTTGAATGTCATGAATATAAGATTTTCGATATTGTGGATTTCATCTTTGATACGACTCCCCACAAGCATCGAACAACAGGATTGGGTAATAACAGCAACAAAAAGCTCCAACTAATTGATTCCATGTGTTTGAACCTTTTGTCAATACATTTGTCATGTGACATTCATTTCAATTAGATCTTTCCGAATAGTTCTTAGCCAAATATTCGGTGGTCTACTTCAACCTTTGTTTTGCCATTTTCTTGCTAATGTTTCGGGCATTTTTTTGTTGTGCTTATCTCGACTATTAATCAACCGGAAATCAAATATAATCGAGCTTCTAACGAACCCATCAAAGTAGGAAATAAGTGCATCCACGTGCTTTTATATTGGCTAAGCTGATTTACTAGTTGACACAAAAGGAATATTTAAGAATTGCGCATCTTGAAATAATCTCCACTACTACTATCTTCAAGCCAATGTTGAATGAATTTCTATTGAAGTATTTAAAGTTGGCGACACATGTGTGGGTTTCAGACCCACTACTGACCCTATTGGCACACGGGTCCTTCCCGTGTCTATAAGCTATGCTAAGTGTCCCCTTGCTCTACAAATCAATGGAGTGTCAACAATTAAAAACAAAATGTTGTCAAGGTAACTCATGAGTCTACCAACGTACTTTTATCTTGCTCTACTACTCTTGTTCTATTGTATGATCATTCAGTCAATGCATGGTAATTTTTACAATTGCCAACTACACTTGTGCATACACTACTTCATACATGAATTTACTATATACTCACATGTACACTGACTGTCATACACCTTTATTTATAGTTCGTTTCGCTCCTATTGTTGGTATTATTTTTGTGTTCTATTTTAATGACTAATGGTTGAAACGTGTTTATCTACTGAATATATCTCCATTGACGTATTAGAAATCAATCATATATATATATATATATATATATATAATCCTTTAAAAAATTAGTTTAAATTTTTTTGATAATTCCTGTCACAAGGAAGCGGTCTTCCAGCTAAGAATCTTCGTTTATCTAAACCCTCCCTAAATTCAATTCACATTGGACAACCGTTTTGCATAGGAATTCGGCATGTTATGTAAACTTGAAACTAATCAAAAAAGTGGCTGTCACCAACTGTTGTTGTTGTTACTCAAATGAATCCCTTTTTCAATAAACAGCAACTGGTGACGGAACTCAAACACAGTCCTCGCCATCCCAGCAATACCACATTTCGTTTTTACTCACACCAAACTAAATGTACTTTAAAGCACAAAAATATTAAGCATTTTTAAAAGCTATCCACCCAAAAACTTCTGATCGTTAGAAGTATAGTATATTGTCTAAAGCAAAATCTCACCCAATGGATTGGTGCATTAGCTGGACCGTAGACGATTTCTGATTGGAGCAAACCAAACTGCGTATCCAGACGTAATTTCGATTGATACAGACGGACTTGTCGGTCGAATCCGTTTGTGGAAAGCACAACGAACAGAAGGAAAATATGCGATAGGGTTGAGTCCATCCTATTCTTTCGCTTTGTTTAACTGACAAGTACACAATGTGAATAGGGGAACTATGTTTTATGGATTGAGTTGTGATGTGTTGTGTTGTGGGTCTACACAAATCAACAGTCACGTGTTGCCGGCGTGGTTTAGCGGTACAGCGCTCGAATTCGGACCTCGGTGGCCATCGGGGTTCGAATCCCACCATCGGCCCACTAAAATGCGGGCCCACATTCGGCTACGTGCAAATGTCCACTGCTGAAAGATGCGTTTCTCGTAAAGCATTCAAAGTAATAGACATTTAAAAAATAATTACGCGAGAATTTGATAAAAAAATCGATCATCAATAGCAACTTGAAACATGTTGCATGAACAAAACATGAATTAACTTGCATCTTCCTTTTTTTACTTGTTGGTATAAATCATGTAAAGGTTTGTGATGCCAATAATCTTGAAGATTTGAGTAATGTGCTTATAAAGTATCAATTTTCAGTGGTGCTAACAATCCATGTATGACACTTTAAGCGGACATTTTGTTAAAACAATCGCATTAAAAAGTGCCTAGATTATTTCCAAATATGTGGAAAAAGTCTCCCAACGTTCTCTGACAAATAATAGTCTTTATGGAACAACTGGGGATATCAATGATTATGAGGATTTAAATAGGGCTTATAAAGTCTCCATTTCCAATTATGGCGATAAACCTGACTGTCCGTCCTCCACGTGGTGCATCTTGGACTAGGTGCTGAAAAGCATCTAGACTATTACCAGTAGGGACCGAGTACCTCTATGTACTCGGGTTTCTTCTTCGGTGGATGGGTACAAGCATACACTCTAGGTATTTAAAAGGCATCTTAAAGTATACATATACGATAATGTAGCCGTTGGATTAAGGGAGATAACTCTAACAAAAAATCGGGCAGTGGCGCCGTCACAAAGGTGCCGCTTATTAGCCAAGAAAAGTTTTCATTCTTCCACGTCTGCTACGTTAGCCAGTGGAATTGATCGTTTTATATGCTGTACAAATATGGAAATAATGAAAAGGTTACTACGTTGCCAACCACAATAAATATGTGAAAACTGGTACATCTATCTAATTTGTATCCGGAGCTGTGTCAAAAGGGTAGAAATCATAATTTACAAAAAGTGCCATAAATTGTGTACTTTAAAAGGTATAACTCCCAACGTATGTTTTACAGTTTTTCCCTCTTTTATGAGGGGTCGCTGTTTTTGATCAGTTTTTACAATCCGGTTCTGTATCAAACCCAATTTGAAATATTATAGCCATTAAATAGTTTCTTTTGCTGTCCGATGCAATGGGATTATAGGAAAAAGGTTTGTTGTGCCAAAACTCATATTATTGTTAAAGTGCAACAAAAAGAGAAACCACGAACATTCAAATCCATCCCACATCCTTGATAGGAAAGAAAGAATGGCGTTTTAGCACAATTGTGCAACATGTTCGAATTGTCAACATTTATTACGAACAGTTTAACTGTCCATATTCCAGTCATGACTACTTAATTAAGCATTATTGATTGTCCGCGTACTCGTTAAAAACATTAGAAATTGTAAATATTTAAATTGTGTCAAATTCGAAATGTTTTTCATGTGAGAGAACAACAAGTGAATAACATCAAATTTAAATTCGTTAAATAATAATAATAATAATAATAATAATAATAATAATAATAATAATAATAATAGTTATTTGATGGATGGATGCAAGCATATGTCCTGTGTACTTTAAAACCATCTTGAGATATAAGTGTACCATATGTAGTTTTCGTCATTATTATTATGCTTATTAACAAAAAATCGGACGGAATGTTGACAAAAAACATTCCCTCTTACATCTGCCCTATTTTTCTGGAAAATCCTGCGCTACACTAATTTACCACGACGACATAAACAACTTATTTTGTATTTGCCATTATCTTTTTATCTAATTGTATATATATATATATATATATGGAAATTTTATCTATATTTTTTGTTTATTTTCTTTTTTTGTGCAACAAATAATGAGAATTCGTTTTGACAGATTTATGTTATTACCATTAAAATTCAATAGTATAATTAATTTTTCTTCTGCACCTCATGCATTTTTTGAAAATATATCTGAAAAAGAACATTTTAAACGTAAAAGAACATTTACCATAGTTGATTTTTCAGTGCAAAATCTATTGTTAATAAAATTGATAATTTGCGTTTATTAATTGATGCGAAAATTCATGTCAACAGTTGTTTCATCAATTTTTTACTTTGTACTTTTATTTTCTCTTATGTTTTTGTTTTATCGCACTAATTGTTTTATATATGTTATGTACCATTATTGATGTATTAACCCATAAAGCAATAAATAAATAAATTGAAGTGTGGAAACATAATTTACAAATCATGAATCGAAAACTTTAACAAACGTAACTGTTGCCCTTTTAAATATAAGTCTAGAATACGTTTTAAATGTACAATGTTCACACTTTGGGTAACTTCGGTAGCAACAAAAACAAATAAACAAAATTGTATTCTTTACTATTATTCTACTTTTGTTACGCTTATCAAGCCATCGAAATCGATCGTTTAATATGCCTTACAAATATAGAAATAATGAAGAGGTAATCACACCACCAACCAAAATGAAAACACCAGCAACAAATATTTATTATCTATAAAATATTATACTAATTTAAAGTAACAACAAAAAACTGTAAATATCAAAAAATATATAATGGCAGCACAAATGCAAGGTTTAGCCACAATTTTTAAATAATAATAATAATAACAACAACAACAATAATAATAATGATAATAACAATTATTATTATTATTATTGTTATAATGATTATTTGGCGGATAGATGCAGGCATATAATCAAAGTACTTAAAAAAACGTAACCCTTATCCTTCCTAAAATACTCGAAATGTTATCTTAAAAATACCTTTGTAACGGCATCCGTAGCCCAGTGATTAAGGTATTTGTCTGACGCCCGATAGGGTGTGGGTTCAAGTTGATGTATGTGTGTGAGACTTGAAAGGTATGCGCTACTGACGATTCCAAAACGAGGATATGCTCCTGATTTACCAGAACCAAGTCGATTTATTATCCAAGTAAATTTGACAATTCTAATGATTCATCCTTGACAACCCATTAATAAATGAATACATGTCAAACCCACCGCTCGCGCCACGCTACGCCCCCCCCCAAACCAAACAACAAGTTGTACCTTTTAAAACGTGTGCAAAAGACAAACAAACAAAAAGGCATCCAATCAAAACCAACTTTGAGTCAGGCGGTCGACAAAAGCATTCAAGTCGTCGAGGTGGACAAACGAACAAAACGAACGTCCCATCCAGCAGCTCGACGAACCTTCGTTGTGCGAACAGAACGAACTCCTGCAAATGGCGGGAAAATGGATTAAGTGGACGCCAAGTATTTGTTTTTGAGGGGATATATGTTTTGCAATCTTTTTTTAAAGAAACCTAATTGTACAGTTAGGCACTATTATTATTATTATTATTATTATTATTATTATTATTATTATTATTATTATTATTATTATTATTATTATTATTATTATTATTATTATTATTATTATTATTGTCATTTTATTATTATTATTATTATTATTACTATATTATTATTATTATTATATTATTACTATTATTATTATTATTATTATCATATTATTATTATTATTATTATTATTATTATTATTATTATTATTATTATTATTATTATTATTATTATTATTATTATTATTATTATTATTATTATTATTATTATTATTATTATTATTATTATTATTATTATTATTAATAATACATCAATCTTTAATATCTCACTAGAGATACATTCATCATTAATAGAAATTAATAATGAAATAACAAAATTGCAAAAAAGTAGTACAAATAATGGGGACAAAATGAAATATGGAATGTTATATGAAAATGACTGTAAATATAGTCAATACAATAAACATGTTCAAAAAATTTCCAAAATTACTCTACTATAAATGGGTCATTATAAGGCATAGTTGCATTATGCTGTAGGATGTCCAAATTAGTTCAGATAAATGCGTGAATGAAAAGATTCAATTAATCCTACTTTGATAGGCTTGTTAGAAGTTTAATTTTTCATATTGTTGCAGTACGAACCCCACCCTAGGCGGTTCCGAGTTCGGTCGAGAAAGGAGAAAGGCTCAAACTTAACCTCTACTAAAAAAGTATACTGCTAAAGAAACAGCACAAGAAGACACCGTTTTGTTAAATGATGACAGATAAGTGAAAGCAGCACGTAATTCCGATAACGGGGTTTGGCGAAATCCGAATAGGAATTTCCGATCTTTAAAGACGACAATGTAATCAAACAATCCTATGGAACAGTTTTGTTGTCCCATACTTTTCAGAGCGAAAGGATTTTAAATATTGCATAATTACAGCTAAAACTATTTAAAACGTATTATTTTTTAAAGAATATTATAGAATAGAGTTGGGAATTTTGTCAATAGAGTGAACCCGCAATTGTTAAAGGCAGCACGGGAATTGTTAACATCTTTAATTGCATGTTCTATACTGGAACCTTAACATGATGCTTTAAATCATCGGACAGTTAATAAAAACAAAGCTCTAGTCTGTTTCTCAAAGGATTACATAATTTTCATTATAATTCTAAAATTAAAATATTTTTAGTCATATCAAGTATAATTAATTGGGTTAAACAACACATTTATATAATTGAGTCTAGACAACACAAACCTCTACAGAAATGTAATTATTTTCAAAAATAATATTCTAGTTTAAAAGGTTTTTAATAATAATTTAAAAAATTAGTTACTTAATGCAAAATAATATTCAACAACATAAAGTTAAAAAAGAAGAAATTGTGAAAAGTAATGAATAATATCTAAAATGTTGAAAATTTATAGTTTTCCTTATCTATCTTTGTATGTATGTAATATATTTTATAATATAATTTATTTTTAAACAAATAATTCCTAATTTTTCAAAAATATCCAAATTAGAATTTTACAATCATATTGACAGAAAATGTTCGTTTTTATTCAATTGGTTTAAGAATATTTGTAGAGTTAATTATCATGAAGATTTAATGCTTATAAAGTCTCAATTTCCAATGATGGTGGTATTTCTGACTATTCGTCCTCCATTTGGTGCATCCTGGACTATGTGCCAACAGACATCTGGACTAATAACAGCAGGAACCGAGTCCAAAGCTGGGCTTTCACCCAGGTATGCACCCAAGATACTTAAAAGGTATCTCAAGGTTACTATTTATTATATATGTAACCGGTCAGGTTTGCAAATCCGACAACCGGCGTCAACCTTAAAGGAGATCGCCTCGTCAATTCCTGTGAACACTGGCCTCGTCGCAAAGAAGCCGTCTTTTAGCCAAGTTCAATTTGCATCTGACAACCTTTTCGTATAAGAATTCGAAAGACTATTGAAACTTGGAATAAATGAAGAGGTGGCTCTGTCACTCATTTTATGAATATTGCTAAAGTAATCATCAAAGCATGTTTCAATAAAACGTTGAATGTCCTTAATATAATTTAGTAATATCACTAATCAACCATATTGAATTTTGACATGAGCCAGTTCATACCTAGTAAATTAGCTATTGGGATGTTAAACTGATGAAGACATGACAACGTCACCAGTGTTGTGCAAAAGTCATGGGAATGAAATGGTTAGCAATCCATTGTTTAATACTTGTTTGAAAGTTATACATTCAGCGAATCCCTAGACAGTGGCATGCCCAACCAAGTTCGGAGTTCATTGAAGCAGCAACACACAAAAAACCAACAAAACGGCCCCAATCAATCTTACCCCCCGCCGTCGATCTTTCTAATCTGCAACAAGCCATCGAGCCACATCGATCCCATTGGCCACCGACTGCACAATCCACCGCCGCCGCCGTCTTCTATCCACCACCGGACGTCGTCCACTTTGGACGTCTTCTTCGACAAATTGCCCGATGTCCACTGTCGACCGACAGGCTGGAGCAGGTGGAGTACCAAGTCGGCCGAGTCTATTGTTGTCGATTCGGCGGCTGACGACGAGGTCGACGGAAAGACGTCGTCACTTGTCGTATCCCAATCGTCGGACGACGACCACTGATCGATCATCAGCGGGCTGAGCGAATTAAGTTGGGACATGTCGAAATTGGACAGGAACGGATCTAACAGGTCCAATGGAGGAAGATTGGATAGGCAGTCGATTGGCGACGTAGTCCAGCAGTAGCACAGCTGGGGAGGAGTGAGACAAGTTAGAATTATGAAAAATGGATGCTAATGATCATGAGGATTTGGGATGCTAATGATCCTGAGGATTTGAGTAATGCTTATAAAGTCTCAATTTCCAATGATGGTGATATTCCTGACTGTTCGTCCTCCACGTGGTGCATCCTGGACTAGGTGCCCCTAGGCACCTAGACTAATAACAGCAGGGTCCGAGTGCACAGCGGTATAACTGGGCTTCCGCTACGGCGAGTGGGTGCGAGCATACACCCAGGATACTTAAAAGGTATCTAGAGGTATACGTATACCATATGTAGTCCTTGGGCTAAGGGAAATAAACCTGACAAAAAATCAGGCGGCCTCGTCAATCTTTGCGAACAGTGGCGTCGTCAGAAGGATGCCGTCTACCAGCCAAGAAACTTTGTTATTCTTCTACGTTTGTGTTACGCTTGTCAAGTCATCAAAATCGATCGTTTATATGTCGTATAAATATGGGAAATAATGAAGAGGTGACCACGTCACCAACTAAAATGAATGTGGTGGTGTATCCTGGACTAGGTACCCATAGGCTTTCACTGTACTCGCGCTCAGTAAATGTGTATGCTAGGATACACCCAAAAAGTTATCCATTTACCATATGTAGCCGATTGGGCTTGTGGATTCGTCAACCGGTGTCAATCCCCAATTCGCCCGAAGATCGCCTCGTGCACTCATGTGAACACTGGCGTCGTTGGAAAGAAACGCTCTTCTCGCCAAGAATCCTCATTTACCCATCTACCCCCAATTTCAATTCGCATTCGATAACCTCTTCGTATAGGTATTCGAGATGCTATGTAAACTTGGCAACTTTTGTTGGTATGGCTTAGCAACTAAATGTAGAATATACAATACCATGGTCTAAATGAAATACAATTATGATGCTGCTCAGGCCTCCAATGTAAATCTGTTTACACTCACACAAATTCTATTGTGTACACAAAAACAATTTGTAACTTCATTAAATTTAGCTTGAATTTAGCATAGATATGCCTTGTGTTGTGTATGTATACTTTTCAATGTTTAATGAAAGCATTAATTATATCTTTTTTTTTCTATATGCGTTTGTGACTGACGAGAATATATGAAATGAATTCATCTCACAATTTGCGTCTTTTATCAGCTGTATTTGGAATTATAGTTCCATCGACATGTATACTAATGATAACTTTTAATAAAAATATATATGAAATTTCAATTTGTCAATTATCAATAGTCATATCATCAACATAAAATGTAACATCGCTGGAATAGTCTAATGGCACAGCCCTAGATTCGATCTGGGGTTAAGAATGAGTTTGAGTACCATCACTGGCACTACATGTGGACCCCCGTTTGGCTATGCTAAAATTACCATTTGCATATCAAGTCTGCATCTCCAATGAATGTGATATTCCCGATTGTTCATCCTCTACGTGGTGCATCCTGGACTAGGTTCACTTAAGCATCTAGACTAATAACAGCAGGGACCGAGTGTACAGCGGTACAACTGGGCTAGCGCTACAACGGGTGGTTGCGAGTATACACCTAGTATACGTATACCATATATAGCCGTTGGGCTAAGGGAGAAAACCCTAACACAAAATCAGGCGGCCTCGTCAATCTTAGCGAACAGTGGCGACGTCACAAGGATACCGTCTACCAGCCAAGAAACTTTGTTATTCTTCTACGTTTGTGTTACGCTTATCAAGCCATCAAAGTCGATTGTTTTATAGGCCGTATAAATATGGAAAATAATGATAACGTGATCACATCACCAGCAAATTCAAATTGATTATCGATTTTATGGCACAATTTAATTATTACTTCAATTTACACGGAGCGTGTACAATGCAATCAACGGTTATGTTATGCTATAATGAAAGATAATGCACAAAAATTGCAATATTATATTTATCAACCAATCAATATTTTATCAAGCTTCTACTGAGAACATTTTTCTAAATAGATTGACAAAATTATGATTGGCTGCTTTTTCCATTGTCAAAATTGCACCGTTTCCATTGGCTAACATCATCTCCTTCGATCGAAACATTGTAGTCAAACAGTCATAACTATTTTATACCCCACATTATTGTAATCTCATTGGTCGAATTTCAAATCATAGAGGAATACTTGGGCATTTAAAAATATTACATATTGCTGATTGTCTATTACAGCTAGCTGTGTGAAAATATTTATTTTCAATAAAAATAATTACGAAAACGTTTCTTTGTCAAACGTCAATTACGATGTTTATCTTTATCCTTTCGTGTTTGTACTTTTGTACTATATTTGATACCACGTGGTACATCAATCCTTACACTTAAACCCTCATTATTTTTCAACCAAACTTGTGATTAGCTACGGTAAATAATACAGGTTTTTTTATTTAAAATACGTAAAAAATTTATCTTTTTGTAAATATTTTAAACAAAAAATTGGGTTATATTGTTAAAATTAGTTTTATATTGTGGGGTGTAAAAAGGATGCTAATAATCTTAGGGATTTGAGTAATGATCATAGAGTCTCGATTTCCAATGATGATAATATTCCTGACCGTTCGTCCTCCACATGGTGCATCCTGGACTAGGTGCCTATAGGCATGTAGACTAATAACAGCAGGGACCGAGTGCACAGCCGTATAACTGGGCTTCCGCTACGGCGAGTGGGTGCAAGCATACATCCAGGATACTTAAAGGGCATCTTAAGGTACGTGTATACCATGGGATAAGAGAGATAACCCTGACAACAAATCAGGCGGCCTCGTCAATCTTTGCAAACAGTGGTGTCGTCATAAAACGCTGTCTACCAGCCAAGAAACCTTGTTGTTCTTCTACGATTGTTACGCTTATCAAGCCATCAAAGTGACTCATTTATATGCCGTATAAATATGAAAAATAATGAAAGGTGGACCACATCACCAACCAAAACGAAAATGAAGTATGTAAAAAGGAATTGCTTTAGGGATTGTAGTAGGCTCAAATATAACATATTGCTCTTCTATGATGACGTAAAGCGTATGTGTTTCAAACATTGTACAAATTGAAAAAAATAAAATTGAAATGTTGGTTCTTTTCAAAGTGTCAAATATAATTTACACGAATTCAATTAGTTGCTAGTAGAAAACATGGCAAAAAACGTGCTTTATCTTTTTAATTACTAAACGTTAAGCGGTTTTTTTAATTTATTAAACAAGTATGTTTTATTGAAAAATGAAGTTGAACCATCACTAGATTTTTGACGTTTTCGTTTGATGAAGAATGAAACACTCATTGAAAAAATGCTGTCATTTTGGATACGAAAAATATGATAACAATGTGTAAAGTCAATGTTGTAAAAAATCTTTGGGATGCTAATGATCCTGAGGATGGGATGCTAATGATCCTGAGGATTTGAGTAATGCTTATAAAGTCTCAATTTCCAATGATGGTGATATTCCTGACTGTTAGTCCTCCACGTGGTGCATCCTGGACTAGATGCCCCTAGGCATCTTGACTAATAACAGCAGGGTCCGAGTGCACAACGGTATAACTGGGCTTCCGCTACGGCGGGTGGGTGCGAACATACACCCAGGATACTTAAAAGGTATCTAAAGGTATACGTATACCATATGTAGCCCTTGGGCTAAGGGAGATAACCCTGACAAAAAATCAGGCGGCCTCGTCAATCTTTGCGAACAGTGGCGTTGTCAGAAGGATGCCGTCTACCAGCCAAGAAACTTTGTTATTCTTCCACATTTGTCTATGCTTGTCAAGCCATCGAAATCGATCGTTCTACATGTCGTATAAATATGGGAAATAATGAAGAGGTGACCACGTCACCAACCAAAATGAATGAATGAATGTAAAAAATCTTTGCTTTGAGCGGCTACAAAAAACTCCACATTGAACAAACATTATTTTGATTTGGTATAAAATATAAACTAGTCATTGTGAAGCGAATTATAAGAAATATTTCATGCGTTGGTATTTTATTTCAATCTATGAGAATGTTTGTAAGGCTGAAATGCAGTACACGCATGTAGTTGTGAATATTTTTGTGTGCATAGTACCACAAAAAATTAGTTGGCACCTTAAAAAATTGCGTATGCTTGTGGTAGAGCTCTGGACTCGAACTTGGGTTGGCATAGGTTTGACTGCGACAGGCTCCTTTCGTTTTCTCTACATGTCTACTTGCTGAAAATGTTTCCCCCAAAACATTTTAATGCTATTCAACTTCTCATTATTAATGAATGCCTGTACATGGTATCATAAAACCAAGTTCATATTTTAAATAATGTAGCTGCGTTCAAGTTGAGTAAGTATATTATATGTAAAAATTCCCTTGCGATTTGCATTTGTGGATCAACAAACCACATGATATAAAATGTCAAGTAAATATAGTACAAAAGTACAAACACGAAAATTGACCTTGTCAGAGAAACAAATTTGTAATTATTTATATGTTAAAAATTTCTTAGACGTTGGAATTACTTCACCGTATTAAGTTGGATTAAAACGTGAAAAAATGTAATTCACTCATTTGTGGTTGGTCTGATTAGGGTAACAAACGTGTAGAAGAATAATTAAGTATCTTGACGGCATCCTTGCGACGGTGCCACTGTCCGCAAAAATTACCAAAGCCGCCTAATTTTTGTCAAGGTTATCTTCCTTAAACCAACGTCTACATATGGTATACACGTACCTTAAGATACCTTTTAAGTATTCTGGGTGTATACCTGTATCCTCCCGCCGTATCGAAAGCCCAGTTATACCGCTGTGCATTCGATTCCTGTTGTTATTAGTCTAGATACCTGTTGGCACCTTGTCCAGGACGAACAGTAAGGAATGTTGAAATCATTGGAAATGTAAACTTGAAAATCACTATCATTCCTTTGTTTCGATAATAATAATAATAAACTGTACCAACAACACAACATCCACGTCCAGTCGCCCATCCAGCAACTCACCATTTCGTTCGCCTTTTTTCGATCGCTGGCCGATGATGACGATTGATTGGCGGATGTCGACGAATTCGTCCGAGACGACAACATGACGAACTGATCGGTTTCGATTTGCATTGGAATACAGTCGGATCCAAAGTGATCCGATTGTTGATGAGTAGTGCTCGACAGTGCGTTCGACGATTGGTCAATAAATTTGAAGTAGTTGGCAAGAGGCGAACCAATCAGTTTGATCTGAACAAGAAAAACGAAAACAAATACACATGTCAATTGGTGGTGACGGTGTTGTCAAGAGAAATTGTTGGGCCAAGTCGTTGATTGGTTGAACATTATATAATATATAGTTTAAGTAATATTCTTTGTTTTATGGATTTAATAATTAATTTTCTTAATTAAACATTTCTATTTCTCGAACCATTTACATTATATTTTAAAATGCTTTCAAAAATATTACAATTATATTAAGGAGGCAATTGTATAAATAAAACGTAATCCTATGTTAATTGTTGGAATAAACCAGACAAAATTACCCCAAAATTTTGAATCTAGCCACATTGACCTTATTCATTAAATTAGGAATTTTTATCAAAGGATTTTTAAAATTATTTATATTAAATTATTATTAAATTGTTTTTATGCAACCAAATGTTTGGTGCGCAATTCTTTGATTATATGAAGCCCGTATTTTTAGGAAAAAAAATATTTATTTTCAAAGAAATAATAATTTTTTATGAATTAATTTAATGAATATATATTAAAATCAAAAATCATTTAAATTTTCCGTTGCGAAATAATTTCAGTTTGAATATTGCAATCAGTTATTGTTTTTATTCTAGTAAACTAAAGAAAACTTTTTTTACAAGTTTTATAAAATGTGAATTTTTAAAATTATTTTTAAGGTGCTATATAATGTATTTTAAAGGCAAAAATATATATAAGAAACTAATGTATTTGTAAAATACAATTTTTAAAACAACTTTTAGTTTATGTATAAAATATTAATTAATAAATAATTTTGAAAAAAATAAACAATAATTGCTAATGTTATAATAAACAAATCAAAATATATATCCATTTAAGTAGTTCTATATTTGTAAGCACGAATTGTGTTTTCATTTAAAATTTAAAGATCAAAGACGAAATCAAAAGTTGTCTGGATTTCCTGAGTCACGTGTATCACGTGTTTGGATTTACATTCGAATTGAATTTGTCAACAAGACCGGAAAAGTTTATGGGCGATTTGGAAGTGTGGAATGAAGCAGAAGAAGTATGTGCACTGTCGTAGAGCTTATTATTATTAGTAGTAGTAGTATTAGTATTATTATTATTACAAAACCCTTTTGCTTTAAAAAATAAGCATGGGGCAATAAGATAACAATTACAGGACAAAGTTAACATCAAAGTCTCGTAATTCAAAGAGAACATGAGACAACAAAAAGTTTCCATGTATTTGAACATTCTGCCAAACGTTTTGCTTGGGCCCATAAAATATTCATTTCAATTAGATCATCCCGAATAGATCTTAGCCAAGTTTTCTTTGGTCTGCCAACCTTTCGTTTTGGTTGAACATAGCTAAGAATAATTATAAACGTCGAATACTTGTCTTGTTTTTGCTAATCCAACTTTGTGGGTCACTCATAGACGTACGGCTCCTAGTGGAGTCGCAGTTAAGTTACAATTGTGTTGAAAGGCAGACCAAGATGCCATATTTATTGAGGAGCACATTGGATTAATAAATTATTTGACAAACGTTGTTTGCTAATAACCTGAACATTGTCCTCTCAAATGGACAATGTGGTATCTTGGACTTCACCTAATAATCAACTAACATGGTCAAGTGTGATTTACAAAGATTAGATTGCTTTGTTATTACATAAAACATTTAATAGTAGTTTATTATTACCACCTTTATATCAAGTAATAAGAGTGGAATTCTAACTCCCGCTTACTCATTCATTCACTTCATTTCCGTTGGTAATTAAGTCACTTATTTATTATTTATACATTTGTACAAAGTATGAAAATAATGGACTGTGATAAACGGAACTGTGTGTGTAATTTAAATCAAAAATAAGTTAAATAATTCAAAAGGTTGCTTGTTAATAACCTGAACACCGCCCTAGCATGTGGATAATCTAGAATCTTGTAGTTCACCCAATAATCAACTAACATGATCCAATCAAGTTCTTACAAAGATGTCTTCATTTTAATAACAAAATAATTAACTATTTTCTTTAAGTCAACTTTTTTTCCAATGGTCCCGCATTACTCTTGTGTTATATTTCCAGGACTATTGAAAAAAGATTTTGTTATTTTAAAAAAATGTGTCAGTAGGCACCACACGCCTAGAAATTGTCAACAAACTCGTTGAGGGTCATTTTAACAACTGTCGTCCATAATCGAAAAAATAACGACCGCCCACTCACATGTCGACCTTGACAAATTAGTCACATCAGACAAAACAGGGAGAAAATTCAGTGGCGTTCAATTAAAAACAAACTATCTACTATAATTAATGACAAGATATTTAACCATGTAAAGCATGAACTTTTCATGTGTCTTTCAAATATCAATTAATGGGTTTTTTTAGTATTTTCCCCTTGGGGATTGCCTAGCTTTACGTGATTCAATTATTTGCTTACTATTTTTTTTAACATATCCATCAGATAATATTATTTCTATGACTATTTGCAATAATTTTAATATGATGCTATATAGTTTGAGGGATTTATGAAACGTTCTCCACAACTAATTAATGAATACAAAGAAAGGTTCATACGTTATTGACACAAGTGATATCAAAAGTATTTTCGTGTGTCAATTGTTATTGTTATTAGTATCAATTATTATAACTACATATGTCCACTTCAAGATCACTCCAAACTCATATTTTGAGTGTGCCTTATATTTATTTCTATCTTTCCAATTCATGTCAAAAAAGGTATATTAATTTCAACCTACCCCTACCAAGATACGCCCTTGAAAACATACCAGTTACAAATAAATCAATACATCATGTTCATAAAGCAAAATAAAATTGTCCATTTTATTGAATAAGGGCGTTTTGGAAGGCAACAATAATAGAATTAATGATGACAACTATTATTCTTGTTATCATTATTATTATTATCATTGCTTACTGCAATATTATAATATCGGTACAATCAGTATATACATAATTGCATCATTTGCAGCACCAGACACCCGATCATCATCACAAATGTTAGTGAGTCAATAATGTAAAATTATTCCTAGCACAACATTTGATATTGCAGCTGAGTGAATGTTTCAATATATTCCACAAATGTGAAAATAACGGAGAAGCAACCACACCACAGGCCATTATAATTATAATAATAACATTATTATTATTATTAATTATTATTATTATTATTATTATTATTATTATTATTATTATATTAACAATATACAATAAATATTATTTTAACAAAAAAAATTTAGCTTAAATTTAATAATAATAATAATGATAAAAGCAACAATAGTAATAACAATAATAGAAATAGTAATATAACATAAGTTAATGGCAGTGCCACCTCTTCATTAATTCCAAGTTCACATATCATCTCGATTTCCGAAAAGGTTGTTGGATGACAATGGAACTTGGGAAGGGGTGTAAATATAGGTTCTTGACTAGAAGACCGCTTCCTTGTAACAACGCCAGTGTTGACAGGAATTGACTAAGCGATTTTCTTCTGGGTTGACGCTGGTTGACAGATTCACAAGTTAGACTGGCTACATATTGGCTGTATACTAGCATACATTCCCTGAGCAGGAGTCCAGTGAAAGCCCAGTTATACGACTGTGCACTCAGTTTCTGATATTATTAGTGTAGGTATCTGTGGGCACCTAGTCTAGGATGCACCACATCGAGGAACTTTGTAAGCCTTACTCAAATCCGCACAATCATTATCATTCCTAATATATAGTAATAATAATAATAATAGTAATAATAATAATAATAATAATAATAATAATAATAATAATAATAATAATAATAATAATATAATACCGTCCGTTACTTACCCAAGAACACCCAATAACCTTGGCCAAACCGGGCGATGCGTAGACGATGCGCTGATGATTGGAGTCAACGATAAGGCCGTACATCGACTGGCTTTGCAAACTGAATTGGATTTCGGAAGTTTGGCACAGATCTGTAGGCGTAATTGGAAAGCAACGCAGCCTTTGTAGCAAACGCGTACATGATGCCGCTTTTATCGTTGGACAGCGCCCAATTTTATATCCAGTTAGAAAAAAGAGTGGGAGTGCTTAAGCGAAGACTGACGAGATGCGAGCAAAAGTACCAGTGCGCAGTAGGTTGCTGCTGCTGCTACTGTTAGTCTAGATACCTGTGGGCACCATGTTGACGAAGAACAGGTAGGAATATCAGCATCATTGGATACTGAGACTTTATAAACGTGAGTCAAATACTCAGGATTATTGACATACCGCGACAACACGATTGAGTGAAAGCCCAAAAACATTTTAAATATAATCATTACATGGAACAATCTTGATGCTCCATAATGTTTCATTGCAAAAGGGTGGGTTGGTAATTATAATACATGTTGACAACATACGGTGCACTGCTTGCATTAATTTACTGCATATACAGAATAGCAACAATAATTACAAACAAAAGTCGGTTGTGTTTATAATCATTTTGGTGAGTGACGTGGTCACATCCTCATTATTTTTCATAATTATACGGCACAGCAAAAGATCTACTTTAATAGTTTGATAAGCGTAACAAACGTAGAAGAATAACGAAGTTTCTTGGCTGGTAGACGGCATCATTGTAACGTCGCCACTGTTCGCAAAAATTTATTTTTTGTCAGGATTATCTCCTCTAGCCCAATGGCTACGTATGGTAAACGTATAGCTTAAGATACCTTTCAAATATTCCGGGTGTATGCTCGCATCCATCCGCTGTAGCAAAAATCCAGTTGTACAGCTGTGCACTCTGTGTCTGCTGTTATTAGCCACGAACTTTCGATTGTATTTTATCGTTTGTCAAAATTGGGTTGTAATTCCTACCACCGGCACCTGTCACGCTCCGCTAAACATCCACTTGCCGAAAGCCATGTCTCCCCCATTAAACAACCCAAAGCACTGTTGTAAATCATTGTCAATGCATTCCTTTCAAGCCTCACACGAAATCATACCCATGCCTTGCCAACTGAGTTGTACGAAAAAAACCATCGCTTACATGTAGACAGTCTATTGAGTAAAAATAACGTATGTCCAGCAATACTCAGCGCTCCAGTTTTCTCCAAATTCATGGCAGCCGCTCGACTCGAGTGGTGTTTGGCCAACTGCTCGTTTTTGACCGCCGACTCAAGTCCCAAGACGTGAGCCGAAATGGGCAGTGCATTTTGAATAAGCATGAGACTTTGGGCTTCGCGATTGCGTCTGATTTGGGCGGCCAAACGCGAGCGTTCTTTGCGTTGCGACGCGCGCATCTGACTCAACTGCATCTTCATTTCGTAGGTCGATGATGTTGTGTGGGCGTAGGGCAGGCGGCGTTTGCTGGGACGTGGTTGTAGTTTGGAATTGGCATCTGTATGTGTGTGTAAAAGAATGTTTGAATACTACAAGAGCAATTTTATCGTGGAAACAGTGTGCACGGATCCGAAAACCGTGAACAGTGGAAGGGAATTATGCAAATTTGGAATGCCACGCTATTACTTAATTAAAATTACAATATTTCTAAATGGCCAAGCCAGGATAATCTAGCAGTATAGCGCTCGATTCAAACCTGTGTGGACATGAGTTCGAAACCCACCACGGGCTCTAAATGCGGGCTCACGTTCGCCTTTGCGCAAATGTTCACTGCTAAAAGATATTTCCCGTAAAATAGGAAAAGTAGGAAAAAAATGGAAAATAAGGAAATTGGTAAACGTTTGCTCTACTCATTCAAAAGCCATCTTTAAGACGTCAGTTGTGTCAGTAAAATGTAATTCTGTCTGTACACCAAAATGAAAGTTGCATGTGGGTTGAAGGAATGTAGAATAGCAACAACAACACAATTGGATGTAAAAAGTATACAAATTAAAAACTCTATTTTACATATCCCATTCGGTTTTGATAAACAGAGTGAATCACTAGCAAAGAACAGTAGTCAATTAGCATTGGTCAGAGATTTAATAACTTTTCAGGGCCGGTTTTAACCACCTGATTAAGACTTGGGCCTGATATGGCTTCAAGTAAAACTTAAAAGGTATGAACGGCTGACGATTTGGTAAACAAGGATGTGAAACAGTTGTACAGCGCCGCTGGTTGGCTGAAACCAAGTGGATTTGATTCAAAATTGTCAAATTCATTTGGTTTTAAGTCAACCAGGAGAACTGTACAGCTGTTTCATCTTTGTTTTGGAATCATCAGCAGTGCATACCTTTCAAGTTTTACACACACATGAACTTGAAACAAGTGGATTTACTATTCAAGTAAATCGAACAATTTAAAATAAAATAAACCCCTTGAAAACCCATTAATAAATTCTAATATGTCACCTTGAAAAAACCATAATAGAATATATATGTATATATATTATTTATTTATATGTATGATACCATGTTTATTATATACTCGTTAAAATGTTTTGTTAATGATAATAGTACTAATAATAATGATAACAATAGAGACATGTTAATCAAAATACATGCGCATAATTACATTATTGTTTACAATGCATGTTATCGAAAGGCCATGTAAAATTACATGCCAATTGTTACGAACAACTGGTATAAACACGTAAGCCAACATTAATCCTTTATAGTGTAGGTACGATACTTATAAATTTGACATTTTTTTTTCAAAAGATTTTATAAATGTACATCCAAGTAGTCCGGATATTCGTCTGAATTAAAAGCCGTCTGCCAAAACCCCCCAATAGACTTATAAATAATTCTAACACCTCTGGCTTACAATGAATTAAAAGTACATAGTCTAATAGAAAAGATTTATTATTTTCCATATTTATACGACACACAAACGATTGACTTCGATGGCTTGATAAGCGTAGACAAACGTAGAAGAATAACAAAGTTTCTTGGCTAGTAGACGGCATCCTTGTGACGTCGCCACTGTTTACAAAGATCGATGAGGTCGCCTAACGGCCATATATGGTATACGTATATTTTAAAATACCTTTTAAGTACTCTAAGTGGATACTTGCACTCATTCGCCGTAATGGAAGTCCGGTTATATCGCTGTGCACTCTGATCCTGCTGTTATTAGTCTAGATTCCTGTGGGTATCTAGTCCAGGATGCACCACGTAAAAGGTGAACAGTCAGGAATATTATCATCATCATCATCGTTATCATTGGAAATGATGAGACTTTATAAGCATTATTAAAATCTTCAGGATCATTGACATCCTTACTAGAAAAATGTAACAAAGCAATACAATCGTGTCAATATTGCTCAATATAAACATTTTAACTGATGAGGGCGCGGTCTAGCGGTGGAGCACTAAATGCGGGCCCACGTTCGGCTTGGCCAAATGTCCACTGCTGAAAGATGTTTAAAACGATGAAATTATTTAGAGTAGTAAAACATTGAGTAACAACATTTGCCACCATCTCTTTGTGACAATGTGGTTTCGTGATGTCTTTCGCGATGCTTCCAACAAAGAAAAAGCAAAACAGGTCAATCTTCGCTTTCAACTGATTTTTATTAGAATGCTAATCATGCTGAAAATTTGAGTAATGCTTATAAAATCTCAATATACAATAATAGTGATATTCCTGACTGTTTCTCCCCCATGTGGTGCATCCTGGATAAGGTGACCATAGGCATCTAGACTAATAATCCGAGTGCACTGCGATATAGCTTGGCTTCCACTTTGACACACACTTAGGTTACTTAAAAGGCATTATAAGGTAAACCATATGTAGCCATTGGGCTAAGAGAAATAACCCGACAAAAAATCAGGTCCTGTCAATTAATGACGCCGTCTACCAGCCAAGAATCTTCATTATTCTTCTACGTTTGTTGCGCTTATCAAGTCATCAAAATCGATCTTTTAATATGTCGTACAAATGTAGAAATAATGAAAAAGTCACCATCACGTGACCAACAATATCATCTGCATCGTATCACTTGTCTTACCCTTGTCCACTTGCAATCCCAATGTGGAACAAACAGACAGTTTAGACCAGGATTTGCGAGAATGTTGTTGAGACGAAGTCGATGTGGCACTGGCAACGTCGTGATAATTTTCATCAAAATGAAACATTGAAAGTGGACAGTTGGTTGATTGTGCGGATTGAACAACATGGTGCAGCGATCTGTGGACGTAAATGAACATGATATTTAGGCTGCAAGACTTCATTATCGTCATTATTGTTCTTAGTAATATTATTTAAAGCATTGAGTTTCCTTGATAATACCAAATAAAAATATAAGATTTAAAGTGTGAAATAAATTTATTTTGCATATTCTTGTCAGTCACAAACGTATACAATTTCAGTATATAGATAGAAAAAGGGGGGTACAGTTGACATTTCAGTTAGTACAAATCATTAGCATACACCAACTCATGCTAATGATGCTAATGATCCTGAGGATTTGAGTAATGCTTATAAAGTCTCAATTTCCAATAGTGATATTCCTGACAACGGTATAACTGGGCTTCCGCTACGGCGGGTGGGTGCGAACATACACCCAGGATACTTAAAAGGTATCTAAAGGTATACGTATATCATATGTAGCCCTTGGGCTAAGGGAGATAACCCTGACAAAAAATCAGGCGGCCTCGTCAATCTTTGCAAACAGTGGCGACGTCACAAGGATGCCGTCTACCAGCCAAGAAACTTTGTTATTCTTCCACGTTTGTCTACGCTTGTTAAGCCATCGAAATCGATCGTTTTACACGTCGTATAAATATGGGAAATAATGAAGAGGTGACCACGTCACTAACCAAAATGAAAAAAATGAAAAACCAACTCAAACATTACGACCAAGCTAAGTTCAATGTAGTAATGAGAACTGTTTCTGTGCACACAAAATGTGTGAATATAAACGGATTTGAGGATTTTCAACATTTTGGAAGCTTAAAAAATAATTAACACTTTTAAATAATTTTTAAATTCGATTTTATATTTGGATTGCAGTAAATGATGTAATATAAAGGAAGTGCTAAGTGACGCATTGTCCGACCAATATACTTGTCACAGCAACTGCAATGTGAAAGACGGAAAATGTTGCTTCAGCTGTTTTGATGTTGACCAATGGGAGACTTTTGGTAGTATACAGCATTCTCAGTTGGATAGATAGATAGAAAGGTCCTTTTTATGATTGCTTTTAGTCGGGATTTATGAAGTAGGTCGTGACTACATTGAAATTAGCTTTGTCATAATATTTATGTTTGTGTATGCTAGTAATTTGTACTAACTTAAATATCAACTATACACTCTCTTTTTTGCATATATATACTGAAATTATATGTTTGTGACAAAATGAATTCATCTAACAGTTTACGTCTTCTTATATTTTTATTTGGCATTATAAAAAGAACCCAATGCTTTATAATAACACCCTACCTATTTAACAAGTACCGTTTGAAGTCAAGTATACAAATACGAATCACCGTATCGCAAACAATGTTGAATACTTTACGCAAGTGCATTTTTGTTTCAATGTATGAAAATGTTTTCACAAATAAAATGCGATAATTACAATTGTCTTTTTTTTAAATCATGTCACATGTACAAAGAATCAACTTCAATTCACCAAAATTCCTTTTGAAACCTAAGAAGGTCTAAATCGTGGTTGTCAAAAGTTGCCACCTAATGTTTATATTGTGCAACTTTTTTAAAGTATAATAAAACAGAACACCCACAAGTAGATTCAAATTGAATAATTGTGTTTCCAACTCAATGTTGTGGTGAAAATGAGATTATATAAAAAAAAACTAGACTGACAATTTAACCAAGAGCATGCCAAACCACCTGAGCCAAGTGGTTGCAACACAATGCACAATCACGTGAATCAAATTGGTAACTAAAGAAATTTCAAATGTTTTAAATTATTTCTTTTTTTTGGTATTAATAATTTTACTCAACCTTTGATTATCAATCAGTTGAGATTTATTATAAAATCGTTTAATTATAAATAATATTTTATAATTATATTATATTCATAATGTTGTATTGCATATTGTATAATAAATCCGAGTTCTTATGTGCCTACTGGAAATTTTTAGGTTAGACGCTTTAGAGAGGTTAAAAAAGACAGTGCTGAACTTGAAATTGGGTGTGTACGGGGTTTAATCTACACCACCCACCCACTAAATGTGGGCCCCCGTTTGGCTTTGCTACATTTTCACTTGCTATAAAATGTTTAACTCCGCCTAGTTTGGATCAGAAATGATTCAATCTAGCCAGTTCCAAGCCTGGATAAAGGAGGAGGGTTTGAGCGCAATGTTAGCCATTCCGGTAAACAACGACAAAGAAGTGATTGCACGTATCTGGATGGCAAAATTATACAGGTGACAGCGTTGAGTAAAAGCCAACGAGACTTTATTGTTGTTGTTGTTTTGTTGTAATTGTCTTATTGCCCCATACTTATTTTTAGAGCAAAAGGGTTTTGAATAATATATAATATATATATAATGTTTCCTCTAAAACATCCGTACAGTAACAACCAACTAAAACAAATATTAACAGTTATACCAATATATATATACTCCTCCTAGAAAAGATCAGAAATCAACCAGTTCCAAGGCTAGATAAAGGAGGAGGGCTTTAGCACCCAAGGTTAGCAACCTGGCTTCTGTAAAACAATTGGCATTGCTACAGAAAAATAAGAAGACGCCGTTCCGGTAAACAACAGTAAAGAAGTGACAATTAGACGAAGAAAATTACTTGGTCAAATTCTACGTTTACCACCCTAAAGACCAGTAGAAATCGTTTTGAAATAGACAGCTGACGATGGCAAAAGAAGGATTGGACTAGACCACAAATAACTTGTCCAAAATCTATTCAGGAAAATCTCAATGAAGTGAATATCTCTTGGGGGGATGAGAGCTTATTTTAAAGCAAAAAGATTTTTTAATAATAATAATACTAATAGCTATGCTTGTGATTAGAACTTACAACAATTCTAACAATTGTAGCGCAATGGTTAACATTTTATTCATTTTATTGAGAAAAAAAACAACTAAAACATTTTATTAACATTATCAAGTGTTTCCTTGATATCGTAAAGCCAAAGATTATATATACATTGCACCCCTTTTCAATACTATACGCAATCAATCAATAAAATAGCACTTTATGCTGCGTACAATGGCGTGTGTGAGTGTACAGATAAATTGGAAAATCAATGGCATCTTCGCACATGTAGTTAGTGATTTTTTTAAATATAGCCAATCAATTACATAATTGGTCTTATTCTATTGGTAAAACTCATTCAAGTACTTGTGGTGCTTGTGGTTTCATCTGCACTTCTTCACTACAAGTTGGCGGTGTAACGGCTACCATTGGTTTCACTACTGGTACTGAATGCCGACCTATTGAGTGTTAGCCCTGTCTCATCATCATTATTATTAGTTGGTGATGTGGTTGATTCTTCATAATTTCTATGTTTGTACGCCATATTAAACGGTCGACTCTGATGATTATGTAAAACATAAATAACATTCATTCATGCTTGCAAATATTGACAAAGTCACCTGATTATTATAAAGAGTTGTTTGTTTTGGCTCATTGGCTAGCATGCAGTAAACACGCATCTTAAGATGCCTTTAAGCTATCCTGAATGTATGCTTACACCCATCCGTCAAGATGAAGGCCCAGTTGTACTCGATTCCTGCTGTGTTGGTCCAGGTGCTTAGGTACACATAATCCAGAATGGCATTATTAAAACGTCTTCACACTTCCATGTAATCTCCACACTAACAAATGACAAAGCAGAGTGTACAGCAATGTACAGCAATTTTATAAATATACACGTTGCTTTTTTCCTACAATTGTTGTTTAATAAATCACATGACTTTAAAATAAACAAAGCAATCTAAAAATAAATAAATCATACAACATTAAAGTAAATCAATCAAAATGTATCTGCGTATACATACTGTTCGGTGTTGGTTGGCATGGCCAATTTCATGTCGATTTTCGGACGTTTAGCCGACGCATCGTCGGTATCCATATTGACGGCAGCTGCAGAAGGCAAGCATTTACGTTTGGTATAGGGCGTCTGGTAGTTAAGACACATTTTAAAGTCGGAATTGAATTTGATCAAGTCTTTCAATTTGGATAGACACGCCTCTTTGGCCATAAGTTGCTTCACTTGGGCGTGTGTGCGAGTGTGTGGCCTAGGGGAGGCAACGGGACGGTGTGAACGCGATTAGGTCCTGAAAAGAAACAAATAGGAAGTACATTAATCCAACAAGTGGATATTTAGCAAAGTCGGGCTGTATTTTATAGGCTCGGAATAGAAGTCGAACTTATCCAGCTACGATTCTAGCATAGAAAATTGGTAAAAAAATTGAGTAGTATCAGGATGACTAGAATGACAAATCTGAGGTTCAAATCTTTGTACCGACACTGTTAGGATTTGAGTAATGCTTATAAAGTCTCAATTTCCAATGATGGTGATATTCCGACAGTTCGTTCTCCACGTGGTGCATCATGGACTAGGTGCCTATAGTCATCTAAATTAATAACAGCAGAGACCGAGTGTAGAGCTGCATAAATGAGATACCGCTTTGGCGGGTGGGTGCAAGCATACACCCAGGGTATTAAATAGGTATCTCAAGCTATATGTATATCATATGGTAGGCCTTGGGCTAAAAGAGACAACCCTGACAAAATATCAGGCGTCCTAGTCAATCTTTGCGAACAGTGGTGTCGTCACAACGATGCCCTTAACCAATCAAGAAACTTCGCTATTCTTCTATGCTTGTAAGCCATCACAATCGACCGTTTAATATGCCCAACAATTATAGAAATAGTAAAGGTGTGACGTTGTCACCAACCACAATGAAAGAATGTTCTCCTAACAACTTACCTTATCAAAATCATCTTAACACAATTTACTTCCCCGCAAACACGTTCGTGTTCCAAACACATCAATATTTTGTAGTTTGACACTGTCAAACATAATTGATTCATTTCAAAATGAAAATACAAGACACAGCAATCACTTCACCCTACTACTACTACTACTACTACTACTACTAAACTGGATTGGCTCAACGGTACACCACTCGATTCGAACCGACGGCACCAAATACATTTGGCTTTTCTAAAATGTCCACAGCTCAAAGATGTTGCCCTCAAAACATTTATACCAACAGAAATAACCCCCCTATGGCATAATTAACTTCACAGCCATCAATAATGCACAATTCAGTTTTGTTTTCAATAAGTACAACAGTACTAACCGATCGAACCAAAAGTTCAACTACAACCGATTTTAATCAAACTCGTGCCAATGCAAACGATTAGCCAAGTTTAATTGCCAATATCAAATTATTAATTAAGTCATGACGTCCTACACACAGCCCATTGCAATCATTTCCGTCTTCCACTTTTCAACTTGTTGTTACTTCCTTCTATATTTCCAAAATTAGAGTAAAGCCCCGAAACTCATCTCTTTTTACAACTGCATTGAAAGAGAAAACTAGCCCTTGCAATCTTTGTTTGATCATTGTTCATCAGCAGTGAATGAGTATGTGGACATTATTTCAGTTTAAAACAAATTTAATAAACGACGCTTAACCCTTCGCAATATACCCAACCCTTCCTTGTTGACTTTTCACCGAGTTCTACGACTTTCAATCCTCCACTTGGACACCGGATGACGACTTCATTCAAATGCCAACGCACATCCTAGTCTATGTCAAAATCGTGCTCTGTTGACAGATGACAACAGCTCAAGCATACAGCTCCACTTTCACAAAAAGAACAATTCAAAAACATACAGTCTTGTACAAAACGAATCACCACACATTATACAAATGCGAAAAAATTAACCTGTTGCTTCAGTAGTGTTGTCAAAGTTACAAGAAAATAAACTCTACTTAACGAAATTGACGTTAACAATCAATGGATCGGAATTGTATTTTATTACTGTAAAATTGTTCCTTCTACATTATTCTATATCTCCCCCATTTCCATCAAAGTTCCAGTTTCTCAACATTACTATAAAGATCATGGTTAGATCAACCAAGTCCCAACTAAGTTGACAAACAATCACATAAAACCAACCCAAAATCTCACTGACTCAACTCAACTCTACCAACTGACCGAGATACCCGAATGGGGGGGGACTTGTGTTCCAAAATCTCAACGTCCTATTGAACAGTAATCACAAACAACTTCCAAGTCGGAGCCGAAACAAATTAGCCTAAATGCCCATTCAAAAACACATTCGCACAATCCAAAACAAAGCGGTGGAAACAGGAAGCTACTGACTGTTTCAGCCGACGTGTGTCCAGCACAAAAATTGTTTATTTCGACAACGTGTGGGTGTGGCTATTTCCGTATTGTGCTTGTTGGCTTTATACCATACTATATCATAAAACGTGCCACACCCATTCTGTGACACACATATGCACCATTACTGTCCGATGTCAAATTATTCGCAACATTGTGAATAAACAGTCTACCGCATATTCAATTTCATCTTGTACTATTTAACGCTACTTAGTTTCAAATAAAAGGGTATTACACGTACAAAAATAATGCTTATAATTTGAATAATCTATGTGAAAAGTCCATTTTTAATGATGATGATGCTGATGATAATTCCACTTCCCTACTTCCATATGGCACATCCTGGACTCAGACCAGCCTGGATCAGGGATCGAGTGCACAGCCATATAATTGGACTGCTGTCTTAGGCGATGGGTGTAAACATATATCTATTGGTTTTACTAATTTACACGTTTTCCGGGGCACATGCCTTTCAACAGTTGACATTTTAATAAAACCGGCGATGGGGAATCGAACCCATGCCCACCCAGGTTCGAGCTTAGCGTTCTACTATTTCTGCAGCATAAAAGTAATACATTATTCACTTTCATTTTTTACGTTTTTTTACTGAAGAAAGTTTTTCCTTTTGTTTATCTAAAAATAAATCAAATTATTTTATGAAAAATAGGCAAAAAATATCAATATTTTTAATTTAAAAATTAATTGTTTTAAAATACCCAAAGTAATTTTTATGTAAGTAGTAGGTAGTAGTGGTAGTAGTAATAGTAGTAGTAGTATTAATAGTAAATTTAAACATCCAATTTCGATCAATAATTTTTTTAAATAAACGCTTGTCATATAGGCTTCCCCTATCTGTCCATCGATTATCGATTTTTTTGTCAAAAATAACTTACGTTTAAATAGAAAAAAAAATTAATGTGTCTTCTCTTCCAGTAGTAATAATCTTACTGTCTGAAATCAGTATTTATTTAGCCATGCAAGTAACATTATAATTTATATCAAAAACTTCAATTCTTTTACCGTTGAAAGGACGGGGAAACGAGAACGTTCCATAAAATGCTGTACATTGGAAATTGAACTTTTTAAGGCTTTCATTCAACTCTATCGTTTGTTAAAATGCTAACTATTTAAAAGCGATTTCATAACTTTGTAAAAACCTAGGCGGAAATGACCGACGGATGATCCCCCTTCATAAATGAAAAAAGACTGGTAAAACATTAAACCATCGCTAATCGCTTACATAAACATTTTTATTTGCCGGCCGAAAGGCAAACGGATAGAAAAGAGATATTACCCTGGGTTAAAACGATAATCGAAAATGCCTAATTGAAATGAATAACATGAGACGAAAGATGTACTTCGTAGGTATACAGATAATTCACTTGTTGCACTAAGGTCGTACATATAAATTATTAAATCAATAAAATGATAGTTAAACAGACACATCCTACAGCACATATATATATATATATATCGTCTACACTAAGTCGAAATATCAACAATCCAGATAAAGGACAAAACGGTGTTCGCACAATTAAGTGCTAATCAAAACAAAATGAGAACCATAACTCTGTTTTTCGTCCAAAAAGTTAACATTTTTTGTATTGCTTCAGAGTTTGGTAAGAGCCATGCTTCATCAAGTGGATATTTGGCAAAACCTTGTTTCGTGTAACAAATCCACATATTTTTTTTACCAAACTTCACTTGCAGGACTAGTCAAGGTCAAAAAATATAAAAATCCTAATGGTCAGCCTTCATGATTGTGGGTGTACATCAGTGCATTCGTCTATGATAAAGGGATGTGTGATCTTGAAAATGTGGCTTGTATATAAGATGGAAATTTGTAAGTAGGCTGCAATTTGCAATTGAGCTTTTTAAGATTACATGTTATGATAGTTAGGAGCACGTTGAAATCCACTGGTAAATTGCTACAGATGGAAGAGGGAGTACATAAACATTGTTTTAAGATACTTATCTTATTTCTTCTTGATTTATTATTCACCTACCTTTTTGAATTAACGTTTGTTTTAAAATCAATTTTAAAAACATCACTGGTCATTTTTACCATAAATTTGTTTAACTTATCGCATTTATTCTGCTTACTTACCATAAATAGTTTTGCATACCACATGATGCTCAATGTATTTATAGTGAGGTATCCAAGCTCATAATAATAATAATAATAATAATAATAATAATAATAATAAAAACAAAAACAAATTATAACTTAATTACTTAAACATTATTCAAACATTTGAAAACAATTGTATTGATTTTAAAATATCATCCTTTAGTCAAAAACCTTCATAATTTCCCTGCATTTGTTAAATAAACAAGCCTCTTCCTTGCATGGAAAACAGTGGAAGATGGCACCATTTATTTGACAAAGCAAACGTGACTTCCATTAACCAATTTGCAATCTAAGCTTAAAGACAAACGGACGCTGACGTTCTTATATCCCCATTCTACTTTTTCTAAAGGAGTAAAACGTTCCTATAAGTTTTAGCGAATGTAAGGCAGAGGATGACAATTTTCCAACGTCATTTACCGCTAACTGCGATGAGAATGTTTCTTGTAGTGTAATATTTAATAAAAATCGAAAAGTCCATATTTTTAATTGACGAAAATCTAAAGTGTTGTTTTTTGAAACAGAAAAAGTTGATATGCACATATTTTTAAAAACCTGATCACTTTAGTTTTGTTACATATGACTACAAACGTGTTTTTGTCTCAATATTAATTGGAAAACATTGAGCAATAAAACAACTGACAACATTTGGTAAAAAATATTCCAGTTTAAGCCAAATTCGTTAAGTTATGTTGAACAAATGATTACATTTTTATGCATTCAAACAAGGTTGTGTTTAGATATTTTAACTGAATGAATTTATCTAATGCTTATAAAGATCCAATTTCTTGACTGTCACCTCCACATGGTGCATTCTGGACCAAGTACACGGCGGTATAAGTGAGCTTCCGGATAAGTACAAGTACACATCCAGGTTACTTAAAAGGTATAAAAGTATATATGTATACACATATAGCTGTTGAGCTAAGGTACATAACCCTGACAAAAAATCAGGTTGCCTCGTTAATCTTTGCAAATAGCAGCACCATCACAACAATCCCGTTTATTAACCAAAAAACTTTGTTTTTGTCCTGCGTTTGTAACGTTTATCGATCGTTTAATATGCTGTATAAATATAGAAACTAATGAATAAATGAAAGTGAATTTTAGCTAAATGAAAGTTGCGTATCAGCGAATGCACCACTACTTGATTCATCTAATGAATGACGCATACCTGGTAAACTCCAGCTCATCTGAGAAAAGAAAAATGAATTTGATGGCGTGTAAAAAAGGCCTGTTGTCAAGACACCTCGATTAAAACTGTGCCATTCTTAAGGAAGATGACAAAAAAGATTGACAATGTATTTTATTTTTTGTTTTTACTGCTTGAATATTTCCAGTAGAACATGTTTTAACAAGTAGACATTTAGCGAAGTCTATTGAGGGTTTACATTTAGTACCTGCTGTCAAATCGATCCGGCCTAGCGCTATTCCAATCAGTTTCAAGTCGACAGTAAGAAAGGATAAAGTTGGAAGTGTAGTTCATGAAAAAACTATACTAATTGAAAAATGCTACCTACTGTCGTTTTAAAAATACAAGTATGTAGACTAGAAAAACTACTTTTTCATTAACTTATTGTTTAAATATTTATACTACATAAATAGACGAAAACTCATAACTGACGCAATACCTAATACATCCAACTAGATTTACTTAGTTCCTTGACGTACCATCATATGACGCTAGTACAGCAATAACTTAAACAAATGAGTTTTTGCAAATAGTAACTTTTGTTTTGGTAGACGGGTGTGTTAGGTATACGTATGCCATATATATCCGTTGTGTTAAAGGAGATAACCTTGACAAAAAATAAGGCGGTCTCGTTAATCTTTGCGAAGAGCTTTGCAGAAAAATGCGCTTCCCGTGTAACATTATGTCAAACAATAAACCCGTAAAAACTACAAACTGTTATTTTACATATTTAGAAATTTTCAATAACCTTGAATTATTTACCAATCGTAAATAGCACTAGTGTAACCTCATTTAAAAACCATCTACCCCCGATTCCAGAAATTACCTTAAAAATTGCACATTTAAGCTTGAGACTCAAAAACTATTTAATATTTACAATATTCTAATCAAATTTTGAAAAAAACTGCATCATAATTCAAGCAACATTAGAAATATAACAAAAAATAAATACTTACATACAAACTGGGAAAGTAGCAATAAACGACTACAGTACGACTAATTTAATCCACATCAAACCCACGTTTATGTAAATGTATTGTAGACTAAATATTAAAATAGAAAATTGACCAATCACAGCTTGATTTAAAAATATACCAATCAGAGTATACCATTGATATTTTCAAACCACCCACCTTTCATAGTTCAGCCATTTATATTTATCTGCATTAATTTATGTGTGTGTGTGTATGTTTATCAATGTATATGGGCATATCAGTTGATGTATATTTATACTGTCGTGCGTCCGTTCTTACTTTTGTATATTGGAGATGTTTGTCAAAAAGATGGGCGTGTGAAACACGCCACTTATGAGTCATTAAACTACTCGGTTTGATTTTTACCCGCGTAAAATTGTTTTCGAGTAAGAAGTTAATTGGTTGTTTTTGTTTATGTGGAATTGTCAGCCATACGTCCTAAATTAACGAGGTTTAACAATGACTCGGGATCGGCTAAATTAGAAATTACTAGCACTTTTGAAAGACATCTCGATGGGTACACAACACCCAATGCAATTTTGGCATCAAAGATCTTGACTATCACTCAACTCTATCAACGGAATCCTGTTGTTATTTTTACTTCTTTACCATTATTTTCTTTTTCATTTTTCTTTAAGAACTGTTGTCTATTAATCGGAAGACTAATGGAGGACAACATGAACCCACTCACATGTCGACCTTGACAAATCAATCGCATCAGGTAAAATAGGGAGAAAATTCAGTCGGATTAAATTTTAAAAAAATATCTACTGTAATTCATAACAAGATATTTAACCAACCCAGGAGCCATGCAAAGAATGAACTGTTCATGTGTCTTTCAAATATCAATTAATGGTTTTCGGTGTTTTCCCCTAAAAACGATTGCCTACTTTTAGGTAGTCCAATTATATTTTTGCTATTCTATTTTGTATCATAACCATTAAGATTGTAGATAACTATTTTCAATAATTTTAATATGATCTTATGTGGTTTGAAACATGTTACTGAAACCTTTTATTGATTTTTCTTTTGTAAATAATATATAGCCTTAATTTTTATTGGTTTCTGACATTATTTGCTTATTCCAAAGTGCAATTTATTTTTAGATTTTATGATACTGAATAATCTTCTACTGAAGTATTTAGGCCCATTGCAATAATAATAATAATAATAATAATAATAATAATAATAATAATAATAATAATAATAATAATAATAGTAGTAGTAGTGGTGGTACAGTACTGGATTTCAGCTTGGAAAGGCATGGGTTCAATCCCCACCACTGCTACCATATGTAGGCGCACGTTCGGCTTCGCCAAAATGTTCACTGCCGAAAGATGCGTTTCCAATAAAACATTCAAAGTAGTCAAAATTAATAAATAAATAAATTTGGTTCTTTTTTCATTTTATTTTTATCACTTTAATTGTTTGACAGGCAACATCTTTCAGCAGTGAACATTTGCGCGAAGCCGAAAGTTGACCCGCATTTGGTGAGAATCGAACACATGCCTATCCAGGTTCAAGTCCAGTGCTGTACCGGCTGACCACGTCGACTAATGATTTATAACCTGTTCACTTTACAATGTAAAATGGTTTTCGAATTGTCTTTTTTGTAATTATTTTGATATAGAACATACTTAATTTTTTAATTACATCATTTTACACAAAAAACTACATTTTGGGGGATTTAACTATATCAAGGCTACGTTAAAATTAATCATTTTTTAGTGAATTGACTCCAAGTTGCTGACCACGTAGCCGGGAGCGTTGCTTGTCGTCAGAGGTTGCGTGTGTTCGCCTAGTCGTCATTTCCTTCCAATACCTTACGTCTGTACTGATTACGTGTAGTAATGAATAAGAACGCAAAGACGGGACTGAAAATGTTTATTGTCAAACACTACAGGATCAGTTCGTGGTAAAAACCAAAATGGAAGCCGAATAGAAGCAGAATTACAAGACGTAACGGAAGAACCAAGCGGCGTGGGAACGGTTGTTTTTATAGCCGTTCCCACTGGTATGTACCATTGATGCATTCAAATAAAAATTGCCAATATTCGAAGAAAATTAATTCCCAAAAATTAAATGTCCATTTTTGATGAAGTAAAATAATATTGTTTATTATTTGTGACCTCGAATTGTCTTCGCCGATTTTCGCCGCTACAATTTAAAAAGTCGTGTTTTACACTAGAATTATAAAATAAATTAATCAATTTCTAACACCGATTAAAATTTTCAAATTTTAATCCTGATTAATCTCGATAAGGTCGTTACAATATTATTTTTTAAATAATGAAATTAAACAGTAATAAATTCGTTGTCATAACAATTATATGTGAAATTCGTGTAATAATTACGTCTATAGATGTGTTCATTTTAAAATATAAATTTTCTAATGTATATTTAAATTCAAATATTCCCAATTACATATAGAATTAATTACAGAATATTTTATACCATTTTTTGTTATTTTTAATTATTAATATTTATTTTAACAAAAACAAACAGTTTTAACAATTTTTTTGAAGGTTGTGCAAGCAAAGTTTAAAAAAATATGCAAAATCAATTCATCTCACAATTCACATCTGCTCCTTTTCTCCTATTTGCAAGCCCTAATTTACGGTCAACTTCACCGAAACTGGTCTCAAGTCCGGTTGGGAAAAAAGGAGTGTTTGAGCACAAGATTAGCTACCTAGAAAAACAAACTATTTCATGAAACAAACAAGTGACAGCTGCATGCTCTTCAGAGAAACGGTGGTTTTGAAGAAACCCTAAAAGATGATAAATGGATCGGAGGTGCTACTCGATATTTATTTCCCAGAATTAACGTCACAAAACGACTCCCGACGTTTGGTTCTCTAACCACGTTGACCTTGAACAACATTTTTGTTTATTGCCATTTTGATTGGTCCGTTTGGACGGTTAACAATGAGAGGCTCATGGTGAGCAAGTAAAAGTTGATATTTACGAAACAATAGCAGATTATGTCTAATTAATTTTTAGAAAATTTTTGCTTACGCAATATCAGTTTATAAAACAAAATGGTCTCTATCCGTTCTAATTTGACATTTAAAAATAAAATGCAATTGTTTTTTTTTCAAAAGCACATAGTTTCCACTTACAAATTGTCATTTGACAATGGGGGAATTTGTGGGTACATATGATTTATAATAAATTGCAGTCAGTGTTGCAATCTTGTCTAACTTATTCAAAAATAGAAATTTTAAAAAACTATTTGACTTGTTCAATCAATGAAAGTTATTCAATAATTCGTAAGTACATAAAAATAGATTTAAGTACTGATACAATGGCGTTCTACTAACATATATCAAACGACCTACTGCTAAGATAATTTTACTGTTTCCTTTGGTGGGATTGATATGAAGATAATAATAATAATAATAATAATAATAATAATAATAATAATAATAATAATAATAATAATAATAATAATAACAATAATAACAATATTAATATTAATAATAATAATAATATTAATATTAATAATAATAATAATAATAATAACCATAATAATAATAATAATAATAATAGTAATAATAATAATAACAATAATAACAGCAATAATAAGAACAACAATAATAATAATAATTGTAATAATATCACTAATTGCTGACAAGAGATTTTTCAGTTAAAATTAAATAAACAAATAGAGTCACTGTGCTTAGGGCAGAATGTATATATATATTTTTTAAAGTTATTTATTTGTAATACTTTGAATGTTTTACGGAAAACGCATGCCTCTTAGCAGTGGACATTTTAGCAAAGCCGAACGTGGGCCCACATTTTAGTGCCGGAGGTGGCATTCAAACCCATGCTTATAATAATAATAATAATAATAATAACCTTATCACAATTTGACAAAATTACTTAATCAAATTCTACGTTTACCGTCCGAAAGATCAGCAAGAACGGTTTTGGAATGGTCATGTTCTTTCATCCGCCTGAAAACAAAACTTTGTGTGTACGCATCGATTATCATTCCTGCGGCAATATATGGAAGTGAAACGTGGAAGCGTAAAAGAGACAAGATTTATAAAATGATAGATGTCTTAAAAGTGTTCTAAAGATTACTAAGCGCAATAACTTATCAAACCATAAAACTATAAGAAGAAGCGAGTCCAATCCACCACATAACATTGTTACAATTAGATAAAAATGTCAAGTTTACGGTTCCAAAGAAATGGTTTTTCAATGAACAATCTGAGAATAGCAACATGAAAGGTTGGCATGGGCAAACGTAGAGTTAGAACCATCTAATTGAAATGAATGTCTACATGGAATTGAACGAAATATGTTAACAAAATGTTCAACCACATGTAATCAATGTGTTGGTCCATGCCCTTCAACGAAAAAACGTTGTACGATGTGTAAAAACAACAGATTATGATGTAAATATTGATTAAATGAAGTGTTTTGTATCCTGGTTGTGGTTCAATTATTTTCATCTTTAGAGTAACATCAGGCATAATCATGGATCACCATTTATTGGATACTTTCTTGGTACTTTATTTATTCTCAACATGTTTTTGAGCAGAATGTTTTCACAGTAGAGGAAAGCACAATTGTGCCTTTCGTTTTTGCAAAAATCCACAATCGCTAATTCTTTTTCAGTAACTAGTTTAACATAACAACTAACATTAAATACCATGGACATCATTTTCACCTTATTTACATATATGTATTGGACACAATTGCATAACATAAACTCAATTATTAGATGAAAAAAGAAAAAGTCAAATAATTGGAAAATGTTATGGATTAGTGTTGGTCATATTTTTAAATTCTACCCCAGCAAATTCATGGTAGCATTGGGGAGAAGGGTGTAGCTAAAAACGACGGTTTTGAATAGGTTAAACTACGCCCATTACGTAATACTACTGATATTTACGTGAATAGATTGAATGACGTGAATTTGAGTACATTTCTACCGTGGTCACTTAAAAATGGCTATGTTATCAAGTTAAAACAAGAGCTGTTGTCAGATTAGAACCCTGGACAAATTACCACAAGTTATAGATTGATTATTATTGATTTTTATCAAAAATAAAACAAAATATACTGTTTTCTTCATTTACTTCAATTTTAAGGAAGGAATCTAATCTCAATTTTTAACAACTTCATTTTATTGATTTATATTTATTCACTTATTTTTATCAAATGACTGCTCAAAAAATTTTTCAAAATTTGAATTTTACAATTTTTTTTGTGAAAAAATGAAAATATTTACGTTTTGTTTGTCGTTTTAAAATAAATTAGCTTTTTTAATCTGATAATTAATTAAAATAAAATTTCTAAAAAAAACAATTTACAAACTATCAGTATAATTGGTTAACCGTATAATCTACTGTAGGATTAAATTTAATAAGGAGTAAGCAGCTTATTTACAAATTATCACCTATGGTATACATATAAATTAAGATATTTTTTAAATGCCCTAGAAAAAAGATATTTACCATCAAGCTAATGCAACAACAGCTGGAGAATATTTACACAGTAATATATGCACCCAAATGTTTCCATGTTATATGTCAATCAAAAAGTAAACACAATACAGTAACAAGGTTGAAATAAACATCCACTTCACAACATATAGTTAATACGATTGTTTAGTTGACAAATAAACTGCATGAAACACGTTACAGGTGTGAAATGGATTCCAATGCCTTGTTTGAGACATCTTCACGCAGTGTACAATTCAAAAAACAAACAAGAGGACAACATTTCGGAGAACAACAACAAAGTAGTGACATGGTTGAATGAAAGCCAAAAAAAGCTCAATTTTTGATTGAACAAAAAACAAAATTACTTAGTCAAATTCTACGTTTACCGCCCAGAAAGCCAGCAAAAACGATTTTGGAATGGACAATTGATGATGGCAGAAGAAAGGTTGGGGGGTAGACAACAGAAAACACTTGGTTAAGAACCATTTGGAAAGATCACATTGAAATGTATGTTTCAAGGAGGATCAAGTTAATATGTTGGCAAAACATTCGAGTACATGCAATCATTTTAAAGCCCCATGTTTTTTTAAAATTATGGAACTTTGTTGTTCTTGTTGTTTTTGCTGTAACACAGTTATCTTGCTGCCCCATACTAATTTTAAAGTAAAAGAGTTTTGTAATAATAATAATAATAATAATAGTAATAATAATAATAATAATAATAATAATAATAATAATAATAATAATAATAATAATATTATTAATAATAATAATAATAATAACTAATAATATAATAATATTAATAATAATAATAATTAATAATAATAATAATTAATAATAATAATAATAATATTATTATATAATAATAATAATATTTAATAATAATATATAATAATAATATTAATATAATATATAATAATAATAATATCTTTAATAATATTTAATAATATGTATATATTATGTCTTAATAATCTTAACAACTATAATAATGATAATAATAATTAACAATATTATCACTACACCCTATTTAAAGTAATATATAAATAGCATTATTTCATTGGTTTTTCTAAAATTAATATTTATATTATAATAAAACGATCTTTTAGTTTAACAATTACTTATTAATATATATAAATATGTGTTTGGAATTTTATTCTAGATAATACTTTAGCAATATTATTAGTCAAATGGTCAGTTGAACATATAATTACATAGCATCGTCTTTCTATTTATATTTGCCTTTTTTTCATAAAATAATTATATTGTATTTTAAATAGGTCCAATACTTTATTTTTAGATAAACAAAGGAAAAACGTTTTCATTAAAAAAACGTAAGAAATGGAAGTGAATAATGTATTACTTTTATGCTGCAGAGATAGTAGAAGCGCTAAACTCGAACCCGGGTGGGCAATGGGTTCGATTCCCATCATACGGTTTTATTAAAATGTCAACTGTTGAAAGGCATGTGCCCCGGAAAACGTGTAAATTAGTAAAACCAATAGATATGTTTACACCCATCGCCTAAGACAACAGTCAATTATATCGCTGTGCACTCGATCCCTGATCCAGGCTGGTCTGAGTCCAGGATGTGCCATATGGAAGTAGGGAAGTGGAATTATCATCCAGCATCATCATCATTAAAAATGGACTTTTCACATAAGATATTCAAATTATAAGCATTATTTTTGTACGTGTAATACCCTTTTATTTGAAATAAGTAGCGTTAAATAGTACAAGATGAAATTGAATATGCGGTAGACTGTTTATTCACAATGTTTGAAATAATTTGACATCGGACAGTAATGGTGCATATGTGTGTCACAAATGGGTGTGGCGGAGTTTTATGATATAGTATGGTATAAAGCCAGCAAGCACAATACGGAAATAGCCACACCCACACGTTGTCGAAATAAACAATTTTTGTGCTGGACGCACGTCGGCTAAAACAGTCAGTAGCTTCCT